>CM063511.1:129798708-129803708 GCA_032207245.1 Pardosa pseudoannulata
CCTTTCAGATCGATACGCATTAGCACGGCTTGTTTTCTCATTCCTGAAAGGTTCATTCTCTTCGTATTACCCCGCTCTCGCTCGCAATTGTCACTGCATTTCCCATATTTCCGATGCTTTGTTTCAGGAATTCTATTAGCGCCGATGCGCTGTATCTCACAGGAATGGCCAAATAAAAATATATTTATTAATCACAGTTCCTTGTATATGCATTAAAGGAAATTAAGGTCTGCTTTGTGCCACCGGCTTTATGGAGCGACACTTTTTCGTTTTACTGTAAGGATTTAAGAGAGAAAAGCTTTTATACTGAACTTTAATTTAGATAATGAAATAATATTTCCTATTTTCATCCAGTTTAAATATGAGGATTTCATATTATAAATTAATTACAGAAAATTATATTAAACTTTCCTCGGTAAATATTCCAAGATTACAGTTTTCTCTCTCTATAGAAAAGTCTCTGAAATCACGAGAGCATTAAATCAAAAATTACAACTCGATTTAAATTTACAAAAATGTTTTTCAATTATTTAATGCATGAATACTTTTACCATAGCTGTATCCGAATGTTATATCTCACAGTTAGCTTTCAAATAGCATTGTAATTAGCTTTCAAGCGTACAGAATTCTTTATGGGTAAAGAAGTTTCTGAAATCTCAAGAAAAATAATTCAAGAACTACATCTTGATTTAAATTTACAATAAGCTCCTTTTTAACGTACAAATATATTTAACACAGTTATATTCTTATGCTCTATCTCGCATTTAACTTTCAAATAGCATTGCTAACAGCTTTCAAACTACATAATTCTTTCTATGTAAAAAAGTTTCTAAAATCTCAATAAGACGAATTCAAGAACTATTTATTGATTTAAACTTACAAGACGATCCTTTTTAATGTACAGAGAAAAACTAACATGAATACTATTAGCGCAGTAGTTCAATTTATTACAGAAATAGCTTAAATAAAAAGATATTATTAAAGAAAATCCGACTTTGCATGTGCATTAAAAATATAAATGTTAACGTAATGCCACTTGTTTCATAAAAGAAACTCAGAGAGAAACGTTTGTTTTAATGTATGATTCTTGAAAAAAAAGTCTTTATGGTATATCAAATTTTACCAATCAATAATATTCTTAATTTTCATCGAATTTAACATGAAATTTGTTACGGCTAAATTTATAATGTTAGTCTGTCCTTATCTTTCAATTTACCTTTGCAAACCTTAACCTAAAGGATACATTTTCCCATAGTTTTTTAAAGTTTTATTTCTTTTAATGAAGTTATTAGAATAAACTTTTAAAAGTGAATACCGACCAATTTTCACTTACAGGATTCAAGCTTTCATAAAGAGACTTCCTAAGAATATAAGAATGAGAAAAATTAACATGAATACTATTAGCATCGTAGTGCAATTTATTACAGAAAAAGCTTAAATAAAAAGATATTTAGGAAATAAAATCCGACTTTGCATGTGCATTAAAAATATTAAGATTAACTTTATGCCACTTGGTTTATAAAAGGAACTCAGTGAGAAACATTTGTTTTACTGTATGAATCTTGAAGGAAAAAGTCTTTAGTAGGGAATTTCAAGTTTTACCAATTAATATTATTCTTAATTTTCATCGAATTTAACATGACATTTGTCACGACTAAATTTATAGCACAAGTCTTCCCGTATTTTTCAATTCGTATATTCGTATTTTTATCTTTGCTAAACTTTACATGAAAAATACATTTTCCGATAGTTTTCTAAAGTTTTATTTTTTTAATGAAGTTATTAGAATAAACTTTCAAAAGCGAATACCGACCAATTTTCACTTACAGGATTCATGCTTTCATAAAGAGACTTCCTAAGGTTCTCGGAATGAGAAAAATTATCATGAATACTATTAGCACTGTAGTGCAATTTATTACAAAAGTAGCTTAAATAAAAAGATATTTAGTAAATAAAATCCGACTTTTCATTTGCATTAAAAGAATTAAGGTTAACTTTATGCCACTTGGTTTATAAAAGGAAATCAGTGAGAAACGTTTGTTTTACTGTATGAACCTTGAAGGTAAAAGTCTTTAATAGGGAATTTCAAATTTTACCAATTAATAATATTCTTAATTTTCATCGAATTTAACACGACATTTGTCATGACTAAATTTACAACACTAGTCTTCCAGTATCGTTATATTTTATCTTTGCTAAACTTTACCTAAAAGATACATTTTCCGATAGTTTTCTAAAGTTTTAATTTTTAATGAAATTATTAGAATACAATTTGGAAAGAGGATACTAACAAATTTTCACTTAAAAGATTAAAACTTTCATAAAGAGACTTCCTAAGAATCCAGGAGTGAAATTAGCAAATGTAATCACTCGTTTCATAGCCAAAAATTCGATTTTTTTTATATAAAATCCAATAAAAAAGTCAAATAAAAATAAAGAAATGAATTGTAACTGTACCTCAAATGACATGAGTTATTCAAAGTTGGTTAAAAGAAGTTTCCTTATTTTAATTTTTTGAGCCGCTAAACAAAGAAACAAAACAAAAAAAAAGACGTGGACCACTGTGGTACAGGGAAAATTAAGTATGAATTTGGAAATATTTACAGGGAATATTACTGGAATCAATGAAGTTACATTTCGTATAAGCTTTGAATAATATAATGTTATTAACTCTTTACACTAGGAGAATTTTCTTCAATATGGTACTGAAATTCTCAAATCATGCACTAGAATTTGAGTTCAATAATTGAGAAAATTATTGTATGTTTATGTTGACCTGGGGAGTAATGTTGGTTACCTATATGGTGCTCCCATAATAACATGCTCAGCAAGTTCCATGGCTTTGTATGGACGAATGATTAACTTTCACGTGCTCCCAAAAAAGAATTGAGGATTATTGGTTTAAATGTTGAAGGAATTTTCTGCAATATGTATTCAGCATTTTAGAAAAGAAATAAATGAATATAATATACAGTTTTATATAATAATTACTAAAATGTAAAGTAGTTTTTTGTTCCTTATAAATCATATTTCTTTTAAAATATTTTTTCATTATAAATCATATATATTAGTACATATTACGAGTTCTATAAATAAGAAAATAATATATTCACTCAAATGTGCAAGAAAATTTACGTAATTTATAAAGTTATTTATTCAATATAATTATTTCTTAATACGATAGGCCTGCAAATAATAATAACTTCTTTCAAGCTCCTTTATTTTTGTAGATCAAAATTTAAAGGCCGTAAATCAAATCATATAATAGATGAGCTTATTTTGTAAATATATATATATATATATATATATATATATATATATATATATATATATATATATATATATATATATATATATATATATATATATATATATATATATATATATATATATATATATATATATATATATATTATGAAGTGTATTTAGCATTTTAGATAAAAACGTGTGCATACTCAGTTCAATAAAAGTTTCTTTAAAAATTTATGTAATTTACTACTTTTATAAGCCATAATTATTTTGACAATGTTTTGTGGAAATAAACCGTATATTACAGTACATATTTCATAATATTATCTGAAATACTTTGCAAAGTAATTTTCTTATCTGAAAGTATTTTATGAATAACAAAGCCTAAATTGGAAAAAAATAAGGTTACTGAATAAAATATAAAAGTATTTAGTATGAAATAGGAAAAACAATAGGCAAGTACAGCACAACTAGCTTTATCCCCTTAGAGATATTAGATTATATGTAAGAAGGTAATAATTTTAAAGTTAAAATAACACTTTAGGTTCTAGGATATAATAATATCAGCAAAAAGCCTCAAACATTGAATACACAAAAACTTATTACTGCTGTGTAAGAATGTATTGGTTTTAAAATGTATGAATAAAAACACTAGATGCGTTAAGTATACTTTCTCACCTTAATCAAACAAGAGAATGGATTCTTATTAAATTATGATAGGAGACCTTCATGTTACGTTGCCATTTTAATCAAGGGTAACTGGCAGATTAATAAAATGATTTACATCAGTAAATATCACCCTCTCTAATTAATTAAATTTCTGTGAGGAGGCAGAATTTTTCAGAGTGAAATTTCATTAATAATTATGTCAAAATATATAGATTAAACCGAGAGAACGTCACTTGCCTGTTTTATTTTATAGCACAGAGAACGTTACCGTTTTACTTCAAGGGTGAAATATTGTTCGCATATAGAAAATTTAAATTCAAAATAACGAGTTAAGAATTTGATAGGACTTTCAAGTTTACTGAAGTAAGAGCATCGTTAAAATTTTAATTGAAGGGCGTAGCTAGATAAAACTTTGTTTATAAAAGTCTCGGTAGGAAACTTTCAAATTTAACTTGTTATTTCGACAGTGCATGATGAATAACAACATCTTGACACCACTTATAAACTCACTTCCAATTTTTTGAGTTTTCTATGGTTACATTCTGTTTCTGAGCAGGAAAACTTTTATTTTCCTTTCTTATCTCCTGAGCATTTTCCATAAATATGTTACAGTGTGTTAGAGTGTAACGTTTATCAAAAAGTATTTTTCATAAAAGTGAATTCCCCCCTAATGGAGTTAATTTACAACATAATAGGAAAATAAAATTATTTAAATATATTTAACAAACCAGAAAGTTTAAGTGAAAAAAAGTCAACAAAATGATCGATTGTATAAAACTTGAAAGTTTCATTAAGACAGCCAAGTAATGTTATTTGAAGTACAAATATAAATTACGAATAAGAGAAAAAAATTTTCTGAGTCCATGAAGAATTTTGCTGTTTTAAGTATTACAGATATCTTGACCATATAATTATTCTTCAAGATTTACCAGAATTTAAGGGTTCACATTGGATATTGTTTTTTAAGTATTACACTAAATGTGAAAAATGTTTTGCATTTTAGGATCCAATTTCTATTATATTCTGTATAATGAACTCTTTAAGTAGTAGATTAATTATAAGTCGATTGAAACCAAATTAAG
>CM063511.1:129813708-129848708 GCA_032207245.1 Pardosa pseudoannulata
TATATATATATATATATATATATATATATATATATATATATATATATATATATATATATATATATATATATATATATATATATATATATATATATATATATATATATATATATATATATATATATATATATATATATATATATATATATATATATATATATATATATATATATATATATATATATATATATATATATATATATATATATATATATATATATATATATATATATATATATATATATATATATATATATCGAGAGTGATATTAGGTAGATAGAAAGATGAATAGGTATATACATTAGTATTATAATATTTTTCATAAATTTTCATAGTAGTTTATGACATTAGAACTGTAGTAATCATTTTTACATTAAATAAATGCTTATACTCCTCAATGTATACATCTTCCATTTTACTGTTATTCATGAAAGAAAATATTGAGTGAAACTGGATAGTATAGGACCAAAATGTAGAAAATCAAATAGAAGATTTTCATTGTATCTGTTTATAACAAGTAGGCATAAACCCATTCGTTCTTGCATAAAAATACAACCCCTTAACGTCGTATTCTTACGCTTCTAGATAACCCTATTCTATATAGTTTTGACAATGCACTTTTTGTAGCAAACATCGCTACAAAATGCAAGCCCCCCTTATTCCAAAGAGGACATCATTTTTGTATTTCTGTGAATATCTAGTCCACGCCTATGTACGTATCCAATCGTTGACATGCTGCACTTTCATCCGTTCGATACAGTTGCAAGAGATGCATAAATAAAAATGGAAAAAAAAGAGAAAAAACATGTATTCTGACAAATTCTAGAGTTTCTAGAATCGCTTTTGTTGACATGAGATTTTACTTTCCAAAGGAGAAATCTGAATGTTTCTTTCGAAAGGTCGTTACTTTTTCTCACGAATGCTTACAGGGTTGAAAATTTTATATACTTTTTTTCTTCACATGAACTGGGAATTTCTTTCCCTGTAAAGTAAAGTTTATGAAATTCTAGTTGTCTTGAGATCCTAACTGAAAAATAAGCATAGAATGTGTAGCACTTTGTTTGAAACGTATGCTTTCCAATTTCGGTCACGTTCATATCGTGAGAATTTTTGATTCAGTAGAACTATGTATAATCTATTCCGGTATCTTAAAAAATTGTGGGTTACTCTCTCCAAATACTTGCATACTCATGAGTAATTTTATTAATTGTAGTTAAGGAGAAAGTGGGTATTCAAAATTAGTTAACTTTGCTTTTGAACAATCTGTTTGAAGACTTAATATGGCATTAGTAATACATTTGCATTTTATTTTTGACCATTGTGTTTGTAATTTTAATATGGTGTTATTAATACATTTGTATTTTATTTTTGAGAAATCTATGTCAAAACTTAATACGGTATAAGTAAGAGATTTGTATTTTATTTTTGGCCAATCTGTTTGAAAATTTAGTATGATATTAGTAATACATTTCCATTTTATTTTTGACCAATTTCTTTTTAATTTTAATATGGTATTATTATTACATTTGTATTTTATTTTAGACAAATATATTTGAAAATTTAATATGGTATTAGTTAATACATTTGGATTTTATTTTTAACCAATGTGTTTGTAATTGTAATATGGTATTATTAATTTTGACAAATATGTTTCAAAACTTAATAGAGTATAAGTAAGACATTTGCATTTTATTTTTGACCATTCTGTTTGAAAATTTTATATGATATTAGCAAGATGTTTCTATTTTAATTTTGACCAATTTGGTATTAAATTTAATATAGTATAAGTAATACATTTGCATGCTATTTTTGACCAATCTGTCTTAAACTTTATTAGGGTTATAGTAATGCATTTGCATTTTTTTACTAATATGTTTGAAATTTTAATATGGTATTATTATTTCATTTGTATTTTATTTTTGAAAATATATTTGAAAATTTAATATGGTATTAGTAATACATTTGCATTTTATTTTTGACCATTGTGTTTGTAATTTTAATATGGTATTATTAATACATTTGCATTTTAATTTTGACAAATCTGTTTCAAAACATAATAGGGTATAAGTGAGACATTTGCATTTTATTTTTGGCCAGTCTATTTGAAAATTTAATATGATATTAGTAATACATTTCCATTTCATTTTAGACCAATATGTTTTTAATTTTATTATGATATAAGAAATACATTTGCATGCTATTTTTGACCAATCTGTCTGAAAATTTATTAGGGTGCTAGTAATGCATTTGTATCTTTTATTAATCTGTTTGAAATTTTAATTTGGTATTATTATTACATTTGTATTTTACTTTTGACAAATATATTTAAAAATTTAATATAGTATTATTAATACATTTGCATTTTAATTTTGACAAATCTGTTTCAAAACTTAATAGGATAGAAGTGAGACATTTGCATTTTATTTTTGGCCAATCTGTTTGAATATTTAATATGATATTAGTAATACATTTCCATTTCATTTTTGACCAATCTATTTGTAACTTTAATATATTATAAGTAATACATTTGCTTACTATTATTTATCAATCTGTCTGAAAATTTATTAAGATGCTAGTGATGCATTTCCATTTTTTTTAATAATCTATTTGAAATTTTAATATTGTTGTATTATTCCATTTGCATTTTATTTTTGACAAATATATTTTAAATATTTAATATGGCATTAGTAATACATTTGCATTTTATTTTTTACCAATGTATTTGTAAATTTAACATGGTATTATTAATACATTTTTATTTTATTTTTGACAAATCTATTTCAAAACTTAATAGGGTATAAGTTAGACAATTGCATTTTATTTTTGGCCAATCTGTTTGAAAATTTAATATGATATTAGTAATACATTTCCATTTCATTTTTGACCAATCTGTTTGTAATTTTAATATGGTATAAGTAATACATTGGCATGCTATTTTTGACCAATCTGTCTTAAACTTTATCAGGGTGCTAGTAATTCATTTGCATTTTTTTTACTAATATGTTTAAAATTTTATTATGGTATTATTATTACATTTGTATTTTATTTTTGGCAAATATATTTGATAATTTAATATGGTATTAGTAATGCATTTGCATTTTATTTTTGACCAATGTGTTTGTAAATTTAACGTGGTATTATTAATACATTTGCATTTTATTTTTGACAAATCTGTTTCAAAACTTAATAGGGTATAAGTAAGATATTTGCATTTTATTTTTGACCAATCTGTTTGAAAATTTAATATGATATTAGTAATACATTTCCATTTTTTGGACCAATCTATTTGTAGTTTTAATATGGTATAAGTAATACAGTTGCATGATATTTTTGACCAATCTGTCTGAAAATTTATTAGGGTGCTAGTAATGCATTTGCATTTTTTTACTAATCTGTTTAAAATATTATTATGGTATTATTATTACATCTGTGTTTCATTTTTGACAAATATATTTTAAAATTTAATATGGTACTAGTAATACATTTGCATTTTTTTTAACCAATGTCTTTGTAATTTTAATATGTTATTATGAATACATTTGTATTTTAATTTTGACAAATCTGTTTGAAAATTTAAAATGATATTAGTAATGCATTTCCATTTTATTTTTGACCAATCTGTTTTTAATTTTTATATGGTATAAGTAATACATTTGCATGTTATTTTTAACCAACCTGCTTGAAAATTTATTAGGCTGCTAGTAATGCATTTGCATTTTGTTTACTAATCTGTTTGAAATTTTAATGTGGTACTATTAATAAATTTGCATTTTATTTTTGACCAATCTGTAATTTTAATATGATATTAGTAATACATATGCATTTTATTTTTACTAATCTGTTTGGGAATTTAATAGTGTATTAGTAAAACATTTGCATTCCTTTTTTTCTTTTTTCATTTCTATAATTATGTACACAATTATGTTTTCAAGTTTTAAAGAATTTGAAGATTTATATTATTAATTGTTTAATAAGAAACATTTTTGAATATTGTTGCGTTTTTTGGATAATATATTTATATTATTAATAGTATACATTTTAAGTCTTAGAACTAATATAAAATTAAGTTGTTATACTCATCATTTACTGGAATTATAATTAGAAACTGTTAATATTTAAAAGATCTATTATTATTTACAAAATATATACACTAATTACTTTTCTTCCAAAAATGGTAAATTTTATTCTATTTCGATACTTTAATAAAACGTGGAAGGGGACTTTCACAATATTCTTGCATATTTACGTGTAACTGTGTCAACGGCAGTTAAGGGATCAATAACATTGAAAATTTATTAATATGATATATGAACAATCTGTTTAAAGATTTAATATCTTATAAACTAAAAAAAATATATATCATAGTTTAATAAGAAGTATTATTGAAAACGCTTACCTTTCATTTATAAAAAGTGCATCGTTATTAATGGCATACATTTTAGACCTTAGAATAAACCTGCTGTATAAACAGTAAGTTGTTGTCTCACGTATTCATTAGAAATATAGTCAGAAAATTTAATAAAAGATCCATTTTACTTTTGCAAAATATGCATGGTAGCTATTTTGCTTGCAAAAAGAGTAATAACCTTTCATTTATAAAAAGCTCATTGTTATTAATTGTACACATTTTAGACCTTAGAATAAACCTGTTGTATAAACAGTAAGTTGTTGTCGCACGTATTCATTAGAAATATTGTTAGAAAATCTAATAAAAGATCCATTTTACTTTTTAAAAATAAACATGGTATCTATTTTATTTAAAAACAGGTAATTGTTTTTGCTGTCAGTACATTAATTTTATCTAAATTTCATTTTATACTCAACGAGTTAGAATATTAATAAATTTAGTAGGTTTATGACGGTTATAAAGACATCTGAATCGTTTCAAAAGTGTAATAAATTTGGAAAAGTTAAAAATATTTTAGTAACTATTGACTAGTTACTGACTGTGAATTAGTGACTGAATTGTCTTTTATACTAGTAAGAGTGACGTATATTAAAACATTTTATTCAATTTTTCTACTGGCGTGATCTCATTTATTGTTCACCATTGTGTAATAGAACTATAAAATATGAAATTCATGAATTCACAAAATATTATTTGAAGTTTTACTCCATGCTTGCATTTCATGGTTCATCCTTCCGTACTCATGTGTAAAGACACACACACACACACAAACACACACACATATATATATATATATATATATATATATATATATATATATATATATATATATATATATATATATATAGAGAGAGAGAGAGAGAGAGAGAGAGAGAGCAAATTAGCACTAGTAAGTGAATTATGGGTAACACCCACACACTCAGAACGATTACTGAAGGGAATTGAGATAGAGAAACACCATATATCTCATTCAGAAATGCGGATTACTTGAAAAGTTTTGTTACTAGTGCCTCTTAGGGTGTGAAGTGATGCAGATAGTTTGTAAGAAAGGGTTATGTGTAATTAGATAATAATGATGTTACAAGTGAGTAAAAACATTGCACCCCCCTTATATCTTGTTCAAACGTCAATTGAACACGTGCTAAGCAAAAATATCTCAGATATGAAAGTGTTACTCATAATCGGAACTACTGTTACTTAAAATTGGGAATGTAATTATCCTATTAAACAAGTGCATAAATAGAAAAAAAATTATAACACATACTTTTGCAACACATCTACTAGTTTCCAGATTGCTTAAAATGTTAAATAAAGGAAAATAGCACTGGTAAGTGAATTATGGGGATCACCAACTAATTCACTCAGAACGATTACACAAAGAAATTGAGGTAAAGAAGCACCATATATGTCCTTCAGTGATACGGATTACTTGACAAGTTTTGTTACTAGTGCTCCCACAGGGTGTGAAGTGATGCAGCTGGTTTGTAAGGAAGGGTTGTTTTCCTAGAAACCTATGTGTAACTAGGTAATATTGGTGTTATAAGTGAGTGAAAACATTGCATCCTCCATATATCTTATTGAAACTTCAAACGTCAAACGTCAATTGAACACTTGATAAACACAAACATCTTAGTTATTAAAATGTTACCCATAATCTGAACTACGGTCACTTGAAATCGGGAATGTAATTATCCTATTAGTCAAATGTCTAAATACAAAAGAAATTATAACACATATTTTTGCAACATATCTGCTAGGTTCCAGATTGCTTAAAATGTTGAATAGAGCAAAATAGCACTGGTAAGTGAATTATGGGAAGCACCCACCCACTCGGAATGATTACACAAAGAAATTGAGGTACAGAAGGACCATATATTTCCTTCAGAAATACGGATTACTTGACAAGTTTTATTACTTGTGCTCCCTTAGGGTGTGAAGTAATGCAGCTGGTTTGTAAGGAAGGTTGCTTTCTTAGAAACCTATGTGTAATTATGTAATATTGCTGTTACAAATGAGTAAAAACATTGCCCCCTCCCCATATATCTTATTCAAACGGCAATTGAACAGCTAAGGAAAAGTATCTTAGATATTAAAATGTTACTCATAATCTGAACTACGATCATTTTAAATTGGGAATGTAATTATCCTATTAGTCTAAATACAAAAGAAATTATAACACATATTTTTGCAACACATCTGTTAGCTTCCAGATTGCTTAAAATGTCAAAAAATGAAAAAGTGAATTTATGTTAAACATAATTTTCAAGAGTATAAATATTACAAAAAATCTAACAGATCAGCACTTGTTTTGTTTACATGGATTATTTAATGTAACATCGTATTTACTTTTGTCTTCTTGACTCACCTAGCAGTAGTAAAATTGGATGTATAACATTAGTATGCTTTAGTAGAACTATTTTGTGAAAACTGAAAAGGCTGAAAGGCATTGATAAATATCCATGTTAGATGTATATAAAATATTTTAGGACATGTTAGATGTACATAAAATATTTCAGATATTAAAATGTTATTCATAATCTGAACTACGGTCACTTGAAATTGGGAATGTAACTATCCTATTAGTCAAGTGTCTAAATACAAAAGAAATTATAATACATATTTTTGCAGCACATCTGTTAGTTTCCAGATTGCTTAAAATATCAAAAAATGAAAAAGGGAATTCATGTTAAACATAATTTTCAAGAGTATAAATGCTACAAAAAATCTAACAGATCAGCACTTGTTTTGTTTACATGGATTATTTAATGTAACATCGTATTTACTTTTGTCTTCTTGACTCACCAAGCAGTAGTAAAATTGAATGCATAACATTAGTATGCTTTAGTAAAAATATTTTATGAAAATTGAAAAGACTGAAAAGCAATAATACCAAATATTCAAGTTAGATGCTAATAAAATGTTTCAGGGCATATCTTGATAATATTTAAAAATTTAAATTTTATATTATAAAAAGCAGCAATGTGAATTATATATTGCATACATTAATAGTATATTGTATATTTTATTAAATATTAAAATTAGTCCTTCTTTGAGTGTTTCCATTCTAAAAGTAAACTAAAAAAAAAGAAGAAAATAGGTATTGCACATAAACCTTTTCGTAAGATAAAAGAAAATCCAGAAGGAATTTTTTATAGAAAATCACATTTTCAAAAGTATTATAGCGACATTAAGGTTTTGCATGCCGGTCTTTTTTATTAGTTTCACGAAAGATATTTTTAGAATATCTTTGAAAGAATTGTTATAAGAGGAAAAAGACTTTGAAAAATTTATCTTTTATATCTATGGGGATACACAAAAATGAAATCATTTAAAAGAATATTTCCACGGTTAAACGAAAAATTATCATAAATCAGGTAGGTGAGCATATCATAAAATACATGTCTTCTGATATCTCCGATTATCTATCAAATTTTATAGCTTTATAGAAAAACAGAGTTTTCCAAATCTTTTGTCTACTGCAATCTACCATAAGTGGATATTTATTCAAATATCTGGGTTATCTATAATCTCCATTTTTCTTATTACTTTGGGTTTTCATGGATAAAATGCACTGTAGAAATCACGAAAATAAAGATAAAATTACACATCTTTATTTCAAAAGGGAATTTAGTAACAAAATAAAAAAAAATCAGTGGACATAAACTAACTGAACTACTTTTTAATTTCGTTTCTCTATGAGAGAGTCCGAGTTAGAATTTTTTTTTAAATTTCTCCTTTTATTCATCAGATCTAATTCTGAAATACTATCTCAGTTCTAATTTCAAGCAATAATGGTTACAGTAAAATGAGTTAAGTTTAATATTATATTTATGTTAGGTTGTTTTTTATTAGTTTATCTTTATTCAAAAATGAATTTAGTCACAAAATGAAAAACAAAATGAGTGGATATAAACTAACTGAACTAGTTTTTAATTTCATTTCTCTATAAGAGAGTCCGAGTTAGAATTTGTTTAATTTTTTTTATTCAATAGTTCTAATTCTAAAATACTATCTCCTTTTTAATTTAAAGCCCTAATGCTTACAGTAAAATGAGTTAAGTTTAATATTATATTTATGTTAGGTTGTTTTTTATTGATTTATATTTATTCAAAACGGAATTTAGTCACAAAATGAAAAAACATTCAGTGGATATAAACTAACTGAACTAGTTTTTAATTTCGTTTCTGTATGAGAGAGTCCGAGTTAGAATTTTTTATTTCTTTTTTTTTTATTCAACATTTCTATTTCTGAAATACTATATCCGTTCTAATTTCAAGGCGTAATGCTTACAGTAAAATGAGTTAAGTTTAATATTACATTTATATTGGGTTGTTTTTATTCGTTTATTATTTTCTAGATCACATTTTATTTTTTGCTCACAATGTAGTTACTACTAAACAAAGTAAATAATATTTGGATATAATTTGGAATAATTACAAAAACTTATTTTCATTTATTTAAACATTCAAATATAAGATAGCTTACAGTAAAATGAGTTAAGTTTGATATTACACTTATGTTGGGTTGTTTTTTATTCGTTTATTGTTTTCTAGATCACATTTTATTTTTTACTTCTAATATAGTTACTACTAAAAGCACGAAGTAGATAAAATTTGGATATGATTTGGAATGATTACAAAAATTTATTTTTATTTTTTTAAACATTAAAATATTAAAAATTATTTAGTATTACAAACTGAAGCTGTATAAACAAAATATTTTTAAAATTGTATGGATTTAACTTTGAAACTTTGATTAACCTTTTTCTTTACTTAAAACCTCGAACTAATACTGATTCATTTGTAGATAAATTTTTTTTAAATATTTCTAAAGTATCTTTTTAAAATACTTTTATACCAAATAAAATTAAGTAGAACATTTTAAATAAAATTTGTCTCTAAAATTGTTGTAAAGATTCGATTTTCAAAAGATTTTTAAAAGCAGAAAATAAATTAGTTTTCTATTAGAATTTTATAATTTATTGGCTCAGTAAACGTATGCACGTTTGATTGTATTACAATGAAAAATAGATTGAATTTTAAGTTAGAACTAAGTTGTATAATCTTCTAGAACAAATGAATTATTCAAATTTTTAATAATTCAAAGTTTAAATAACTAAAAATATCTTTAGCATTTTTAATTTCTTTCATATATTTTTGAGTGGATTTAATATTTAAAGGAATATTATTTTGTGTAATAGATAGAGAAACAGAGACAAATGCGAAAGAATTTGCACTTATATACGAATTTATTTATCTATCTATCTATCTATATATCTATATATATGTATTTATACATATATATATATATATATATATATATATACATATATATATATATATATATATATATATATATATATATATATATATATATATATATATATATATATACTATATATATATATATACACACACACACACACACACACACACATATATATATATATATATATATATATATATATATATATATATATATATATATATATATATATATATATATATATATATTAATATATTATGCAATATATATTGTCTGCATGCATTTAAAGAACTATTCAAAACCTTAAAATACTGTAACAGAATTATTCTTAAAATATGATGGTGTTAAATATTCGGAATATTGACGTTTCAACCCTGCATTCAAAAGCCTGAAAGCAATTCAATATATCGGATGTAACTCTATTGATTTTTAAACTACTCAACCAATTACATTCCTCTCGACGGACGTTTGAATTTTCGATTTTCTTTAAAAGCAAAGCAATTTCTCACTTTCTACGTTTCGGAGGCGTTTTAAATAAAATTAGCCGTCCTTCGGAACTTATATAATCGTTGAAATGTATTTACCGATTTCTCTTTATTCTTCTGAAGGCAATTAAGTTTCTCAAATCCCCGCAAAATAGCTTGAAAGTAACGAATTTCTCTTCATTCTCGCAGCTCGTTCTTCCCTCTGTTTCGTCTCGCTTACTGCTACTAATCCCACCAGTTCATTTTAAATTCTGTTCGTCCGAAAATTTTTGGAAACGTTTGAGGATTCTCGCAGTACCTTTCGTTCTCCACTCTCTTCATCTCACTCGAAAACTCCGGACGGTGTTCTCTATATTCGCAATAAAACGGGGCGAATCCAAGTGGAAAATGCCTTAAGGCAAAATACTCAGATAATGAAAATAAAATGAGAGAAGTCGAGTTAGGAAGAAGGGAAAAACGGGGAAAAAAATACTCCCACCTTCTAGGCAAAGTATCAAAGTGAGGTTTGCCATGTTTGGCGATAGAGCGCCCACGTGTGTGTTTTTCATTTCACGTGTGAATGAACATGGTAAATGGGAATTCCAAGATAACGAGACGCAATAAAGAGTCGGGTTAATTTTGTCGTAGTGTGCAAATGAAATTGAAGTGTATCTAAAATAAGATAAAAATGACTTCACCCACTACGTAAATAGTGTTTGGATACTGTCGGACGAATCTTATTTAGCTTTTCAAATTGTATGCGACTGTTTTCAGTTGTATTTACCTTAGAAATGTATCACTTGAATCAAGACTATTTTGCTACAATTTACAAATACGATATTTAAATTAAAGGTAAGGACGTCTTTGAAAACCAAAACTTTTATATAATAAATCGTGTTACTAGCACTATAGAATTTTCAGAAATAATACGTGTGTATAACTTTTCGATAACGTTATATAGATTCAAAAAATCAATTTGTAAGAATCTTAAGATGAATTTATCTCTACAGTTGGAACTAAAAAAAGTTAAATAATCTAATACATTTTTCCCTGATACAATTTTCTTGTGATTTTTTTTATCATTTAGGAATTTATTCAATACTTTAAAAAGAAATAAAATTATAAATCAAATTGCATGGGACTCTTGGCAGTTGTATTTACCTTACAAATGTATTACTTGAATAAAGACTATTTTCTCTTGCAACAATTTACAAATACGATACTTAAATTAAAAGTAAGCACGTTTTGAAAATCAAAATTCTTATATGATAAATCATGTTACTAGCACTATAGAATTTTCAGATATAAAATATGTGAATAACTTTTAGATAACGTTATATAGATTCAAAAAATCAATTTGTAAGAATCTTAAGATGAATTTATCATTACAGTTGGAACTAAACAAAGGTTTAAAATATCCAATACATTTTTGCTTGATACAATTTTTTTGTGATTTCTTTTTGATCATTTAGTTATATATTCCATATTTTAAAATGAAATAAAATTATAAATCAAATTGCATGGGATCGTTGGCAGTAGTATTTACCCTACAAATCTATTACTTGAATCAAGATCTTTTCCTCTTGCTACAATCTACAAATACTATACTTAAATTAAAAGTAAGCACGTCTTTGAAAATAAAAAAATTTATATAATAAATCGTATTACTAGAGCTATAGAATACGAACGCAATAAAGAGTCGGGTTAATTTTGTCGTAGTGTGCAAATGAAATTGAAGTGTATCTAAAATAAGATAAAAATGACGTCACCCACTACGTAAATAGTGTTTGGATACTGTCGGACGAATCTTATTTAGCTTTTCAAATTGTATGCGACTGTTTTCAGTTGTATTTACCTTAGAAATGTATCACTTGAATCAAGACTATTTTGCTACAATTTACAAATACGATATTTAAATTAAAGGTAAGGACGTCTTTGAAAACCAAAACTTATAATAAATCGTGTTACTAGCACTATAGAATTTTCAGATATAAAATATGTGAATAACTTTTCGATAACGTATAGATTCAAAAATCATTTTGTAAGAATTTTATACAAATTAATTTGATTGATTGATGATTTTGTAAGAATTTATCTTTACAATTGGAACTAAACAAAGGTTTAAAATATCCAATACATTTTTGCTTGATACAATTTTTTTGTGATTTCTTTTTGATCATTTAGTTATATATTCCATATTTTAAAATGAAATAAAATTATAAATCAAATTGCATGGGATCGTTGGCAGTAGTATTTACCCTACAAATCTATTACTTGAATCAAGATCTTTTCCTCTTGCTACAATCTACAAATACTATACTTAAATTAAAAGTAAGCACGTCTTTGAAAATAAAAAAATTTATATTATAAATCATGTTACTAGACCTATAGAAATTTTAGATGTAAAAGTGTGTATAACTTTTAGATAACGTTATATAAATTCAAAAATCAATTTATAAGAATCTTGAGATGAATTTACCTTTACAGTTGGAGCTAAAAAAAGTTAAATGATCTAATACATTTTTGATTAATACAATTTTCTTGTGATTTCTTTTTGGAATATATTCCATATTTTAAAATGAATTAAAAGTATTGGATTGAAATAAAATTATAAATCAAATTGCATGGGACTGTTGGCAGTTGTATTTACCTTACAAATGTATTACTTGAATAAAGACTATTTTCATTTGCAACAATTTACAAATACGATACTTAAATTAAAAGTAAGCACGTCTTTGAAAATCAAAATTCTTATATAATAAATCGTGTTACTAGAGCTATAGAATTTTCAGATGTAAAATATGTGTAAAACTTTTCGATAACTTTATATAGATTTAAAAAATCAATTCCTAAGAATCTTAAAATGAATTTATCTTTACAATTGGAACTAAAAAAAGTTAAATGATCTAATACATTTTTGTTTGATACAATTTTCTTGTGATTTATTTTTGATACTTTAGGAATATATTCCATATTTTAAAATGTAATAAACTTATTAGATTGAAATAAAATTATTAATTAAATTTCTTGGGATTGTTGGCCGTTGTATTTTCCTTAAAAATCTATTACTTGAATAAAGACTGTTTCCTCTTTATACAATCTACAAATACGACACTTAAATTAAAAGTAAGCACGTCTTTGATAATCAAAAATTTTTTATATAATAAATCGTGTTACTAGAGCTATAGAATTTTCAGATATAAAATATGTGAATAACTTTTCAATAACGTTATATAGATTCAAAAAATCAATCTGTAAGAATCTTAAAATGATCTTTACAGTTCGAATAAAAAAAATTAAATGATGTAATACATTTTTGCTTGATACAATTTTCTTGTGATTTCTTTTTGATACTTTAGAAATATATTCCATATTTTAAAATCAAATAAAAATATTGGATATTATTAAAGACGAGATTTGAAAATCAATTTACATTATTAAAAGAAATGAACTTATATAAATAATATACAATTTACTTATTAGCTAATACAGTGTTATAAAGTGTTATTCATATATAGTGTTGTTTAGTAATGAAACATTTTTAGCTTTATTGTAGAAAAATGAGTTCCAGAAAAGATTAAATAAAATCAAATAAAAATATTGGATATTATTAAAGACGAGATTTGAAAATCAATTTACATTATTAAAAGAAATGAACTTATATAAATAATATACAATTTACTTATTAGCTAATACAGTGTTATAAAGTGTTATGCTAATATAGTGTTATTTAGTAATGAAACATTTTTAGCTTTATTGTAGAAAAATGAGTTCCAGAAAAGATTAAATAAAATGAAATAAAATTAATGGATATTATTAAAGACATGATTTAATAACTAGTTTACATTAGTAAAAAAATACACTTATATAAATAATATACAATTTACTTATTAGCTAATACAGTGTTATACTAATATAGTGTTATTTAGTAATGAAATATTCTTAGCTTTGTTGTAGAAAAATGAGTTCCAGAAGAGATTAAATAAAATGAAATAAAATGATTGGATATTATTAAAGACATAATTTGATAGACAATTTGCATTAGTAAAAGAAATACACTTATATAAATAATATACAATTTACTTATTAGCTAATACAGTGTTATACTATGTTATACTAATATAGTGTTATTTAGTAATGAAACATTCTTCGCTATATTGCAGAAAAATGAGTTCCAGAAGAGATAAAATAAAATAAAATAAAATTATTGGATATTATTAAAAAGATAAATTGATAGTCAAATAAAATGAGAAAAAGAAATAACCTTATACAATTAATTTAACATTCCTTTATTAGCTAATATATCAGTATTACTTACCAGAAAAGTATTCAAAGATGTTATTATAGAAAAACAAGTTGCAGAAGAAACTAAAGCTAAAATCTATTAAACTATTTCTAATAAAAAAACAAAAGAAATTACAAGGGACATTTTTTTTGTTTAAGATAATTATTTTTTAAGCATAAAAAATCGATTCGTAACAATCTCTTAATCAATTTTAACATAAATGTAACGTCTGTCTATTTGAGGGTTCTCGGGAAATAATTAAAACAAAATCAATAAAAATCAGATTATTAAATCCTTATTTAACTGTTAATATTTGTTTATAAATCGTCAAATAACAATTTTTTCTTTTTCTACTGCAGAAAATGCTAAGCTTTCTTTGATTTAGTTACTCCATAAAAATAAATCAATCATTTTTTTTCTTTTTGAAAAAAAGTGCTACGCCAAATTTTGGTATTGAGACTTCAAATAGTCTCAATACCAAAATTTTCAGCACCACCTTTTTAAGGTAAATTTTGATCAATGAATTCATTAATGATGAAGAAATGCAAAACGATAGGGAAAAAGTATATTAGAAACTTTTTGTTTTATTTATGCTATAATAAAGATAGTACGAAAAAAAATCAAATTACATTTCTAGTTATCATATTATATATATATATATATATATATATATATATATATATAAATATATATATATATATATATATATATATATATATATATATATATATATATATATATATATATATATATATATATATATATATATATATATATATATATATATATATATATATATATATATATATATATATATATATATATATATATATATATATATATATATATATATATATATATATATATATATATATATATATATATATATATATATATATATATATATATATATATATATATATATATATATATATATATATCTGTGTGTGTCTCTGTGTCTCTGTGTGTGTGTTTTATCATGTTTTGACCTACAATATTCTTTTCCTATATAAAATATATTCAAGAAATTTACTTTCTTTCTTGAATTTCCGTTTCATATTACACAATTATTTTTAATGAAAGTTTCAAACATAATTTACTTCTTCTGTAGAACGTTTCGCTCATGTCTTTCAAAGCGTTATTTTGAGTCTGTTAAGATGACAAAAGAAATTTTCGAAGATATAATTATTTTCTAAAATTTTACAGAACATTCTCGAGGAAGTTTTGACGTTTTTAATAAAAACTACATTTCTCTCTATTTTATAAACTTAAATGCTGAAGAAAATATTTTGATTTTCTTGGAGAAATTTTCAGAAGTACTATAGAAAAGCTGCCTCTGTAATCTGACTGTCTGTATCTGGAATTTTATTTAAAAATACGTTAGAAATGTTTCATACAATAAAGTTGAGAAAGGTTAAAATATTTCTAACACAATAATTATTTTATATTTAAAGATTCTGAAAGTGTTTAGACTATTTATTCCTAGACTAATCTTTGTAGAATTCTTTTTCCCTATAATACTATTGCGGAGTGTTGATCTAATAGTTAGGATAGTGTTGTTAGGGGAGTTCGAGTATTCAAATCCAGCCGTTGACAACATGTGGGTTATAAATCTCTTCAAGGATTTCTGTAGATATGTGCACTTTAAGAAAGTATTATCGTATTAATTTTGAAATATGAGTATAATGGGGAAAACCTTCATTAAATATTTATTGAAAAGTGGGAGATATTTGAGTTATAAACCTCTGTAAGAAATGCAGTAGATATGTGCTATATTAGCAACTATTACTGTATTTCTTTTGAAATATGAGTTAAAGGGGGAAAACCTTTGTTAATTATTTCCTGTTAATACAGAGATATGTAAGTTATAAACCTCTGTAAGGATTGATGTAGATATGTGCTATATAATCAATTACCCTATTAATTTTCAAATACGAGTTTAAAATGGAAAACCTCCATTAAATATTTCTTGAGCAAGATATTTGGGTTATAAACCTCTGTAAGAATTGCAAGTAGATATGTGCTATATTAGCAATTATTAGTGTATTAATTTTGAAATATGAGTTAAAGGAGGGAAACCTTTTTTAAATATTTCCTGATAAGATTGAGATATGTAGGTTATAAACATCTGTAAAGATTTCTTTAGATAAGTGCTATATAAGTATTACTGTATTACTTTTGAAATATAAGTTAAAGGGGGAAAACCTTCATTAAATGTTTCTTGATTAGACAGAGATATGTAGAATATAAACCTCTATAAGTATTGCTGTAGATAAGTGCTATATAAGCAAATATTATCGTATTAATTTTGAAATACGAGTTTTAAATGGAAAACCTTCATTAAATATTTCTTGAGAAGAGGGAGATATTTGAGTTAAAAACCTCTGTAAGAATTGCAGTAGATAAGTGCTATATTAGCAATTATCAGTTTTGAAATATGAACTTAAGGGGGAAAGCCCTCCTTAAATATTTCCTGATAAGACAGACATATGTAAGTTATAAACCTCTATAAGGATTTCTGTAGATAAATGCTATATAAGTATTACTGTATTAATTTTGAAATGTGAGTTAAAGGGGGAAACCTTTATTAAATATTTTCTGCTAAGACAGAGATATGTAAGTTATAAACCTATATAAGGATTTCCTCTATAAGGATATGTGTTATATAAGCGTTACTGTATGAATTTCTAAGTATGAGTTTAAGGGGGAAAACTTCATTAAATATTTCCTGAGAAGAGGGAGATATGTTTGTTTTAAACCTCTGTAACTATTGCAGTAGATATGTGCTATATTATCAATTATTACTGTATTAATTTTGAAATATGAATTGAAAGGGGGAAAACCTTTATTAAATATTTCCTGATAAGAGAGATATATGTAGGTTAAAATCCTTTGGAGAGATTGCTATAGATATGTGCTAAATGATAAAGTATTTCTGTATTAATTTTTAATATGAGTTTAGAGGGGAAAACCTTTATTAAATATTTCCTGCGAAGAGGGAGATATATTGGTTATAATAATCTGTAAGGATTTTTGTATATATGTTCTTTATAAACAAGTATTACCATATAATGTTTTAAATGAGTTTAAAAAGGAAAACCACCTTTAAAAATTTCCCGCTACGTTCGTGCTCTGCTAGCAGGAATATTTGTAGCCATTTAGAATAGCCATTTAGAAACGTCGTTTAGAAAGAAGTAGGTCCCTGTCACATCAAGCGTCATGTAGCAAAATAGTGGACCGTTGTGCTCATAACAACACTTATAATATTTTCGCAATTTTTTATAGTTTGAATTAATCGAATTAATTAGCGGTAAATTAATAGTCATTAAATAGATTTACATTTTTATACCTATTAAACTTATATAAGTTATAAAATTTTAAAATCCAAATACTTATTTTAGGCTATTAAAATTAATATTTCTTTAAAACAGTGGTTCATATTTCATATTTACAGATGCATAATTTATCTTATTTCGGAATGCATTATTTTATAATTGGTTTTAGAATCGTAAAATAGTAATGATAAATATATAAATACATTATTATTATATTTCTCGTTATTACTTTTTTTGTGAGTTTATACATTATATATTGATAATTTTATACTTATTTTTAATAACATATAGTACAGTGTTTTAGATTTCAATCTAATTAATGGATGCTTTGTATGAAGAAAAATGATGTAAAATAAAATATTGATTTACTATTCTACGTTATTTTTCTTAAATTTACAATTTCAATTTCTACTTTAGTTTAGATGAAATTATTTCTAATTGTATTTATGTGTTCTGTAGTTTTTTAGTTCTTTTTAAATTAATAGTTGAATAAAATTTTCTATTTTTCATATCGTTAACGGAATCAAACTATTTTTATTATTTATTAAAAATATTAAAATTTCCTAAATCCAATTAATAATTTTTAGAAAAACTATATTAATGCATAGGTCCATAATAAATGTTTATTTTTTTACTTATTAAATAGCAAATATAAGGAGACAACGATCCTTAAATCTCAAATTTTAAATTATTCAACTTTAATGGTTTTATTATTAGGAATAAATACAACGCACCAGTAAAAGTCATTTAGTTATTACTGTCTAACGTCAAAAAGTCACTAAGTTAATGAAAAATATTGTGATTAAAATACAAAATATTCTTACAATATTTGAAAAATCTCTATAAATAAGGAAAATATACCTTGTACAGTGTACATCAATGAAATACTTTCGTTTCTTTAATGAATGTTATTCATATATTAAGAAAAATAGTTGAATCTGGATTTTCCATTATTTTAAAGGAATTGCATTCACACATTGGGCCACTAAATGAGCAGAGAGCGTGGATGCATCCATAGAATGTATTACACATTTTGGTAGAACATCCTGGTTGTCTTTGATGTTTGGAGAAGGACCACTTCCAAAGCCATCCTCCACCAAGGCATAATGCATACCACTCCACATAGTGGTAATGGCTTGCAGTGGACCATAGTGTGATCGGCCTTTAACAACTTAGTAATTTCTTTACTTTAATCTGTAGAATACTTACAAAAACCGCTTCCTCAGCCATCCTCCTCCAAGACCATTTTATCGTCTGTTATCCACAACCTCGATAATTCATACCACTCCACACATTGGTAAGGGCTTGCAGTGGGCCGTAGAGGGGATGGGTCTTTAACAACCAAGTAATTTCTTTACTTTAATTTGTAGAATACTTAGAAAAACCGCTTCCGAAGCCATCCTTCGCCAAGGCCATTTTATCGTCTGCCAACCACAACATCGATAACCCACACCACTCCACAGAATGGTAATGGCTTGCAGTGGACCATAGTGTGGATGTACCTTTAACAACCAAGTAATTTCTTTACTTTATTCTATATAATGCCTAGTTAAATACTAGAATTTAATAATTTTATATTCTTTAACTGACTTGACTAGTTATTTCATAAAATACCTAGTTAGTCCAATAAATAACGGATTTCATACTTTAAAGGTAACATCCATTTGGAGACAAAATAACATTCTCAGAGTTATCCAAAATTAAATATTTTATTATCACCTAGATACTATACCCGCAAAAGACATTCACGAGAAATATTTCCTTTCTAACATATTTTCAAAAGACAATTTTACGCTATTTATCGACAATAACATGTTCTTCACACTTAAACAAACTTATTGAATCACTTGAAAGTGAATTTTACAAAACTTCTGCTAATCTACAGCATTTATTGTTTCCAATGAGTTGAGAAGCATTCTAAATGAACTTAAATATTGAAAATAATACTTTTACGAGCTACATGCAGCCATCAGTCAATGGAGCTGCCGGGGTAATGAAAACGAGGGAACTCTCCAACTAGCGTATTAATTATAGATAACACATACTCCTGTGGGAAACTTATTTGGATTTTGGATACAGTATTAATTGAATTTTAGAAGGATTTTGCGTCGGATTAATTTTCCCTTGCTTGCGTATCAGCTGGATTCTCGTGGGATCTCGCAGATAAGCCTCGCAGAAACTGATCGGCAAAATTCTCAATGCTTCGGGTCCCAGCAGATTTACGACAGAAAATGTATCAACACAAGTTTTCCAAAATTGAAGAACAGTTGAGTAATAAAATTCTAACGAACTTTTAGGGAAATATCAGCCAAGAATAAATTTTGAAACATGATGCTTCCCACATTCTTCAGCGTGACTTTGGGTTTCTTTTAAAAGGGATACATTTTATGTCCTGTAGATAAGCAAGTCATTTCATATTTTAAGAGTTATGAGGGAAACGAATTTTCAACATTATTTCATTCCTTACCAAGAATTACAATAATAATGTAAAACACCCAGAGCAATTTAAAAAATGGAAAAATTTTGTATTATTAAAAATAGTATGAATTTTTATATATTAGTATTCTATTCTTTAATACCCTATTCTTAATTTGAAACGTATGCACAAATACACACAAGACTTTAAATATCATTATCAAATTAGGGGATGATATAGATAGATATACACAGACATATCAAAGGCTTGTTCTTAAGTCTTAAAATAACGAGGTCATGTAAAAGGAATATAGATTGATCGGTATATAGATGCATAGATATATTTGCACATTAATATGAAGAACTCTTTTTGTAAAACCCTAAAATAACACGATCATATAGATTGAATATAGATAGAAAGGTAGAGAAATGCATAGATAGATAGGGAAAGTAATATGGAAAGATTTTTTGTTGTAAGGTCGTAAAATAACAAGACCATATAAATGAAATATAGATAGATAGGTAGTTAGATGGATAGATAGATATACACATTAATATAAGAGCTTTTGTAAATCCCTAAAATACGACTATCATATAGATGGAATATAGATAAAAAGGTAGAGAAAAGCATAAACAGATATGCAAGGTAAGGCTAAAATAACAAGACCATATAAATGAAAATAAGGTGCATAAATACATATGAATATTAATATGGAGAGTTTTTTTGTCTTAAAGTACTAAAATAACAAGAACATATAAATAAAATATAGATAGATAGGTAGATAGATGGATAGATACATATGTGAATAGATGGATGGATGGATACATAGATATGATGGATAGATAGATATATAGCTTTTTTGTTGTAAGGTCAAAAATAACAAGACAATATAAATGAAATATAGACAGATAGGTAGATAGATGAATAGATAGATATGCACATAATTATGGAGAGAATTTTTTAAAGGCCCTAAAAAAACAAGGTCATATAGATGAAAAATAGATAGATAGGTAGATAGATGGATAGATACATATGCACATTAATATGGAGAGCTTTTTTGTTGTAAGATCCTAAATTATAAACAGCTTATTTGTTGTGAAGTCTTGAAAAACAATATGATGCAAATGGATAAATGAAACTCAGAGTTATTTAGCAGACAGTTATTGAATACTTAACAAAATTTCACGGAGTATTTACTTTGATAACTAGAAGTTTTGGCTGCCCTTAACTTTAATTAAAATGATATGTGATTGTTCAAATTTTAGAAATAAATCTAAATCTTTGATTTAATTTAGGCCTGAATTAATTTACTACATTACTTATAACAATAAAATGAACGTTGTAAAACTGAATACAAATATCACTGGTCTTTCAACAACAACCAGTTTCTCAACGCCTGTTCTGGATGCAAATAAAGACAGTGAAATATAAATTTCTCTTATATTTATAAATAAGGGGATTCATCTTTAAAATAAAACTTTTTGGAATTAAAAAGACTATATCTGTTACAGTACTTTAAGTATGCTTAAAGTAATAATTATATTAATTCTAGCTGAGTTTGATATTAATGAGTTTGATATCCTTTTTTAAGGTTTGGTTTGGTTTGGAGCTCTACGGTCTACTGTTTTGCACACGAGGGCTAATGAAAGTTAGCCTTATAATTGCCTTATAATGCCATTGATCATTTGTAACTTTAAAAATTTCAAGTTAAAAAATATAATTGTTCCTGAATGATACATATTTTTGATTATGCAATAACACACACTTTCTAGATTAAAAAGAATTAGTAACATTTTTCCACAACTTTATCTGCTAGTGTACAGCAATGAACACTTACCTTTATTGTTGCTATATTTACATGGTATATGTGAGATTAATTCAATCAAAATTAAAGCAATATTTAAGGATTATTTATAATAAAATATGTATTAAATGTCTCAAAGATTTTTTTAAAATTAAATTGATAAGTGAAGCTATGAAAAAAAGAAGCAAAAAAAAAAAAAAAAGTCAATCTTTAAAAGTCAATTTTATCAATTAAATTTAATCGTAGAGGTTATGTATAATCAAAAAATTAATTGTGAAATAATATATACATTTAGATTATAATAAAAAATAAATGCAATTTTGTTTAAAGTTATCTTTTCAAGTATTAAAATTTAATGTCGCGTTATTGAAAAAAATATGAATATTATTTAGGGGACATGAAATGGTTTATAAGATTAATTTCATCGGTTATTTCAAAAGCAGATTTTAAATATATAAATTATAAAGATGACTTCAAAGTAGAAATAGTTCTTTAAACACTGGATTTTTATTAAAACTTACTTAGTCATAAAAATCGCAAGATCAACTTCCAACAATCCAACTAGGAAAACTTCTAAAACTCCAGATCAGGACACTGATTTCTTTCCGTCTAGCGGAATTGAATTTATCCCACCAGAAAGCCAATATTATCGGAACAAAAAATATAACTGCGACTACATCATTTAGGCCACAGTCTCGGAGGTAGATCTTGTTAGCTCATTATATGAAAGCCGACTGAACAAAGCGAGAAGAGGAAAAAACCCAAAAGAAAGTGAAGATAGGTGGTAAGTATCCATGAATTGAGAGAGTGGTCGTCAGATAGAGAACAATTAAAGGATCTGAATATAATGTACTTGTAAAAAATGAAAACATAAATTCTGGTTTTCTTAGCAATTTTTCAAAATGTTTAAAACCTGTCTTTAAAATGCATTTTTTGCACTTATGTATACACACACACACACACACACATATATATATATATATATATATATATATATATATATATATATATATATATATATATATATATATATATATATATATATATATATATAAGCCTTGAATATGAAAAATTCTCTCAAATGAAAGATTGTCTTTAATGTATATTAAAATTGATTATTGTTTAAAATGGATATTATTAAAAGTTTTTTCGGAAATAAAATAAATGTACTTTAGATACGTTAAAATATGACAGACATCGGGGCTTCAGATGGAATGTCTTAATTTTTTTAATGGAAGATACATAAAGACGAGTAAAACAAAATAATGATTTTGACCGTTAATATTTAAACTAAATAAGGAACTATCATGTAAACATTATAAATATCTGATGCTGCTAATTAAACAGTCATTTAAATGTGCAGTTAAAGTCAGTATAAAAGTGTAAGAAAGAAAAAATTAAATAATTCTAGAACATAGAAGTTGTTACTTTTATATACAAATATATGTTTTATTATATAAACGGATGTCATATTTTTTCATTTTTTATTTAACTTATATGTACATTCCTTACTTATTATAATTAATTTTAGAAAAAGGTAAAAATTTCAATAGTTTCAAACTTTTTTTTAATGCTAAAATATAATACAGTATTTGTATTGTTTCTAATAACAGTAAAAAATATTAGAATAATATAAAATAATCATTATTTTAAAAATAAACTATTATTATACCAATTATGAAACTAAAAATACTTAATAATTATTAAATGTTTTTTGTTATTAAATCTTCAATTATAAACATGTGCATTTTATATGTACCCGTATTTATTTTCTATTTAGCATTAAAACAAAAATGTTACTAACAGGAAACTTTAACTATGTTTTGTTCTTTAAATTCATTAAAGAATTTCATTTATTCTTCAAAAGTTGCTTAGAAAAAGTCTACAATATACAAAACAATTTCGATTTCTTGTAAAATGTGTCAAACAGAAAATACTTCAAAAATTTACTTTGTCGATGATGGGTAAAACCAAATATACCTTTACTTCATTTCATTTTATTTTTCACGCCGTATAAAAACATATTGATGAAAAAAAAACTTTCTGAAACTTCATCAATTTTTAATCTAACATATCTCGTGAAAGTAAAGCTTTAAACAATGCGAGAGGAAAAGTTTTTTTTTTAGGATTAAAAACCTCAATTTTTCTATCACTATTAATCCTCTTTGGAAACTTTTTCTGAAATATATTGATAAAATGTGATTTTAGAAATACAGGTTTACGAAGCATTTTTGAGATGATGGAAGAATTATTAAAAAGAAAAAAAACTATTTTTTTAGTTATGGAATGATACAGAGTGTTTTTGGTCGTATATCGAGTGACCTCAACTAATTCGATCTTACAATCGAAATGCTTTACTTTTCATCTATATTAAGGAAAAGGAAAGTTGAAATAAGATTTAATCAAGGAACATTTTTTATTATTTTTAAGGCTGTAGATTTTCTCCTCTCCAACCATTCTAGAAGTCGAGAGACGGAATTAAATAATGGAAGTCTTCAAAAGAAAGGTAACAAGGGAAAGAAGGAAATAAAATATAGAAAAGTAAAAAAGTAAAAAAAAAGGTATATTTGGAAAGATATCTCGAGTTTGCGCACTTCAATACTTCCTTCAGAACTAAGCTAATATTTGCCAAACTTCGCTTCGCCGGTCGCTTACACACTAATATGAAAGGCAGGCGAACTTTTAAAACAATTTTCATTCCACCTAGAACTTACTTTCTTGTGTCTGTTTGTCTCAAATTATTTTTCAACTGAGCATTTCGAGAGGGGGAAAAGCTAGTTCTTTGAATTTACAAAAGGTAAAGAATTCTATTATTTTAGGCCTTTTTATTTCTTTCTTTTAAATGTGCTCAAAAACTGTAAACGACAGTGGCAACAACAAATTTAGATAAATGTTTATATTCAGGAAAGAATACTGGGATAAAAAATATAAAAAATTTATTTTATTTTATTTTTTTATTTTATAATTGTTTTCTATTATTTATTTTATACTTTTACAAAAATATATTTCAAATATTTAAAAAATTTTAATAATATTATAATTTCAAAATATCTTAAAATATATATACAGTATATATATATATATATATACAGTAAAATATATAAATATAAAATATATAAATATATATATACTATTATATATATATATAAAATATATATATATATATATTATATATATATATATATATATAAATATATAAATATAAATATATATATACTATATATATATATATATATAAATATTATATATATATATATAATATATATATATATATAAAATATTTATATATATATAATATATATACATATATATATATATATATTCTATATATATACATATATATATATATATATATATATATATATATATATTATATATATATATATATATATAAATATATATATATATATATATATATATATATATATATATATATATATATATTATATATATATATATATATATATATATAATATATATATATATATATTTTTATATATATATAATCGTCTTAAAATGATACTATAAGGACAGAAAAACAATACATAAGGTTTTCTTGTATGACGGATCTCTTGACTATCTGCTTGTAGATCTAAATTAACTTTTTATATTAGTTTAAGCAGAATTTACTAATAACTTGGTAATTTTGATTTGCTAAAGGAAGATTTTCAATAGGTAATTGATCCAGAAAATCTAATTAAATTTTAATTTCTTTAAAAATCTAATTTCACGTTGTAGACTAGTTTATCGTTATATACATTATTTTATATACATGTTCCATTATAGGTATAATAAAGAAGATAGTATGTACAGAATTTCCTTTAAGCAATAATTAATTGTTTAAAAATGTTATCAATACAGTGTGCTTTGTCGTTTTTCTTTTTCAAAGCTATATTTAAACTGGTATTTTACAAAAAGGAAAAATACATTCCTTTAATTTACATAAAGTTAAGAATTATTTTAAGCTCTATTCTTTCTTTCAAATCAGCTTAAAAATAGAGAATGACAGAGGCTAATACAAATTTAGAAAAATATTTATATTATTAAAAAACCTGAGTTTCTAAATTATTTCATACGTATTCCACTGTAATAGAATTGCCTCAATAACTTTTTACTTAGAGTATCAAAAAAAAAGAAAATTTTGTAATATTTTAAATGAAGTTAATAAAGATTCTACAAAAAGATCCGATACTCTATCTACTTACTACATTCAAACAATAATAGTAACTATACTGTAAGGTTAAAAAAAATAAAAAATATTAATATAGACTAGTTATCATAAAACTATTTAGTAACCTAAAGAACCTTTTTATTTTACTGTATATGTTACACAATTTGTACTTATTTTTTCAGATATTAAATATTTCTGCAAATCCAAAGAAAATACCATTCTAACCAATCTTATTCAAATACACATGTTTGAGTGCGAATATAGACACTAATGTCTATATTCACACTCAAACTATACTATAATATATACATAATTTTGTTATATACATAATTTTGTTCACGTAATAAAATTATTTACCACAAGTATCATTCAGTGTAATTGTTAGTGTATGTTTGTCTCAAATTTTATAAAATAGAGTATTTAAAATGGGGATAAAATCTGATTCTCAGAATTTACAAAAGGTGACAGATTCTATTAATTTTCGTCTTTTTGAGAATTACCTGAAAAACAATGCATGGTAATAACAAAAATTATTAGATAAATGTATAAATTGGAAAAGGAGTAGATAATTGTGCAATTCATTGTTTGAATTTTCATACGTATTTATATAAAATTTTGGTCTTAATTAAATTGAGAATTATAAAAATTCTGGATAAAAACCGGTTTTAACCATTTATTAACTCTGAATTAATTATTATCTCTTAATCAATTTATTTTTTTCGTTAGTCTCAATTTACTTTTTGACTATATATTTTAAAAAGATAAAAAATTATAAAATAACGAAAATTAAATGAATTTATTATCTTTCCTTACAAATGTACTGAAAATAAGTAGACGGTCTAGCAAAATCAATAGTAGATAAATGTTTATAATACGAAAGAAATTATAAGTTTCGAAATTAACGAAAAATTATAGATGTCTCACTTTTTTTTTTGTATCCTACTTAGGTAGAGAACTGCGTTTATTTAAATTTTAGTCAGTAAAAAGTATAACATTATGCCTAGTATATAAATACTACAGTTTAACAAGTGAGTTTTAAAAAGCAGTGTGGACAGATTTTTGATTCTTCATGTAATATTCAGTTATTTAGCATCAAATCAGAATAAAAACTTTCTTGTATTAATTTATTTTACACTACTTTGCATCGAGGCATTTCATACAAAAAATTAACTATTACTTTAAATTACCAAAACGGTAAATACTTTATTAATTTACTGTCTTCAATTGGGTGGGGGATTTAAATGGTAGTATCAAAACAATCTTAGTTCAATTTTTTATACCCGATAAAGAAGGCGGAGAATCTAAATTATTATAGGATGATACATTTTCCTTTATAATCGGTATTCGGCTTATAAAGAATTTTGCAATTTTTTTAAAGTTTATTAATCATTAATTTCAAAAGTCAGTATTGGTACAGTATATTGATAAGTTTAATTAATAAATAAGTCGCACGGAATTATTACGGAATTATACAGTATTATTAATATATATGTACGGAATTAATATTTTTACGAAATATCTAAATCTGCATCGTCAGCACCAAATTTTAAATTACTAATCTATTAGCATATTCATATTTTCATAAAAATGCTAAATATAAAATCTATTAAATTACAATCCCTAGTTCTTGACATATGCTTACAATTTGTTAAAATCAACTTCTAATTCTCCTACATTGCAAATGATAAATGATTTTCTATAGCTAACGATAATTAAGTAATAATTAAAATATCTTTGAAATAAAATTCTCTCATATGATTAACCATGCATGTTGTGTCTTGCTCTCAAACCATTTCAAAAGGAAATAAATCTAGTAAAAGTTAAATGACAAAGATAAATGTATTAAGGAAAAAGACAAAGTTAAATATATTATGGGAAAATTCTTTAAAACATTACATTCAATATGTTTTTTAAAGCATAAAAATATTAAAAAATAAATTCCATAAAAATAATTTAGTATTCAAATAAATTTTTCTCTCAAATTTGTTGAAATAATTATTAAATTTTAAATATTTTAAAACAAACAAAAATGAGATAAACCAGAAATATTTGCATGCAGAATAGATTTGACTTTTAAAGTTTTAGTTACAAATGCAATACGAAAAGCTCTTAAGTCTTTATTCAAAACAAAAATGTTTCAACTGAAAGCGTAGCAAAAGTTAAACACAACAAATATTTAAATACTCTTCAATTATTTTCTACGAAGACCCATTTGTTAATTTATAATGCTGGCAAAAGAACTTCAAAAATGATGAGGTGATTTATCAGTTGTATTCCATTTAGAATATTAAACTAACGAAAGATGTTTCAGAAGCTATTGATCATCTTTTCTTGTCTTTTCAAATTGCATTTTCAAAGATTCTTTCTCGTGCATTTGAGTGATTATTTGCAATTATTATTTAATTAATGATATTCCTCATGATGTTTTCTTTCTTTAAATTTTCTACCTTAAAGAGATAGGGTTTTATTAATGAATTCGTTTCATTCCAAAATTAATTACAGTAACTATCAGAGAGGAGCATACTAATCGGAGAGTATATTACTATTTTCTAATGCTATGAATTATTGATTTACATGGTAAACTACCATAGTATACCGACTTTAAAAAATTACTAGTTTCCTTAATATTTACACATTTATCACAAAATACATAGTATTAGTATGTATGCATATGTACACGAGAGAAAAAGGCAGAAGATATTATCATAAAGCATATTATTTAAGAACTTTGTTTCTATATACCGGGTGATCCAAAATTCAAGACGAACTTTAAAATCGAATAATTCGAAAACGAATGAAGACAAAAAGATACGGTTTTCATCAAACGGATGAAAAAGAAATTGGATTTTCTGTGTCAACTAAAAAATGGTTTTGTTTGCCACCAACAGATGGCTCTGTCTTATTCCTGATATAGGATTATGCAAAACAATAAACGATATACAAATGAGAAACTGCAGCAGATAATGGTAGTCGGAGCTTGTAGGCATCGAAATGCTGTCCATAGTTGAGAAAGCCCTCTTCGTTAAACTGTATTATTAGATATCTGAAAGTGATATTGAGGCGTTGCGAGCATATCCCCACATAAAGGGTATGGCAGTGTGGTGACTCGTCTCACAGCTGTACTACTGAATGATGGACAGCACATTGAACGTTTACTGTAGTACTAATTAACTGTAATTAAGTTGACTTGTAAGTTGTCCACATTTTTTCATTTGTAAATCATCCTTAGGTGCAATAAAACGCTACAGCGCCATCTGTTGTTCACCGACAAAACTATTGTTTTCGTTGACACACAAAATCCTGTTTTTTTTTCCATCCGTTTGATGCAAACCGTATTTTTGTATCTTCATTCGTTTTCGAATTATTCATTTTTAAATTTCGTCCTGACTTTTGGATTACTCGGTATTTAAACAAAACAGTAAGTAATGTAACTAAAATTTAACAACTTATACTAAACAGAGAAACGTTAAATTACATACCAATAAGGTTTTACATAGTATTACTATAAACTACATAGATTTGATACTATGCAAGAGATAGTTCATCAATACCTCCGCAAGGTGATATTTTTATCTAAAACTTTATTTGCAGGAACGATAATACAAACTTTACTGAAAGTAATACATTTTACAAGACTAGTTATAACCTTAAATAAAAGAAATTACAGTCAAAAACTTTTTAAGGCTCAGAACATAAATGCATATAGGTATCATTTCCTGCATACACAATATAACTTATCTGTACCTGCTTTGAAAAGTCTTTAAGAAGCTATATAAATCCTATCGAACTTTACATTTCTTAGAAAATATTATGTGATATTATTATTTTTTTACATTACTATGTGAAAAGACGGGGAGCATACACAGTACTCGAAATAAGAAGTATATAATATATGTTGTTGTTTCTAATGCTATTTGGTCAAATTAATTACGAATGAGCCATACTCTACTTGTATTAAGACAAAGGGGTGCGTCTTTTGTTTAACAAGCATCTCAAGGTTGAAAGTACGACTATTTGCTCAAGTAATTTTCAAGAGTAAAACAAGCAGAAGACCCATAGGCTTGACCTGTCACCCCCAGAGGTATTTATTGAGAACTTGGAGAACATTGTAACCACGAACTTATTTTATGTGTCTCAGCCACCTCGTTAAAGATGGCACGTCAAAGCTGGTAATCACGGTTGATCGTAGGTCGGCTAGAGCTTCTAAACCGCAAGCCTCCAGTTACGAACATGTTGACTTTGCTCACTGAGTGTACCAGTTATTTTGCATGGAATAGATTTATTCAAAGTGTGTACCACGAAATCCTAGGGTTCCTCGAGAGATATTTAAAGACCATCGAAATATAAAAGAACATTCACAAATTCCCTCTCTTTCTTTTCCCTAACGCAGGATTCAGAATAGAAGCTAATACTCCAGAAATGTAAAAAATAGGGTAAAGTGAAGCACATTAAGTCATTCAAACCACAAGCAATAACGGTACAGTACATGAAGGGGTGGAACATTGATTACTGCATGAATGTTTTCTCAGAGTGTGATCCACGGATACCTAGGGTTCTTAGTGAGATCTTTAGAAACCATCGAAATATAAAAGAACATATGCAATTTCACTCTCTTGCTTTTCCCTAACGCAGGATTAATAATAGAAACTAATACGCCAGAAATGTAACAATAGGGAAATAAGAAGCACAATAAGTCATTCAAATCACAAGCAACAATACAATACAAGAAGGGGTGAAATATTCATCACTGCATAATGCTCATTTTTTGCAAGATTTCATTAAAATTTCATGCAACCACGTTACAATCTACATTTATATGCTGCTTGAAATTGTTTAGTTTTTACGTTTATAACTCACCAGTGATATATAATTTTCCTTTACTTTCTCCTTAAGTAATGTTTATGCAGGGGTTCTATTGTTAAATATAATGTAAAAAAATATAAAAAGTGTATATGTAAAAATGTATACGGTGGTATAAAAAGTTTGAATAATATCAGCTTAAAATATAAAAGCATATTGGTACAATGTTCTGCATACACAATATAAATTTATTATTCTAGTTATTAAGTTCCACATGTATCTATAAATTTCTGTTCTCCCATATATCCCTATTACATTATATGATAATATTGCTCATTATTTTATATTATTAGGCACAATGTAATGAATTATATATTTTAAAATATCAATAAGTAATCATCTCCTTTCAAAATGAACATAATTGTACATCAAATGAAAAAATATTTTAATCATTCCTATGATTTATAAATCTAAAAAAATATATACTCGAAAAACAAATTAGAAAAATATTATATTACTGCAAAAATATTAGTTCTGATTTTAATATATCAAACGTTATTTTGTAGCATATTAAAACATTAACTAATTCACTCTCGAAGCATTAAGTAAACGAGTTCGTCTCAACAAACTAATTTCCGTTCTGGTTTCTGAGATCAAACGTTTTATATCACAAACATTGCATACTTTCTTCATCTCTTTTTACACGCAGAAAGTCATTTCGGAGAAAACATGTTTGAAAGAAAAATACTCTTAATGCGAAATGCCTTCTTTAACTAGCATCTTAAATCATCTATAGATTTAAAGAGACGATAAAAAGTAAAATATTCTTCATCTGGGAGATTTTTTAGATGCAATATTAAAGTGGGCACTTTACTTTCATTTTTGAAATGACTAATAAAACCACGTATAAATTTATAGGCAATTTCTTAAACTCATTTTTTAAGGCTTTGAGGCTTGCAAAATATTGCTACTAAATTTTCTATTATTGTCCCCGCCTCCCCCAAAAAAACTAATGTTTTGTGTCTAATTATCGCAATATGTTTTAAGGCTATGGTAAGTTTGTATAGAAAAAAAGGCATTATAGGTGTAATTATAGCATACACATATATACCTAATCATGACTAATTGTGTATGCAACAATCATACTTATGCACAAACTAATTTTAGCCTTTTTACTCCTGCTATATTTTCTAAAATGTCTTACACCAATTTTCTCTTTTTATAAATATATATTATTAATTCTCATTACATTTTAGTATACACGTGAAAATAAATGAAATGTAAGTTTGAAAGAAAGTTACTCTTCAAGAGATTTTTTTTCTTTAACTATTATCTTAAATTTTCTTTGATCATTAAAACGACTAATAAAACAGTGTACAAATTCATAGCCTTTTTTATATAACTCAGTTCTTTTCCGTATTCGGCTTGCAAGAAATTGTCACAAATTTATCTCTATTTCGTACAGAATTAAAACATGAAGAATTTTTCCTCCTTAAAAAGTTCATATTTAAGGGTATGATATAGTTGTATTAATAAAAAAGGTACTAGAATAATTGTTGCATACATACGTACATATATATATATTATATATATAAGATATATATATTTTATATATATATATATATTATATATATATATATATTATTAAAAATACATATATATATATATTTATTTATATATATATATATATATATAAATATATAATATAATATCATATATATATATATATACATATATATATATACATATTTATATATACATTTGTATTTATATATATATATATCTATATTATATTTATTTATATATATATATATATATATATATGTATATATTATTGTAATTTATATATATATATATATAATATATATATCTTATATATAAATATATATATATATATATATATATATATATATATATTTTTTTATATAAATTAATATTATATATAACATAATATATAATATATATATATATATATATATATATATATATATTTTTTATATATATATAATAAATATATATTATATATAAATAACCATGTTTCAATGCATGCAACACATACTTGTACATATACTCATTTTAACCTTTTAACCTAAAACCAAAAATTGTCAACATAATTACAAGACTATAAAAAAGTTTTCTAAATCTGGGAGTTAAAAAGTAATGTAATAAAATAATAATAAAATAATAAATTTCGTATTAAAATTATCCAACATATACTTTCTATGTTAAATACATTAGTATAAATGATTAAAGTAATTTTAATATTTTCTGTAATTTGAAAAACAAATAAATATTTCTAAAAAGCATATTATAAAAAAAGTATTTAAATTTCACGAGAGTTACTCCTGATTCTAACGTATTAAAAGATATTTTGAAGCATACTTTAAAAAAAAGTAAAATATTTTTCCATCGAAGCATTAAAAAAACGATTCCGTTTCAGCAAACAAATTTTTGTATGTGATTTCTAAGAACAAATGTTTTATACCACAAACATTACATACTTCCTACACGCAGAAAGTCATTTCGACGAAAACATGTTTGAAAGAAAGTTACTTTTAATGCAAAATTCTTCTTTAACTGGAATCTAAAATTATCAGTAGATTTAAAAAGATGATTACTATTTCTTCTTTTATGTTACATTAAAATAATAAATTTCGTATTAAAAATATCCAACATACTCTCTCTATGTTAAATACATTAGTATTAAATGATTAAAGTAATTTTAATATTTTCTGTAATTTGAATAACAAATAAATATTTCTAAAAAGCATATTATAAAAAAGTATTTAAATTTCACAAGAGTTACTCCTGATATTAGCGTATTAAAAGATATTTTGAAGCACAGTTATAAAAAAAGTAAAATATTTTTTTTTCCATCGAAGCATTAAATAAACGATTCAGTTTCAGCAAACTAATTTTTGTATGTGATTTCTAAGAACAAATGTTTTATACCACAAACATTACATACTTCCTACACGCAGAAAGTCATTTCGACGAAAACATGTTTGAAAGAAAGTTACTTTTAATGCAAAATTCTTCTTTAACTGGAATCTAAAATTATCAGTAGATTTAAAAAGATGATTACTATTTCTTCTTTTATGTTACATTAAAATAATAAATTTCGTATTAAAAATATCCAACATAAGCTCTTTATGTTAAATACATCAATATTAAATGATTAAAATTAATTTTAATATTTTTGTAATTTGAATAACAAATAAATGTTTCTAAAAACATATTATAAAAAAGTATTTAAATTTCACAAGAGTTACTCCTGATATTAGCGTATTAAAAGATATTTTGAAGCACAGTTATAAAAAAAGTAAAATATTTTTTTTTCCATCGAAGCATTAAATAAACGATTCAGTTTCAGCAAACTAATTTTTGTGGGTGATTTCTAAGAACAAATGTTTTATACCACAAACATTACATACTTCCCACACGCAGAAAGTCATTTCGACGAAAACATGTTTGAAAGAAAGTTACTTTTAATGCAAAATTCTTCTTTAACTAGCATCTAAAAATTATCAATAGATTTAAAAAGACGATAAAAAGTAAAAATATTCTACATCTGGGAGTTTTTTGGGATGCAATATTAAAGTTCTAATAAAGTAGGCACTTTTCTTTCATCCTCTAAATGACTAATAGAACCGCATACAAATTTATGGCCATTTTTATAAACTCAGTTCTTTTCTGCATTGTGTCCGCTGGATATTGTTACTAGTTCTTTCCATATTTACAAAGAAAAAAACTTCAAAAACTTTTTTTGCGTCTAACTGAAAAAAAAAATTCATTTCTTTAAAGGCTGTGGATGAGTATTTATATCTTTCCCCTTTTTTTTCTCATGATTATCTTCCCCACAGCTAAGAATGAGTACATCTGCAGCATTTTTTACACATCAGAACATACTTATTTTGAAAGAAACTAAAGAAACGAGTAAATTAAATATTTTATGCATTTGTAGAGAACTTCAAATTTTTATCATTTCTTTCGAAATATCTACTTTTTTTTAATAAGGGTAAAAAATTGAAGAATAGTGTGATTAAAATATT
>CM063511.1:129856208-129863708 GCA_032207245.1 Pardosa pseudoannulata
TAAAGACCATTTTTTGGACAAAACTTTTAAAATTTTCATTAAGATTAGTTTAAACATATTTCTAGTATTTTTAATAATTAACAATTTGACAATTCGAAACTTTTGAAGCAAGAAAGTGGGAGGAATTTTAAACATGTATTTAAATTTTTTAATAGTTAAAGTTGCTTTCAAAAACTTCAAATGAGTTTTTCTCAGAACGGTATTTATAATAAAATGTTGAAACTTGAAATGTGATTTCTCAAAAAGTTCTTAAAATATTTTGTTGAAAATTATTATGAATGCTTTTGATAGTATTTACTAGTAAATGACCTAAAAGCTTTAAATTTGGATAATTTTTAATGATGTTACACTCATAGTTAGATATAAAGGTAATGAAAATTCGTTAAAAATTTAATGTGTATGATTTTGAAGGACCAAAATTTTTTACCAAATGTAAATTAAGCAAAGAATTTAGGTGATTCACTAGTCCAGTGTATAAGAAATGTGTTGCATCAAAAAATATTGAAATAATTTAAATTATTAAAATATTAGACCTTTTGAAAAAACCAGATTTTTTTACTAAATTTTTTACATTTATTAGAAATTTTATAAAAACTTCTCCAGGAATAAACTTTTTAAGTGCAATTTTCTATGATAATATAAAAAATAAACCTAAAAATGTAAAAGCATGAACTAGTTTCTATGTTTAACACTAGAATTACGGTGATCTTTTTATACCTAGAAATACGGTGGGTGTCATTTTGACCCCTTGACAAGATATCTGCATATTTCTCTATATGATATAATATATTTGTGAAAAATAAATTAAAATAACGCAAATTACGACAACTACAGTTTGTTTTTAAAAATATACAGACTTTGCAGGTATGTAGGATCAATTAAGAGATTTACTACATTCTCTCCTAAGCTTCGACCATTTGGTCTCATTTCATCTTTTCCTAAATATAGAAATCCGTTTAATAAGTATTTTGTCCTAACATCTACTTTTATCGAAAATTTTATTTCGAATTTATCGAGCTTGTTAGGCATATACTGCAAAAAACGGCATCTTGTTTTTGTAGGGAATAACTGTTCATCAAATTTAATATTTTCATTTGGTTTGTAGCAAATCTTAGAGTTTTCTATAAAAGTGTTCCATACCTCGGATATTACTGTAAATTTATCACACTGCAAACGTGAAGACCTTGTTAGTTTATTTTCAAAACGAAGAAATTTCATAACTTCCGGAAACCTATCTCTACTCATAGTTTCATGAAAAAACTTTGGTCCCCAAGTCTTGGACCACAAACTAAGAATTAGTAAGCCCTTGGCGGCTAATGCCCCCTTACGTACAACAATGCTATGAATGCTTCCAGTTCTGCTAAAAAAATAGTGAAAGAGTCATTATGCATTTTACACTTGTCTTCAACATCAGTATACAGCCTGCCGTATTTCTAGGTATAATCATTTGTTAGAGCTAAAATAAAAATACGATTTTCTTGAAATCTTAACTATTTCGTAAATCACAATGATTTAGGAAAAGTCAAGAAAGAATTAAGATATTTGCAAAAGAAATAGAAGAGCTGTTAGATATAAAAGTTCGCTAGGTGTCAAAATGACTCCTTCCGAAATTCTAGTGTTAAAGAAAAAAGTTCTCCGAACGTAGACGGATACCTCAAGGTAAGAAAACCTAAAGAGAATTGGGGGAATTAAAGAAATCAAAAGAAGCTTTTGAAGTAGTTTTATAATTCGATTATAAATCACTGAAATGCATGGACAATTTGAATGTAAATGTTTATATATACACAGGAACAATTCTTAGCTGTTAGCCGTCTGTATGCAAGGCATTATTTGACATTATTTGGCAATGCATTATTTGGCAGCTCCCATTCCTAAGTGCAAGATAGTATTTAACTGCTCGCTTTGAATGCTTATACCTAGTAGATATTCTATTGGCCGTCCTAGAAATTTCACTGCCTGCTTGTATGCACGTACTGCACTTGTGCTAGATTCAGTTTTGTATATCTACGTGTATGTCCCCTATATAATAATAGCCTAAGTTGTCTGTCCTCGAATTTCGGAAGCGGTTGTACCTGGAATGGATACAGTCATCCATATTGGATTTTTCATGAGTTAGGGTTAGCAAAATTGAAGGCGAGTTCGAAATCTACCCCATTCCCCCTTTTCGAGCGTTTAATGCTATTATTTCAAGCCTTATCCTTCCTCTTATTCTATACAAAATTCATTCTTAATAGGATGAGAGTAATATTTAAATTCATATCCTAGCTTAATATCCCATTATGCTTCATATCCCAGCGAAAAATACTGTCCTGTTTAAAACGCTCGAAACCCACCCCTTTTTGAGCATTTAATGCCATTATTTCAAGCCTTATTTCCCCCGGTTAAGAGCAGGCAATTAAATTTATCAATTTATCACATAAATAGATAAAAATAACAATTTTTTTCTACCCTTATGACGTCATTTCTTTAACCATCTCATTCAATCATTTCTTATTTTAAATTATTTAAATATTTTCTGCATTATTTTCATACGTTTTATCACTGAGCTTAGTTATGACGTAAATAGTTTTCCTTTTTATTTGTCTTAAATAATAGATTAAATACATATGTGATAATTTTAATCGATTATTTTTGTTGAAATTTAATTCTCAGCCAAAAAACAAACCATTTTTTTACCTGCCTCATAGGGTTCTTTACAATTCTGAAAAATTAAAACTTTTACTGATCCCGTCATATGATGGACTATATGCTAGTGTATGCATATTCGCACACCCTCTTAAATAATCATATTGCCAAGTTTCATATACAAGCCGCTTAGCACAACGGCACGATGGTTTAAGAATGGGGCTACGAACCGAAAGTTCTCCGGTTCGATTCTGTGTCAGGACAAATTTATTTCCGTCATTTTATGTTCGTTTTGTTAAGTAGTCAAGAAAACTCCTAAAATATTCAATTTTTCTGTACCATTAAAATAATTATAGAATATTCTGTTACCCTATAAAAGCTTGTGTAAAATCTGCGAGCGACAGTTGCTGTTCAACCGCGATCTATGTAGCTTCGCATTTAATAAACACTATTATTTGTTAACTTGACTTTTCATTGTGTGGAAGCAGTACTGGCATCCACGTGACAATATTATTTGATATAAGGATTTTAGGTGACAAAATATAGCAATTTATTGTCAGTTATATTTATTGATTACTTAGACCGATTAAGAATCTTGTTGGGATAGTATAATTAATTTTAATAGAAGTTCTACAAAGTGTAAATAAAAAATAACGATTTATTTGGCTAATTATTTAAATTGTAAGCACTTAAAAAGCGATATGAATTGTTTTATAATTATATCAAGAAAAATATAACAGTGGTTGAAAATCTGAAGATCTATTTTAGACAATATGCACAAAAGAATTACGATTTCATTCAGAAACCTACAACGTTTTAGATATATATCATGTATAGTAGAAAAATTATACACGTATGATTTATATTTATGAATATTATACAACATAATAGAAAATTTATATTTTGGTTTATTAAACAAAATATAACGACATTTATATTTTACTAAACATTAAAAAAGTATTTCGAAACTAAAAAAAATAGACTTAACTTTGTAATCAAAGTAAGTATCTATGATTTGATGTTATCACTCCTTTGTATTTTTTTCGATGTAATCTTAAAGTATTAAGTTCTTTTTCATATGAAAGAACTAAAAGAGCATAACTAAGCATAAATATGAAAGCATGAAATGGCTGAATTACACACTCTACTGAATATGCACGTTTTTCTCGAAATTTTATAGTTTAAATGTTTTTAAAATGTTTAAAGACTTTTAAGTTAATTAATGAATGAAAAATCCAAGAATTTTTAAAAGCAAAGCCAGCTTATTTTTCATGTGTAATCTTAGATACACTTATATTTCACTATATTCACTAGGACAAAAAAGTTATTTCATTTTAACTTTACAACTGATAAAGTGTTTTAAACAGAAATTTGTGCAAGGATTATTATATTTTTAGCATTCATTTATTTCATAATTTTCAATTTTTGAATTTAAATTAGTTTTAAATTAATATTTTACTTTTTTCTGTTTCTTGTACAACATATTTCAAGTATACATATAAATACCTTGGAAAATATTACAAAAAATATACTTTTTGTTTTAAAAATTAGTTTAAATACATAATTTTTTAATGTTATCGATCGTTGTTTAATGTTATTTTTTAATGTTATAAACGTATCTATAATGAAAAGAAAAAACTAAAGAAATAGAAAGAAATTTTCTAAGTGGTTATATATATATATATATATATATATATATATATATATATATATATATATATATATATATATATATATATATATATATATATATATATATATATAGATAGATAGATAGATAGATAGATAATGAAAAGTGTTTAAGGTAAAATACATACCTGAATGTTTTTCCTTAAATTTATTAAAATGAAAAAAAATGTATACTTGACTGCATATACTTCTACCCAAAAATATAAGATGATAGTATTTTACTTTTGTATATAACCCCTTTGTTGCAAACGCTCCATGTGGCTTCACAAAGCATGGACAACACGTAGACTAACTGCTTGTGACAGCTAGTTTGGCGTAGATAGAGAGCGTAAACTGAGAAGCCGCCTGAGAGGGGAACATTGGCTATAGCTGGATTTATTAAAGTCGCTTCGGCTTATTTTTGCTCGAGATGCTCTTAATCCTACCTTTTGACTTTAAATAGAATATTTAATTTAGTTTATTATGACGTTGAACCCCTTTATAAAGAAGTCAAAGAATAAAACTTTATTAATTGTTAGTGATCACAAAGAAATGGATGAGTTAAATATTTCAAAAGTTGAGAAAAGTTTTTATTTTTTAGATTCAATTAGAATCAAAATAAAGAATTTATTTTTTTTTTATTTAAACTAAATTAGTGAGAAAAATCTGGGTTGCGTTTTGTTTGGTGATTTTTTTTGCTTTCTTTCGTGATTTTTTCATGAATGATACTCTTGGTACGGAAAAGATTATTATTGAAACCTTTTGATTACGAGAAAGTTTAATTTTCGTCACCAATTTTCATTGTTTGAGGGATAGATGTTAAGGTTTATTTCTTCGTCTTCATTGTTATTCGATTCTGCAAGCGGTTTTATTTCTGTATGTCATATTTAGAATTCGTTATATCCGCACCGATTTTACTGTCATTTGGAAAACATTAACTGAGACAAACCAATGTTAAGAAGCCATACTTGTTGCTTGTCCTGCTAAACCAGAAAAGGCACTTTATAAAATACTATATGCTACCAGACCTAAATCTTTAAGGTTTTGCTTAAAAAGAAATTCGTTCAAATTATTTTTATTAGCTGTTTAGATTCTGACCGTTATAACTAAAATTCAATTAGAATCACATTAGAGAATTTATTTATTTTTTTAATTTAAACTAAAATGAGTAAAAACTGGATTGAGTTTCGTTTGGTTTTTGATTTTTTGCTTTCTTTAGTGATTTTCCATGAATGACACTCTTGGTACGGAAAATATTATTATTAAAACCTTTTGATTCCGAGAAAGTTTAATTTTCGTCACTAATTTTCATTGCTTGAGGGATAGCTGTTAAGGGTTATTTCTTCATCATCATTGTTATCAGATTCTGCATGCGTTTTATTACTGTATGCCATTTTTAGAATTCGTTATATTCACACCAATTTTACTGTCATTTGGAAGAATTTAACTGAGACAGACCATTGTTAAGAAGCCATGCTAGTTGCTTGTCCTGTTAAACCAGAAGGGCACTTTATAAAATAATATATGCTACCAGACCTAAAACTTCACGGTTATGCTTAATAAGAAATTCGTTTAAATTATTTTTATTAGCTGTTTAGATTTTGACCATTATAATAAAATCCGTCTTATCTAGTTTGTACGTATGTTTGGGGCAAGAGACTTGACTTTAGAGCTTTGAATGTCTATTTTGCCATCACTGAATATTGTTACGAATTTCGCAAGTTGGCATGTATTTTTGTGGTATACTGTGTATTATAATGGGGAAATCATGTATTTGGTGAGATATTGGCTCGTAGGCGATATTTTTGGCGCCAAGTTTGGCGACTTGGCGACTTTCTTGGCGACCGTTTGTACCTAGTACTTTTTAGAATATTCCAGTTTCTCCCGAGGATATAAATACCGGGGGGTCAATTATTTTGCTGAACCTACTGTGTATTATTTGTCAACCTAACTTGTGTATTTACTTGCCCTCACCGAACTCATGAACCTTAGCATATTTTAACCTTTTTTTTCTCTTATATTTTTAAAATTTTAAATTATCTTCGACTTTTTTAAGCCTCAATATCGTTGCAATATATCAGCTATGTCTCTTACCATGCATAAACAGTAATCTGGCTTAGAGGGCTTGGCCCAGGAAAGTCAGACCCGAGAGCTCCAGTGCGATGTCCAGATCGAGGTTCAGTTAGCTGAGAAATTTGTAGAGGTAAAGACCTACGTTGTTTGGCATTAAGAGTTATCGCCTGTGCTAGCCAGTTTTCGCGGTGCATGCTGCTGTATTCGTGTTTTCCCTGCATTAGGAATAAAGTGCTGTTATTTTTGCTGTCTTAATTCAAAGTCTACTCAATCCACGAACGCTACGCTTCATAAATTGGTAACAATATCATTGATTGAAACATTAACAGTGTTATTCATCTCATATAAATTCGATTTGTGTCAGAATGTAAGAGAGAGGGTATAATTTGATCTATCTCAACTGTTTTTAACATTATTTTGCATCTCACATTGCTGTGTGTCTTCTTATACTTTGAGAACGTGCTTTTTCTTTTAACTATCTGAAACATTTTGAATTAGCTTGCAGTAATTATCCAAAGATCTAATGTGGTAATGGAAAGGTACTCTACAGTTACAGTTGTAAACACTCCTGAATGCAAAATTTTGCGATTCTATGCCAAATCAATTATAAATTGTAGGATTTATATATGTATGACCAAATATATTTTTAGATGTCACAACAGAAGAGCTCAAAATGCATTCAGGGATAATCAAAATGAATAACACAAGAAGAATTATAATAAGAAAATAAAATTATATATTTTATTATAATTTTATTACAAGAGTTCTAATAAAATTATAATATATTTTAATAGTAGAATTATAATATAATAAAAATTTACTTCATGAACATAAATAAAAGCAAAAGAGCGAAATGTGACAGTATAAGATATGTAAGCTGCAGAGGTAAAATTCATTTGTACATATTGATCTAAAACGTAAAACACATGCAGATTAGATTGGAACTTAGTCAAAATGACTGTGTTCTCAACAGCTCAAGTTTGAAAATTTTCTGCATTATAAAATTTTTATATCGTAAAAGAAAAGGCTAATTATGGGGTTAAAATAAATAGATAGATTTTACAATCTAAAGTTCTCGAATCCTAGGAAGGGTATGAAAACATCATTAAAATAGTATAATCTCAGGTAGGATTA
>CM063511.1:129868708-129871208 GCA_032207245.1 Pardosa pseudoannulata
TTTCATCACAATGCAGAATTAAAATTTAAAAAAATTAGTTGCTTAATAATACTTTATAAAAATATAAGTTTAGAGTTTAATTTATTACTTTTACACATATATTTGTTTTATTTCTTGATATGTTTTTTTAAATCTCACGAGGAAAATTAAAAGAAAGGACATTAACTGCTTCTTAAAAAGTGAATTAGGAATAATTTAAGAATTATGTGTTTTAAAGAATATCGGTAACAATTTAAAGTTATATGATGTTGAATTTAGCAAATATATCACACCTGTAGGCAGTATAAGTAGTAAAATATATATTTTATAAATTGCTTAAGAAATAATTAATAGTCTCTTAATAATAAATTGATAAATCTTTAGAATATATATTTTAACTATTTCTTAAATTTCAGTACTTTATTCTATCTAAATTAAATTATTGTAGAAAAATATTTTTTCTAATATACTTTGAAGATTATATAATATTATACTAATATACTAAGTCTCATACCCTTAAAAATACGTAAAAGTGTAAATATAGATGAGGAATTATTTTTGAGGATAATATCATAATTTCACTATTTGAAATATGTTTGTTAATTTTCTATTATCTAACAAGCGACTCTTTAATAAATTAATAAGTGAAATTACAAAATACGGTTTAAACACGAATTACACAATATATTCTTTGAAAGAATGTTTTCATCCAAACTGATTACTTAATGCTACAGAAATCTTTAAATATCCCTGAAATTGAAAATATTTGAATGTAAGTTTTTAAACAGAAATTCTGTATGCGTATACTATAAATAATTTATTGTTCAGACTTATATAATGCATGAATTATGTGTTTAATTATTTAAGAATTATGTATTGTAAAGAATATCGGTATAAAGGTATATGATGTTTAATTCAGCAAATATATTACATCTGTAGGCAGTATACGTATTAAAATATATACCTTATAAATTGCGTAAGAAATAATACGTCTATTAAAAATAAATGGATAAATCGTAGAATATAAATTTTAACTATTTCTTAAATTTGAGTAATTTATTCTATATAAATTAAATTATTATAGAAAAATGTTTTCTCTAATATACTTTAAAGATTATATACTATTATACTAATAAACTAAGTCTCATACACTTTAAATAAGTAAAAGTGTAAATAGAGATGAGGAATTATTTTTGAGGATAATATCATAATTTCACTATTTGAAATATGTTTGCTAATTTTCTATTATTTTACAAGCAACTCTTTAATAATATAATAAATGAAATTACAAAATATGGTTTAAACAAGTATGACGCAATACATTCTTTGAACGATTGTTTTCATCCAAACTGATTACTTAACAAAACGGAAATCTTTAAATATTCATGAAATTGAAAATCTCTGAATGTAAGTTTTTAAACAGAAAGTGTGTATGCGCATAATATAAATAATTTATTGTTCAGACTTATATAATTTATCAATTATTCAGCAATGAAAAATAGCTGAGATTAAATTGAGAGAAAACATATCCATTATTGAATATTTAGTTATCCTCCTTTTAACTTAATTGATTACATGTTTATCCTCCTTTATGTAAAACTAAAACCTATGCAAAACTGAATGCGTATCTTGTTATAAGAAATCTTAATCTAGTTATGCAAAGAAAATGGTTGTATATTCTACTTAATATACTGTTTATACTTAGAATGTCGTGAAAAGTAAATGTTTATGTATATATGAAATACTATTACTTGGTAAATCAAAAGCATTCATATTATGTGTATGAAATCTTAATATTTCTTAGCTAAAATAAATTTACTTAAAGCTTTATTCATATGTTAACTATTATAATTTTATTATAAACTGCTGAGTAATAAGATATACAAATAGCTTTATAATTTAATTTAATTTCAGTAATTCATTAATCTTACAAATGAATGCCCATGTACAAGTTTACGATGTTTGAATTTCACATTAATACTAGAGAACCCGACAGACGTTGTCCTGTTTTAACACTGTAAATCCAAAAATTTAAAATGTTTTTAAATAAGTAATAAATTGGACCGTTTTGATAGAAAAGTTAGATAAAAAGTTTTTAAATACTTGACAATACCACGCATACAGTCTTCAAAATCGTTATTAAATTAAAATTCCCAAATCACTTGTACGGGTATTCCATGGTGGGATTTCTTGTACTCAAGCCTATTGCACTGACCACTGCGCCAGACAGACGTTGTCACTGAAGGATATCAAGTGGCATTATAATCATTTAAATAAGCTCGGAATTCCGGAATTTTAATAAAAATCATTTTCTATCGAATCAAATTGTCTATCTAAACCATTTTCGAATCAACTTAATTACATGCATAAAATTTCATCAAAATCAGTCCAGCCATTTAGGAGAGGTTTTATTACAAACGCACGACCAGAAGAATTATACATATATATATATATATATATATATATATATATATATATATATATATATATATATATATATATATATATATATATATATATA
>CM063511.1:129876208-129888708 GCA_032207245.1 Pardosa pseudoannulata
TACAGTTACATCAGTATATTAGCTAAATCTAGAAAATTGTCACTTTAGTTGATATATCTGTATAATTTAAATAGAATTAACTATGTCAAAATTTCAAACTCTACAGAGGATCATAATATTTTCATTTGTGTTTTTTTTAATGTGAAGCGCTTAACCTCTTTGAAGATCATAGGGGTAATAGCACTTATAAAAGTTTCATGACCCAAACAGAGTTATTATGCAGGAACAAAATTAGTTTAGAATATTTAACAATTTATCACAAAATATGCCAAAATTAATTTGTTAACATATCTTTAAATATTAGGTAGTAGAGAGAAGGTTTTTGTTCCATAATAGAGGAAAATAAATCAATATTTTACAATCCTCTCTCTTTATATATATATATATATATATATATATATATATATATATATATATATATATATATATATATATATATATATATATATATATATATATATATTATATATATATATATATATATATATATATATATATATATATATATATATATATATATATATATATATATATATATATATATATATATATATATATATATATATATATATATATATATATATATATATATATATATATATATATATATTATATATATATATATATATATATATATATATATATATATATATACCCACAGTTTCGGTTCTTTATACTGATATTAAGTTTAGTAAAAATTTGAAATTATCAAATATTTTTATATAACCATGTATATAATGGTTTGGTTCTGAGAATAAACTTCCATTTAATTAATATTCTTTTTTAGTGAAATTTATGAAACATGATTCGCTGTAGGGAACTTATTTACATATTTGAAAAATATACATTCAATGTTCCAAAAGGATATTTAATGTTGGTAAAGTTTTTATAGGAATCTTACAGAACGAATAATCTGTAAACAACAAATATTTCTTTTTTGGAATAAAAACATAAGAGTATAAAAAATTTCAAATTTGAAACAGAAAATGTGAGGAAATGTATTTGTATAATATAACTGACGTTATTAAACATTCTTTTTAATTGAAAGTGAAACTTAATTTAACACTTAATACTAACATGTTTCATATTTGTAACATAGACAAAAATCGAGGCTTTTTTCGTATTTTTTAGCACTTTAAAATAACAAGGATCAATAACGTATTGCTATATAATGAAATTCTAAACTATTATATTAAACAAAATATTTACATAGAAGATATATTAGATGACAATACTAAAGTTTTAGTTCAAATAAAATTTCAATTAGATCTTGATTTCATGTACAGAAATATTACTGAAATTTTGAATTCCTTAATAAGTTTAAAATATTAAAGGTATACTTCTATCTTAGATATTCTCAAATTCTTTAAGTCAAGATAGCTTTTCTATAAAATGAATTTTCAATGATTACAAAAAAAAAGTTTTTTAGAATATGCTATTTAAATACTTAATTTATGGTCTAAATGTTTTATTCATTTTTACTTGTTTGATGTAAAATATTTTATGTTTTTAAAAACGTTTAAAAAACTTTACGTTTTTTTTTCATTTGGTGTTGTTGATATAGATTATGAGTTTTATCATACTAATTTATACAACTTACCTCCAATGGCCTCACATATAAGAATAAGTTGTTCTCCTTCATTGTAAGGTCCTATTAAACTCTTAATCTGGGTGCCCCTTTCATCTAAAATGATTGGTTCACCAGGAGGCACTGTAATATAAAAGAAAAAAAATTAGAAAATTGTCGTGTACAAAATGAAGCTGATATTTGTTAAAATAGAGAAAAATAATTTAGTCGTTTAAAATAAGGTATGCCTACTTTGCTGAAACATAAAAAAAATCTGAAATTTCAATAAAAATTTTAAGAATATACATAGGTATCCATTATAAAAATTATGTAATTCATTATAAAGCTGAAATAATTACTATGTAAGATAAAATGAAATTCTATACATATAAAGAACTGAACTATAATTTCACTGCTGCTAATGAATATTTTAGTCAGTTTTATATATCAGTTTGTAGTATCTTAAGAATCCTTGTGTTAAAATATACTTCTTGAAATTTTTTTATTCAATGATTACATTAAGTTTAATAAAGGACACATAAAATATTAATACATTGTCAGTACCTAAAATATTTAATAACAAAAAAGATATCAAGTACATAAAACACTGCTGTTGGTGTATGTAAACATGGTTGTATAAACACGGTACTGATACATGGAGATTTCTATATTAAATCTTTACAACAACGTGCAAAAATCTACGAAGATCTCTTTATCTAGTTTTGAATAAATTACTTATATATTTAATGTATTTTAATATATTTATATATTTTTATTTATCTATTATGCCAATAATTTAGTGTGTCCTTAAATGAGTTTCAATTCATTTCATACATTTACATGCACATATAATATTCAAAGTTTATACATACAATCAGATATATATATATATATATATATATATATATATATATATATATATATATATATATATATATATATATATATATTATATATATATATATATATATATATATATATATATATATATATATATATATATATATATATATATATATATATATATATACATATATATATATATATATATATTATATATATATATATATATATATATATATATATATATATATATATATATATATATATATATATATATATATATATATATATATATATATATATATATATATATATATATATATATATTCTTCGACGTGTGTATCGGGATCCTTTTCTATATAAAAAATACATATTTAAAAAAAATTCAAACTACGTATTAATTTTCAAAAAAATTCTGTATATCTTTTATAAATTACTTTATTAGAACAGCAATAAAACACTAAATGTAGAAAGACATTTAAATCATTTGAATAGCAGATTTTTGTAAACATATTTTAATAAGTTTATAGAAGATTACCACAAGAAATACTAAGTTTCTACTTTAACTAATTTCCAGTAAAATTTTAATTTTGCGCAGATTATTAAGCATTCTTTAATTAACATTTTCCTTAGTGAAGCGAGAAAATAAGTAATTAAGTATTTCATAAATCATATAAGAAAAAATAAACTTTTGAACATAATTAAAGTTATTCACATTTCATTTAAAATGTTAAGAAATCGAAATAATCAGAATTTGAGAAAATACAATATATGTATAAATTTTAAATTTGTGTAATTAAAAGAATTTCTTCATTTTGCATACGTTAAATACTAAAAAAATTCATTGAATTGTTATTGAACACCAGGATTACTATGTTTCTAGAATAATTAAGATTTTCCATTCTTTTTGTGAAACGATATATTTCAGTGTTTTAACAATGTAGGCTTATAAAAATAAATTTTTAAATTACGCAATCTTAATATAATGTTTATTGTATAGGGTTTCTCAATTATTACATTATCAATTATTATAGAAAATAATCTATAAAGATGAAAATGGACTAATTAAAAGATTTTTAAGATTAAAAGTTTTCAATCTTCTTGAGAGTTTATCAGTATATTTAGTTTTAAAAGAATAAGTTTAATGCTAAAATAGAAACCTTTTTTAATAGTTAATTATTATAAATTGTTTAAAAATTTATTTATATTCATTTTTAACCAAATTTGGAATATATACTGGACATTCTTAGTTATAAATTACTTTTTACATATTAAAATAAAACTAATTTAATAATTACAGATAGAAAGAGAAAAATAGTTATAATTAGAAAATTCTTCTTTTTTTCGAAACAAAATATGAATAACAATTGATTTCTTTATAGATTCTGTAAGATTTGTTTTAAAATTAAATTAAATTATCATACAAAGTTGAACACTTTTAATATAAAAGAGGAATTCCTCTAGTACGTTCCTAACATGTATAATCTTCTTGTATATCGATAATCCATATTGTATAGATTTTCTAAACTATTAATCATATTTTATTATACAAAATTAATTTATTAAGATAAATAAATATATATATACAAATATGAAATTTTTCGAAACTTCTGTTTCGAAGACATTTTGATAACAACATAATAACACGTGTCTAATACTGCAGGTTGCAATTAATTATATTAATTATAGAACGGTTAATATAAAAAATTCTTTTAATTATTAGACTCGATGATATTCAACAGGTAAAAGAGACAGAAAAATTGAATATTTAGTTAAATTTAACTTTTTTCAAAGTGTCCTGCCACCATAATCTTCTGTTATTATTTCTTTCTATCGTCATTATTCAAACAAACAAAATACATGAATTACGTGAATTACATGAATTACAGTACATGAATTACAGCAATAACTCATTGAATCGAAATTCATGCATAATTAGTCATACGAAGTGAGCCTCGTAACTCAACGAAATCCTAATTATTCATATGCATAAAATTATTCATTTATGCTTATATTTGTTTAGGCGGAACATTGACTTACACCATTGTATATTTAATCACTGATGTACATGTTATTCAGTTTTACGATATACGCCCCATTCCTTAGCGAAAATCCAATAAAGCATATGTATAAAATTATTAATTTGTATTAACATTTATTTATATTAGACAGTCACTAATACAAAGGAATGTTTGATAAATTACATTGAAACTTAGTTACTTTGATAAATGGTACTCTACATAAATGCTACTTAGTTATTCGACGTAAAACTTGTTCTTCAGCGAAACTCCAAAAAGATATCTATGCAACATTCACTTATACGACGGAATGTTTAAGCTCCTACTTAAATTTTATTGAATTGTAGGGTGGGAACGAAACACCTTGTCTGCGATAGCACAATTGACAAAGGCAACGATTTCGAAACAGGAATATTGAGAGATATAAGTTAGAGCAGGCCAAAAATCCACAATGTACATGATTGGCGACTAAGGCACTTAAATAGAATAATGGTGGCAAAGTCCTCCAAGAAACCTGAAAATATCGCTAGAAGCCAAACTTGGGGCCTTCTGTTTGGTTCCTGCTTCTAAGTTATAAGAACTGATTTGGACAAAAGAAGCTCTTGCACTTTGTACTGAAAATATATATCCACGAGTGGTCAAAATACTTACTCAAAATTTCCAATATAAGCATAGTAATGAATAATAATTATTTTTTAAACATCTAATATAATGTACCGTTAAGCCATTTTAACTCCCTTTTTTATAATTCGTTATAGCTACGAAGAAATAAATATATAGAAAAAGCTACATATTCAGTTTACAGAGTAACGTGTCATAAGATTTTGAAGTTTGTTTATCCGGTTTTGACCAAAAATAATTTTACTTGAACAGTAGCATTAAAAGTCCCTGCAAAATGTATCTCGTATTTTATTATTCAAACGTATTTGTAATAAGCAAAGTACATCATATGTACTATATTGTTTTGTTAGGCGCGCTAGCTCAGTCGGCAAAGGCAACGACCTATTAACTGGAAGTTTGCTGCTTCGAAGCTCGAGCCTGCCGAATATTCTTCCAGTTCGTTAAGGTGACTAAGGCACGTAAAATATGTTCGTGATCGGAAAGGCCTCCAAGTTGTGAAACAATATCTCAAGGGGTGGCAGCCTATTCTTATGGATATTTTGCTTGTTCTCTGCTTCTAAAGTAAGAAAATCCACTGAAGCAAAAATCTTTCACCATAGCGTGCTCATTAAAACGAAAAATGCACTCTTTGCCTTAATACGACTAGCGTATGGCTCAAATTGTGATTGGTTTGTTTAAATGGCATTAGAAAGACCAACAACATAAACAATAATATATGTTCACCGAAATATGCTCATTTATTTTCTTCCAATGCAGTAAGCTATACAGACGTTATATTAATGCCTTAATAAGTCATCGAGCCTGTTACCCATTTAGCACCACCCTTTGAGCACGTTTAGCTTAAGGTATGGGACGGATGCAACTTTAACATTACCACGACTTTGTCCTCGTAATTTAGAAACAGGGATCAAGCAAATCACCTCTAGGTTTGGTCAGCCTCCCCAGAGGAATCGTTTGAGATCTAGGAGGACTTTGTGACCACGAACATATTTCACGTGACCCACTCACCTTTAACGAACATCGTGGATCTTAGGTCTTGTCCAGCCGCGAATTCGCAACCTTTCAGTTACAAGATCGTGAAATATGTTCATATAATTTTTTATTTTACATATTGTATGAAATATGTTCATAAAATATATAAAATATTGGGGGATAGCGTAGTCATACTTCAAACTGTCATACGTCGATTCATTTGACGATTCTTGTTTCCCGATAAAGAATGTGTGAATTTCTTGTGAGATAGGAAAATTTTTCTATTTAAAAACTTTACTTTATGTCAAATAGGATCAAGATAAATCAGTTGAAAAATTTTACCCAACACTTGCTAAATTAACCTTAAACTGGCTCCGTTTTTTAACGTGTACTTCCTGACGTTTGGTAAGACCTTAAATGTTTCGCTTGATATGCATAAATTTAATATTAAATACATAAACTGCAATGCATTTTTAATTCAACAAGGTAATTTTCGGAAATTCATTTTTAGTAAATTTTATCTCAATATAAAACGTTTCATTACAAAAAAATTCTTGTTTATAAGAATATTCAAATATATGATTAAACATAAACAACTAAATTAACATTAATTTTAAAGTAACAATTTCTCTTAGTTATGAACATTAATTCATTAAATAGATTGCTTTTAAGTAACATTTTATAATTAAAATATTTCAAAAGCTATTTTATCTGATATTCTTTTTATATGAAGTAAATTTGTAATTAAACTTATAGATGTTGCCGTTTTAAATTGAGTGTATTAACGATCCATTAACGTTGGAATTATATTCCAATGAGCAAATTGAAATCAATTTTCTATCTTAGCCATTGATGCACAATTATATGTACTATTTATTTTTTGTACTAGTGTAAGATATTAAAAGTACCTGGTTTTAATGGTAGAATTATAATTATCAATATGCTAAAACGATTACGCAGTGAAATGGAAATACTTTTATTTTACATTCCTTAATTAAAGCTCTGCCTCAAATTACTTTTTTTAGGTGTATTCAATTCACTATTCAGTTTAGGAAGAGAGCGGAATTTTCAAGAATTAATGTCTGAAGATATTATGACGAAAAAAATAAAATCCATTTTTCGGGTAAAAGAATTAAAAATCATATGTTGAAATGGTGTTTCTCTATCACTGAAGAAGTTAATAAAAGCCTTTATATTTAAAATGTGTTTTCTTAACTTTGATGTAAGAATATCAGCATCAGAAATAAAGTGTCAATATAACGAAAATGTTATACTATGTTTTAATCGAAAACTTTTCAGCTGTATATATTTTCAATTTTGTCTGATATTTGAAGTCTTTAATTCCTTTACACTGGAATTGGTATTATTGCCTCTTGAAGATAGTATTAACAGCATTTCGCTTTATCAAACGAATCTAACAAACTACAATCGGTGCATCGATACTAAATACAAGAAGTAAACTAAATTATTCTCATATACTGACCAAGTCATGTCATTTTACGCTTTAATTGCTATTTTTGCAATTTTTTAAAATATTGATTTAGAAGAAAATTTATTTTTTATGATGGGTTGGTAGGTGAGAATCGTCGTCAGTTTCTACTTTCAGAACTTTATTTATAGTTTACACTTCAATTTAAAAGAAATCCTCATGAAAGTTCTCGTCGAAATTTTTCAATTATCGTTTTATTAAATTTATCTTTGGTGGGTATATTTCTATCCTCTCACTTCTTTACTCCTAAACAAATCGAAAACATAAGCATTTCTTATATTCATTCAGCCACAATAGTTACTGGCCTCACTGGTACTCAAAATCACTCAAGATATTCAAAATCATCTTTTTAGCAAAAAGGAAATTTCTTCGTTTTTGTAGGGGACTGAAATCTTATTACTTATATTGGTTCTATAGCACAAAAAGAACAAATTGCATTTAATCGGCAAGACGTAAAAAGTGAAAGTATTTTGCTAGCCATAGGCGTTAACTACAGAACGCAGGAAAGCTTTTGAATAGTATGCTGTTACACTTCTTTTTTTGTGAGATACTCAATAGCATTAATGCCAAAGCGTTATTAAAGACGCCAGTTATCTCTTAAATTTGCTTAATTTGAACTCTTGTCAGAGTAAACACACTTTAGCTCATTGTGAATACTAGCCAATAGGGTAATAGTGAAACACTAGTGGTGCATTCACGTGCTACCTGTGGTATATATAATGCTCGATGAATACAGAAATATCAGCTACCGATCGCAAAATTCTGCTTAAGAATATACAAAGAGGTCAGCTCAGGTTATCTTACCTTATTGTGTAAATGTTAGTGAATACATAATCATATTTTCTTGTCATTATTATCTGTACCTTATTAAATTTTGTTTTGGTTTTAGTTAAATAATTGTTTGGTACATTATGCCCAATAATGATTCATAGTCATTCATTAATTTTACATAGATACTTTAAATATATATCATTCAATAACATCGCAAATTAAAAGAAATCACAAAGTAAGTTAAAACAAATATGTGTATTCATTTTAAAATTTGACTTAATACCTATTACTAAAATTCAATGTAAAAATATAAAAGATTTTCTTAAAGAAATAAATTTTATTGAAGTATAAGTTACGCACATACGGGAATTGTATTTTAATTTTCAATTTAAATTATCACCAAATTACTAGCTATAGATGAAAACATATAATTTTGGTAGAATAGAATATCAATGTGAAAAAATATTATTAAAACATTATTAAGAATAATATCTGATCTTTTTAAAGTCTTTTTAAACAATATATATTGAGATTTTTAATGTATCCACGCACAAGGCTTACATCTAAGTGAATAATTTTATAATCACTTTGTATCAGTCATCATATTTTAAGCAAGTGTAAAAGTAAAATACAGAACTAGGACAAGGATTGAGCAGCAGAAATTGTTTTTGAGTATCTTTTGTTAAATGCATGCTCTTGAAATTAAATTATTGACATACATACTTGTGTTTCTTTACGGAAATTAAAAGGCATCCAACGTAGGCCATGAGGCTGTCTGTCACAGTTTTGGAATTTCTAGATGTTTTATTGCTGGTAATGACATGAAAGCTGTTACACGTGCTAAAATAATTTCGTTAAAATGTAAATATTTTACTTAATACCATCCAGATTGCATAAAGGTTAGTGTATTGTGCTACTACCCAGACTGGGTTTGATTTCTGAGTAAGGCGTTTGCTGTATTTAAGGAAGACTTTGCTGTATTGTCCTCTCATAGAGAATGATGTTTCTCTAACTATAAGGCGTTCATATAATTTACAGTTCATGAAATCACAGAATTGTATTGTAAAAGGCTAATAAAGGCAATCATCCAGTATATTTATTTATTAAACTATTTATTTAACTCTTCGTAAGAATTAATTAAAATAATTAAAATAAAGTCTATCGTTTTTAGTTCCTTAATTTTGTTCGATACTTAGATTATAACCCCTGTCTAACATCCCTTGTGTAGCATTAGATCTATGTTTGTAACCATAGAGCTCAAAACTAAGTTAAATCTGATCAAACATGGTTATAACTCAACGAGCAATCGAATAGTCCTTGATGCGCAATAAACGTCGCTGTATAAATTAGACGGGTACTTGAACTTGCATTATTAACTCATAGACAACATATGTGAGACGCTCCTTGCATAATCCTCGATTGTGTGAACATGACTGTACATTCACTTACTGAAGATACGATTAAGTGAAGCTGTTATCTTTGACCCGTATTATAATTCTCTACTATCGGTAATGGTGTAATAAGGACCTCCACGGTTAATGCATCTAATAGCTTAGGGCATTAATTTTAAAAGGAATGTTTAAGGTTCTTTAGAATTATATTTATGTCTTCAAAATAATTACTTTCGCAATTAAAGCCTATTCAAATTTAATTTTCTATTATATGATATTCATTTCATTGGAATTGCCTATTACGGAAATAATTAAAACAACTGAGTTATTAATATTCATCATATTTAATTAAATGACACTTAACATCACAATATAAAAGACTCACTTGAAGCATGGGTAAGTACTGTTTACTTTTGTCGCTTTCCAAACTATGCTTATTAATGAGAAATAATTTATTATTTTGGATCTTCTACTAAAATGGCATGAAGTTGTTTTAAAAACTTTGAAATAAACCACCTAAGCATTCAGGAAATATTCCCAACAAATAATAATTCCGAACATGTAGTCTGAAGAATTAGCTTGCTGTCAACTACAGGTATGGAGAGATGGATGATATTTGGAGAATTGTAAAATCATGGTTGTAGTAAGAATGCATTGTGCGTTTCTTCACCAAAAGGTTTTTTAAGTTAAGTAGAAGTAAATATATATTTTATACATTTTTTCACATTTCACGTGTTCAAGGATATACATGTTAACACTATCAGATTTTGCACTTAGAAATCTATTAAAATCTTAAATAAGCTTTGACTTAAAAGACAGAAGTTATTCAAAATGCTTGAAGCTGAATAATTGTATAAGAAAGATATAGAAAATTAGTAAAATATATAAAATCAGCTCTAAAAATAAAAGTAAATAATATTTGAATATGTTTGCCATCTTAACATATTGTATGCGGTACACGTACTTGTACGTTTTATAACGATTGATACTTGAGCGTGGATCACGTACTATTACGCGCTATTCTAACATGGTTTGTTTGTGGGTACAAAAATAACGGTATATACAGGAAAACGAAGCCGAATGTTCTTGTCTACTATATAGATTCTAGAAAAATTTAGACAAATAAAAACTAGCTTTTACATCAGTTTATGTGACTGATGTAAAATTAAATAATTTTCCATCTATTGAGATTTAACTGAATAACTAAAATTACGCGCAAAACCCCCGCTGTCGATACAATTCCACAGCGAAATGTACCCGCACACAATGTGTCAAATAACACATCAGAATTTTTTTTTAATTATCGCATTTTATTATCTACATTTAATATTCTACATTCTACTTTCAGATTTATTAACCTACATTTAATAACACCTTACACTTAGAATAAAGTTAAAGTAAATTTAATTACTTACCCAATTAATACCTATTCATATGTAATTTTCTATTATATGATATGCATTTCATTGGAATTTCCTATTACGGAAATCATTAAAACAACTAATTTATTAATATTCATCATATTTAATGAAATGATACTTAAAATCACAATATAAAAGTCTCACTTGAAGCATGGATAAGTACTGTTTATTTTTGTCGCTTTCCAAACTATACTTATTAATGAAAAATAATTTATTATTTTAGATCTTCTACTAAAATGCCATGAAGTTGTTTAAAAACTTTGAAATAAAGCACCTAAGTATTCAGGAAATATTCCCAACAAGTATGAATTCCGAACGTGTAGTCAGAAGAATTAGCTTGCTGTCAACTACAGGTATGGAGAGATGGATGATTTTTGGAGAATTGTAAAATCATGGTTGTAGTGAAAATGCATTGTGCGTTTACTCACCAAAACCTTTTTTTAAAGTTAAGTAGAAGTAAATATTTACTTCTACTTAATATTTTATACATTATTTCACATTTCTCATGTAGAAGAATTTACATGTTAACACTATAGGATTTTGCACTTAGAAATCTATTAAAATCTGGAATAAGCTTTGACTTAAAAGTTATTAAGAATACTTGAAGCAGAATAAGTGTATAACAAATATATAGAAAATTAGTAAAATGTAGAAAATCAGAACTAAAAATAAAAGTAAAAAATTTTCGAATATATTTGCCATCTTAACATATTGTATGAGGAATACCTACTGGTACGTTTTCTAATGATTGATACTTGAGCGCAGACAACGTACTAGTACGGGTTAGTGTAACAACATGGTTTGTTTTTGGGTACAAAAATAACGGTATATACAGGAAAATGAACCCGAATGTTCTTGTATACTATATAGATTCTTGAAAAATTTAGACAAATAAAAACTAGCTTTTACATCAGTTTATGTGACTAAATTCTAAATTCTATGTAACTTAATTCTACTAAAATGCCATGAATTTGTTTAAAAACTTTGAAATAAAGCACCTAGGCATTCAGGAAATATTCCTAACAAGTATGAATTCCGAACATGTGGTCTGAAGAATTAGCTTGCTGTCAACTACAGGTATGGAGAGATGGATGGTATTTCGAGAATTGTAAAACGATGGTTGTAGTGAAAATTCATTTTGATCTTATTCACTACAAACTTTTTTAAAGTTAAGTATAAGTAAATATGTATTTTATACATTTTTTCACATTTCTCATGTACAAGGATATAAATGTTAAAACTATCAGATTTTGCACTTAGAAGTCTATTAAAATCTGGAATAAAATTTGACTACAATGCTTGACTTAAAAATGCTTGAAGATGAATAAGTGTATAACAAAGATATAGAAATTTAGTAAAATGTATAGAATCAGCACTAAAAAAGTATTCGAATATGTTTGTTATCTT
>CM063511.1:129893708-129923708 GCA_032207245.1 Pardosa pseudoannulata
TGTTGCACAGCTTGTTGAATCACACGACGTAAATAACAGCAAGTAGAAGGCAGTGGATTGCAAGCTACATCAAAAAGGAAACGAGCTCAAACATAATTTTCAGGAACTGGAACAAAACGTGATATTCCCGACCATTGTTGCAGAATAATAAGTTAAAAATAAGAGGCGCTAATCCTTTAAACGCATTTTTCTGTCGCCCTGGAGGAATTCATTTCTTTGGTGTTGCCAGATTGTAGAAGAGATAAGGATAAATATATAATGTTAATCATTTTCTCTTCAAGTTCCTAAAAATAATGCGATGGCGTCATTTTTAATAAAATATTGCGAAGTGAGCAAAGCCAACCACGCGTACGTTTAAAACAAATGATTCGGAAACTAGGTAAAATAAATGATAAAAAGACATAAATTTGTGTTATTTTTCAGAAAACTTTTACATTTAAAAGCAAAATAGGTAAATAAATAATATGATCATTATTCATTGCATGACTCTCCGCATGTACATATTTTACCGGGAGAATAAATGAATAACAATTCCTGGTATTAATTTACTCTATAAGTACCAGATAATGATAACGAATTTTGCCATTATAATACTTTGTAATGTTTTAAGTATTCGAATATTATTTTTAATATCTGACCTTAAAAAAAGTTTTAATCAGCTCCACCATTCCTAAAAAAAATGTAATTATTTTGTTAAACGGTTATACAGATAAATGGACTTATTGGTAAGGAAGCTGTATTATAATGGAATTACATATAAACATTTTACTCTGTGTATTATAATCTGCAACATCTGCATGATCTAAACTTAAATATAAAAAAAAGTAAAGATCTAGATGGAGGTAGAGAATAAAGGCAAAAATAAAGAACTCATTGTAATTTGCATTTTCATCATTTAATATAATATACATTCAATTCATAGATTTCCCTAAACTATTAAAAACTATCCTAACTGTTTGTTATATAGCTTAACATAAGAATGGAACATAAACAAAGTTGACAGATAATCAGAATGTATGCAGATACCTGTTTCGTAACTATATAAGAGTTACATTGTCTAAAGAGTGAACTAATTGGCTGAAAATAGCATTAATTAAGCTGCCAATGTGTAGAAATAAAATCCGTTTTTAAAATTTTTTGAAGCTTCAATTATTCAGAAGTGACTTCCTCTTTTTGATGTTCACTTTTGGATATTATTTATTAATCTGTTGTCTTTTTTTAGTTGAAGTTATATTAGTAGCAAACTTACTTATTTAAGTTTGGGGAAACATTTATTTTAGTTTCGTACTCTCCTGTATTATTTCTATTTTTGTTTCTACTTTTAAGTCTCAGGAAGCAGTTAATTATATTTCAACATATACGCAAGAGTACTTGTCTCTGTATGTGTTCAGCTCGTGGTGTATAGAAATTATCCTCTATTTTTTTCAGCCTTGAGTTTCTTCGCATTATTTTGTGCTGTTGTAAAACGCTACATGTTTAATAAAATTTTATTCATTCTTTATTTAAGTTACTTTTAATGTTTTAGAATAATTACATCTTTTACTATAACGACTACATTAAAATAAATTAACAATATAAAAATTACATTAAGGCAAAGTCAAATGATCTTAAAAAATCTTTTCGTTGTAACTGAAATTTCCACATAAAACAGAAAAATGCAGTTAGGATGAATTGAAAAGTAAATACTTAAAACAAATTATTTATATGATATTTAAAGAATAATTATTTATGATCTTAAGTTACTGACTATTTTTTATGTTGCAATATACGTTTCTAAAAACACTATACACAAGCAATCACTCACATGAAATACACGACCATAGTATGTCAGGGAGTTGAATGTTCGAACAAACATACTATTCTCATTTGTCCTTTCTGGAAAAATGATAAACTCGTTTCTAAGTGAAATGTCATCAGAGAAAATAGATTGCCAGTTTTGTGGTCTGTTGTTATATTTACTTTTTCTTAAACGGAATACTTTTGTCTTCATTACATGCATTTAGCGATGCAATTATTACTATTTTCCAATACAACATTACGTGGAAACTGTATTCCTACATTTTAAACTAAATTTAGTGTTAAGCGTCTTCGCCTAAACAAGGTTCGACCTTTTATGAATGTGAATTGATTTCATAACATGCATTTAATATATTCTAGTATTTTTTTTTGTAATATCTTAATTCTTTCTGTTCCACTTTTCTACTTCTTTTTCGTCTCTTAAGTTCTCATTACTGAAAGCTAAAAATAAACTGAGCGATGACTACAATAAAAAAATTGTAAGTTGAAGCATCTCTTAAGGAAACTGTAAATGTCACTGAAATTTCTTTCCTAAGTTTCTGCTTATAACTGTAATTAAGTGTTTTGCTTTTCTAACTACTGACTAATGGAAACGTCTGAGAATGAAAATGAATGACACATGCCTAATTATTCAAAAAACTAAACCTTCCCCTTTAGCAAATTAATGAAACATTGTAATATATTACATAATTTTAACTGACCTGGATTTGAAACAGATCCGGTTTTTCTTAAGTTAGTTCAAACGTGTTCTGCCTCTAATAGTTCCCGAGGGTGACAAAACTATTACTTAACTGTTGAAATGGGGCCCCACCCATGTGTTACCTGTATATTAGAAACTAGTGTATGAAGTCTACAATCAGAGCCTTTTTATTGTGAGTATCACTTACAGTTTAAAATATAAACGATTAATTGGCAGATATGTTTTCAACGCTTTCTTTAGTTTATTCGTTTTTTTATTGATACAAATAATTTAGGTGCAGTATATAAAATAATACTGCAACATATATAACGGGTCACCCAGCACTCGAAATTAAATAATAGGTAACCAATGTAAATAATAGAAGATAAGGTTTGTACCAAAGTAAAGATAATGAAACTGTGTGTTTGTGACGAAATTAAACATATTGTTCATCAGTTGTGATTTGAAAGTGGTCAAATTATGTCTTATTTTGACTAAAAATTCCTATACAAGTTCAAATTTGCTTGCAAGTACCTTGAACGATTTGAGTGTACTCTCACTACTGTCATAAATAGGAGACAAAACATACCACAATTTACAGCATTAAGCAACGTTTATTTACATGTGGAAGACATATGTTGACAAGGAGAAACCTCATCTTGCAAGTGACTCCTAAAAATCAGTAGCTTAAAAATTCTCAGCCATTCTATTAAGCGCGGAATGCTTTAAAGATCATTTACTGTTTCACATATGTAATAATATGGCACCGATATCTCTCTATGACTTTCAGCAAATTTCCTGTTCATTTAAACTAAGAGGAATTTTTTAAAGGTCAGGTTTTTTTTCACATATTAGATAAATCATTATCTTAAGCCTATGATCTTTAAAAAGAATCTGATGTTTTGTGTAAAAAATATTCAAAAGCAACAGTCCCCTAAGTGATAAAATATTTGAGAGTTTTACCTTATTTTAGAAATCAAAGTTGCTTTATGTTCACCCGTGAATTGGAAATCCCATTGTTATTTCCTTATTCGAGTAAAATATTTAATTTTCGTATCACTCTGTGACACCAAAAATACACACACCTACAGTTATTATATATATATATATATATATATATATATATATATATATATATATATATATATATATATATATACATATATATATATATATATATATATATATATATATATATATATATATATATATATATATATATATATATATATATATATATATATATATATATATATATATAATATTAAATTCTCTTATTTACATATTTTAACTGCTGCATAGTACAGGCAGTTGCTTTATAGCAACTGCCTGTACTACTTTATCCAATAGTTACTCTAAGTTCTCTAAGTTAATAAGTTCTCTTTAAACATGGGTATGTTTTCTCACGTGATTAATTGTGCTTGGGGATTATTCGTAGTCTTTTTACTTGAAAAATCCCTACTTGAAAGTGTGTGGGCAGGATAACACGGTCTGTGTACATGATGTTGTAAAAGTGCTTGCCTGTTGTATGGATTTCATGTATCTCACCAGAAATAAACTATGTTGTGATTTTGAATGAGTCTCACCCATATTACACACACACACACACACACACACACACACACACACACACACATATATATATATATATATATATATATATATATATATATATATATATATATATATATATATATATATATATATATAATGTATTCTTAAAGTAATATATAAACTAAATTAGAATGAAGTCATATATTTACTGTATGTTATAGATAAAAATTATAGAGTTATACATCTTAAATTTATGATTTTATATTTTTACAATTTAACATTTAAGGTTATAACATAATGTAGTCTCTTTTCTGCAACTTACACGTATTTTACATCTATTTAATGTGAAATATATAGATATGTTTATATTGCAGACGCACACACAGACAATTGTTTTTTGTTCACTTCAAATAATAAAACTTTATTCATTTGTAAAAAATACAAGCTTAACAATAGATTTTAATGATTTTATAAACCTTAACAGTTACTATTAGTCTGTTAGAAAACATATGTTTTTTCAACTCATATGAGTTACTTTTAAGTATATAAAATTAAAAATTTTTTTAAATTATTCGATATGATTTCATAGTTAAAAAAACAGTGTACTGGAATTTCACACTTAACATATTCATATAAAAAATTAATCTAAATGATATAATAGAAAAGTTAATGATCTACACTTCTTTTATGTATAAAATAATTTATCACAGTTTTTGTATACTCTTTGTAGTGTAATTACGCAAAAAAATTATTTAATTAATTAGTACAGCAAGATAAATAACGTATTCCGAACAACATTAATGAGAGATAAAACCCTTTTACAAAAAAAATTATCAAAATAAACTATAATGACACATTCTTCATTTTAAAAGATTTTTTTCAAAATATTTAGTATTAAATTTCAAAAGAGAATAAAAGGTAGTTGCATAATTTTTTAAAACTCTAATTGAAATTAATCTCTGAGACAATTAAACTGTTTTAAGTTATCCAAAAATAACGCATTCTCTTTTATTTTAGTTTGAAATTTACATTCACAGTTTTTCAGGAAATACCTTTATTTTGTTATGTTATATGATTAAAATTTATGCGTTAGTTAATGAAATTAATTTGGAAAGAAAAAAATTTTGATTGTAATTATAGTTCATTTTCCCGTGTTTTGAGTTACATAGTTGGAAAATATCGATTGGCACATATTTAAAATAAATGACTGAAATACATGCAATTTACAATAATAAAATGAAATAAAAGTAAATTACTAGATGACAATAATTTGCTGATAATAATGGCAATAAACTAAAATTATTATTTTGCAGCGTGTTTTGTTTTCCGAGAGAGCTTACTGTTTTCAATAATACTGATTCTATAATAGATTATTTGAAGCAATTTAAAATTATTTATAAAAGAGTTTTAGCTATTTTCTTTGGTACCATGTAAGAATGTTAGATGGTTTACATTATGTGATTGCGTAAATGAGAACTAGGAAGTACCTAATCAGTGATTATCAATGTGTTGTTTAAGTCTTATCTAAACAAACTTTCAGGATTGGGATTTGGATTTTATTTCAGGATATAATATATATAATAAAACAGGATATAATAATAAATAATATAAGTCATTTTTGTCGATTATAAATCGATGCCTATTTGAAATATAAGTAATTATTGACTACACAAAATAAAATAAATATGAAGTTTATACAACTTGCAGTTACTGAATGGTTACTAAATTTACTTAGTTACTGCTACATAATTACTGAAGTTACTTAGTTACTTACTGCTATATACTTACTGAATACTACAACACGTCACGTTACTGATCAGCTATCTTGTTAAACATGAAAGAATGTCATTTATGAGAAAGAAAACAACCCTTGAAAAAACATGTAAGTGGTATTATAAATAAAACAAATTACATCATAGATAGAGAAATATGGCAAGATTACTTCATATATACCTGGCAAAAAAGTAAATTTATGTGCGCTGTTCTAAAAATCATACAATACCGATCCAAAATATAAAATAATAGAAATTACATTAACATTTGTAGTTTGTTTATAAGAGTGCTCTCTACATACTCTCAAAGAAAAAATCGATCTAAAAATATTCTACAAGGTATCTAAAATAAAATTCGAGTCATTAAAGGATTATGACGATGGTAGTGTGAAATACAAATATATTTATATAACATTTTGTGGCAGCTTGTTTAAGAAATCTGCTACTTTATTTCCCATTGTTCTTTAATTATTTTGTACAGTTTAAAATTATGTATAATTTACGCCCTTTAGTGATAGGTACAGTTTGTTGGTGAAGTCGACTACAGTCTTTATATAAATAAACTCAAAAAAGAAGGCATAATACACATTCAATTTCATTGACAAGGGTTATAATTTATTAAATATATATAATTATTCCATGTATTATTACACATCAGATACCGTCGATGTTTTAAACAAACACACTCACACAATTATATATTTGTATTTATATGCATGAAAATATGTATAGTTAGATGTCTGTGTACATATATGCATAAATATGTGGGAAAGTTTTTGTAAAAAATACACGTGAACCGGCATAAATTAATTTAAAAGCTCTTAACAACGATTTTATTGCAATAAATAGTTATGCTATAGAATAAAAGAAAAGAAAGAGGATGAAACCAACAAAAGAAAAAAAATTCTACATGGTATCTAAAATGATATTCGAGATATTAAAGGAATAACAGATGGGAGTGAAATATCCTTATTTTTGTAAGATTTTGTGGTGGCTTATTTAAGAAGTCTGCTTGTTCATTTTACAATGCTTCTTAATTTGTTTTATGCAATTTAAACTTACGTATAGTTTACTCTCTTTACACCAGTGATAGGTACGGTCAACTACAATCTTTATATAATCTACTCTACAATAATGCAGAATTCACATGCAATTTTATTAATTATAATTTATGAAATATACATAATTATTTCATGTATTATTACATATCAGAAATCATCGATCTTTTAAATAAACACACAGACATACAAAAATATATTTGTGTTTATATGCATGAAAATATATATAGTTAGATATGTGTGTACTTATATGCATAACTATGTGGGCACGTTTTTATAAAAAAATACATGTATACTTACATAATATTAATAAAAAATGCAGCCTAAGATCAAAAGAAATTAGCTAAAATTTCTTTACAATTGTTTTAATGCAATAAAAAGTCATGCTATCGAATGAAAGAAAAGAAAGAGGATGAAACCGAAAAAAGGAAAAAACATTCTACACGGTATCTAAAATAATATTCGAGATACTAAAGGAATAACACGATTGGAGTGAAATATCCGTATTTTTATAAGATTTTGTGGTGGCTTAGTTAAGAAATCTGCTTGTTCATTTTACATTGCTTCTTAATTTTTTATACAATTTAAACTTACATATAGATTACGCCCTTTACACCATTGATACTAAAATCTTGTGTACAGTCGGCTACAATCTTTATATAATCCACTCGACAAAGAATGCAGATTTCACATGCAATTTCCTTGATTATAATTTTTTGAATATATATAATTATATGTATTATTACAAATTATTATTCATATATATTATGACAGATCAGAAATCGTCGATCTTTTAAATAAACACACAGACGTATAAAAATATATTTGTGTTTACATACATGGAAATATATGTAGTTGATGTGTATGTACATATATGCAAAAATATGTGGGTACGTTCTTATAAAAATACATGTATACCTGCATAATATTAATAAAAAGAGCACCCGAAGATCAAAAGAAATTAGCTAAAAGTTCTTGACAACGATTTTATTGCAATAAAAAGTCATGCTGTAGAATGAAAGCAAAGAAAGAGGATGAAACCGAAAAAAGGTTACAGAAAGCCGAATACTAACAGATTTTCTAGTTTGTTTATAAAAGTTCTCTCTACATATTCTGAAAAAATCGTTCTAAAAATATTACATGGTATCAAATATGATATTCGAGATATTAAAGGAATAACACTATGGAAGTGAAATATCCATATTTTAATAAGATTTTGTGGTGGCTTAGTTAAGAAGTCTGCTTTATCATTTTATATTGCTTCTTAATTATATATACAATTTAAACTTACATTTAGTTTACGTCCTTTACAAGAGTGACAGGTACGGTCAACTACAATCTTGACTACAGTCGGCTACAAATTTTATATAATCCATTCGATAAAGGATGTAGAATTCACATGCAATTTCATTGATTATAAATTATTAAATATATATAATTATTTCATGTGTTATTACAGATCAGAGTGTGTGTACATATATGCATAAATATGTGGGTACGTTTTTTTATAAAAATACATATATACCTGCATAAACTAATAAAAAGAGCAGCCGAAGATCAAAAGAAATTAGCTAAAAGTTCTTGACAACGATTTTATTGCAATAAAAAGTCATGCTATAGAATGAAAGAAAAGAAAGAGGATGAAACCGAAAAAAGGGTTACAAAAAGCCGACAACGAACGAAAACCCGAGTTAAAAAAGAGGGAAAAATACTTTGAAAATTCGTGCGATTCTTTCATTGCATCTGATGGCCAGAAAACTTGGGTTATTGATTGACTTGCTATACCAAAAAAGAACTTCTTGTTCATTCTTTAAAATTTTTTTCTCTCTCCTCTCTTCCATTTTATTGTGGGGAGAAAAATGCTTTCGAACATTGAAGGAATTTTCTTTTGTTTCATTTCCTTCTCTCTTTTACTTTTTCACGATTTAAGTTTCCGTCATATTGAAGCATCTTTTGTTCAAAAATTCTCAAGAACATAAGATCACAATGTTAAATTCTAATACATGAAAGACAGGTCGGATTCAAAGTTGATCTTCATTATGGTGATTTGAAATTCTTTTTCTAATTCTAATCATTTATTTATAAAGAGAAATGTTCCGTTTAAAAAATAGTTCACATACGTAAATTCATTTCATATTAAAGTTAGATTCAGCGACTAACAAGGACTTTCCGCAATTTATCTTCAGATTTATGTCAGGAATAACAATTTATAAATGATTTTAAATATTTATAAGTTTTAATTCTTTAGAAACTACTGTTTATTTAAATATGAACAATTGCCATAAATTGCGAAAGCGTTTAAAATATTTCAAATAAACAAAATACTTTAGCAGATTGTTTCAATAATTTATGCATTTATCATTTGCATAGCAATCTATTGTCATTTAGTTTATTCCAAATTTTTAAAAATAATAATGGATTGTTTTGGTGAATTATAATTGAAATTTTAAACTGAATGCAAATTAAAGTTTAATATATTTTTCATTATTAATAAAATCTATAATACGGATTCGGATAATTGTATTCCGTTTTCATAAAATATTCTGTCTCACTAAATTACTTTTAAAAAACATAATTTTCAAGATAAATGCATGGTAATTTGTAGTTTATTATAAAGCAAATTCCAAACCAATTAATGCACTTATGTATAATGTACTAGTTAAGTGATAATGTTTTGTCACAGAGATAAGTATATCTATCTATCTATCTATCTATCTATCTATCTATCTATCTATCTATATATATATATATATATATATATATATATATATATATATGCATACAGAGAGATACATATAGGCATACGTACACACACACACACACACACATATATATATATGCATATATATACATATGTATATATATTCAAATATATATGCGTATGTATATCTACATGTACATACAGATGGGAGGTGACTGTCTTTTGGCATATAGAGATTATCTGAGGTTAATTGGATCCCTTTCATTCTCATCAGTTTTACCCTTACAGTCTTTCGGTATGTCGACGAATTTCTACGCCCCATTGTGTTACCCTTCAATCCCTCATGGGCTTACATTTCAATAAGATAATACTTAGCACGTGTTTCTTCTGCTTGCCGAAAGTTATCCCTCTTATGTTGAGCAAATTTCGAGCATTATCTACAGAGCCATCCAACCAGCTCGAGATTTTAACTATCTAACACATCAGTTGGAAAGAATTTGGCACGATGTTACTTAGTAAGATATCCGCCAATTCTATAAATCATTGCGAAGCGGAGTAACTGTTTGCACAAAGGCCAGAGGGAAGAAATGCGTTACTGAGTTTTTCAGGTTGGCAACCTGAATCATCCTGTTTTTATCAAATTGCAATCATTTGGTTTTTCTGTAAATGTACATTACATCTACCGTTTTTCGTACTATTCGGATATATATATATATATATATATATATATATATATATATATATATATATATATATATATATATATTGATATAGATATACACACATATATGTATGTGCGTGTCTATATATATATATGCATATATATATTTATATATATACATACATGCATATGTATATATACATATATGCAAATACACTCAAGATCCAAAACATTATGACCACCTGTCAATAATGAGTTGGCCCACATTTGATCAGATTTTACCAGATGTTTAAGCAACGGTTACGTAAATCCGAGATATTGCGAATTGGTGTCTTTGAACTCTAAGCTGCCATCCCATGACATCCCAATTGTGTTCTATCGGATTGAGATCTGGTGAGTTCAGTTACCAGGACTTTAACTGGAATTCAGAATGATGACCAAGCGAACACAATTTTTAGTCTTGTGACATGGGACATTGTCCTGTTGGAACATTCCCTTTCCAGCTTGAAAAACAGAGGCCATATAAGGGTGCAACTGGTCCGCAATGATGATCAGATACCCTGTAGCATTCATGGTCTCTACCACAACCACGGGTCCCAGAAACGCCTAAGAGAGCGTCCCCCAAAGCATAATGCCGCCATAACCGACCTGTGTATGACCTATTGTACATTGAAAGAGCTACTGTTCGCCTGGAAGACGGCGTACGGCCATCGGAATGATGAATGACAAACTGTGATTCATCTGACCAGACAAATTTATCTAATTGATCCATGGATCAGTTGCAATGTTCACGGGACTAGTCTAGGAACAGTTGGCGATGAGGCTCTGTCAGCAAAGTTACACGAGTGGGACGTTTGCTGCGTAGCCCCATATCCAACAGTGTCAGGTGAACAAAGTGATCATACTATTCTACTTGGCCCAGCAGTGTATTGGGTTGTCAGCTGAACCACTCTCTGGTGCCCGTTTTGCTTCAGCATGTGAGACAGTCTCCGACGACAGTTTTCTTTGATAGCGTGTGAACATCCAACACCATGTCGTCTACTTCTGGTTTCACCGTCATTAATCCACTTTGCATAAGTACTAACAACTGTAGATCGCGAACAACCCAGAGTCTTGTATTGGTACTGTCAGCTGAACCACTCTGCTCTGTCGTGCCCTTTTGACACCATTATGACAGTCTGATTTTTCTTCGATCTGCCTGTCCCATAATGTCGTCTAGCATATATAAATAGATAACAACTGTCGAACAACCCACACTTTTTAATATATATACTTGTTATATTACAAAAATATTAAAAAAATAATTTTATCAAATATATATATATAAAATATTTTTTTTTAGATTTATATATATTATATATATATATATATATATATATATATATATTATTGTAAAATGTTATCATATATATATATATATATAATATATATATATATATGAATATATATGTATATATTTACTTATAAGTTTATGAGTTTTCAATTGGTTTAAAGTATTCAAAAACTAAACTATTTGATTTCTTCACAATAATTTTGAACTTTTCATATTTTATTAGTATAGTTTTGAGGGTCATTGTGTAGGTCTTCTGCATATATCCAAACAGTCAGCGAATAAAATCACGTCCTTTAAAACATGTTCATTGAAAATACAAAGACAACCAAGGATGCAGAAGTCAGTTTCTTGATTATTTTTTCACCAATGACTATCCAGAAACTGTTTTAGCCGTTACTGGAAAATAAGTGTATTGGTGTGTTCACTAATAAGCGTAAGACTAATAAATTTACTTTTAAATTGAATAGCCTCTTCTAAGCCATGATAAATTAATGTATGAAACATCCATATGTCATTTATTTATATCTTTTAATTAAAGAATACAGAAAAATTGTATTTCGTTTGCAAGAAAAACTCTATAGGTTTATGATGACGAGGTAAAAATGAGGGATTTTTTTTTAATATTACCCCTGAAGAACTATTCCTTCAATATTTAAGAAATTTCAGTGAAATATCTGGACATAACTTCCTTTTAGCATAATAATAATAAAATAAATTTTTGATATACATTTAAGTATCTATTTCTAATATAAGTTTATAATTTCCTGTCTGATACATAAAAAATAAAGGAACTGTAAAATTTTCTAAAAGTTTTTTAGAAGCTATTAAACGTAAAGTTATGAAACGTTTTACAAGTGAAAAAACTGAATGGAATGGATAAGAAAAATGATTAAAATTAGGACTTTTCAATATATTTTTAAATTATATATTTTTAATTTTTAAATTATATATATTTAATTTATATATTTAATTTGCTATTTGTTTTTCAAAATTTTTCTTGAAACATAATTTTTTAGAAATTAATAAAGCTTTTAAAATTTATGTCTAATACACATAAAACTCTCCATTTTTTTCCAATTTTTATGTCTGTAGCATTATAAATAAGTTGTATAAGTTTTAGAAATATGAAAATTTTTATTTTATTTGTATTTTTATGTTGTGTAATATTTATATGGGCTTAAATATTTTTACTTTGAAATAATATGTAATATATATATATATATATATATATATATATATATATATATATATATATATATATATATATATATATATATATATATATATATATATATATATATATATATATATATATATATATATATATATATATATATATATATATATATATATATATATATATATATATATATATAATATATATATATATATATATATATATATATATATATATATATATATATATATATATATATATATATATATATATATATATATATATATATATATATATATATATATATATATATATATATATATATATATATATATATATATATATATATATATATATATATGTGTGTGTGTGTGTGTGTGTGTGTGTGTGTGTGTGTTTATAGACCGTTAAAGTAATTACAGCCCATATTTAAAACACACACTAAAATAATTATTTAAAAGGTTGTATTGTGTAATTGGTATATTAATTTTTAAAGCATTTTTAAAAGATTAAAGAAAGGTCAAATTCAGCCTTTTTGCAAAAGAAAATTTTAGAAATATTATTTTTGATAATAACAAGTAAATGCAGAATAATTTAAGAATTGATATAACACATATTGCATGAATATGGGAGACTAATTTGTTATAAAAGTCAATTACTGATCATATTAATTCCACTTATTAATTTCCACTTTTAGTATTATGTTAATTAATCAAAATCATTTTGTACTGATTTCTGTGTAAGATTAATGTCCATAAAGCTGCTTCATTATAAATATAACTCTTCCATCTTGTAAATTTTAATGCATTGATTCAAACTGCCAAGTATATTCTGATACTTTACATAAATTTTCTAGTAAACATCTAGGGATAACAGTAAATTTGCTTATATTTCTTAATTTGTTACATTTGTTAAAAGGTTTATAGTATAGCGTTATAATGCTGAAAGAACATAAGTTACGTCATTGTGTGCAACGAAATAACACGCTGAAAATATCGGGTTGCAAAATGAAAGGATGAGAAATGCTGGTGTAGATGTTTAGCCTCCATTTCTAGTGTTCTTACACTGTTATAACTTTTAAAAAATATATTCTTTAATCGCATGAGGTTTTTATTGTTAAATTCTCGTGTTGCCGCTGATGTTATAATTTAATAATAATTACAGTTTAATCAAAGAAATAGCATTTCTTCCTTCTAATTAAAATGATTTGATAACTTCTCTTGTCATATCATGTAGCGTTATTTTTGCTTTTGTTTAAAAATATCAGTTATAAATGTCTAATATTCTAAATAAAATTTAAATGTCCCTTCCACGTGTTGTAAAATGAAATATTGAAAAATTAAATATCCTTAAACGACTATCCTGGCTCATTGCAGTCATAGGTTACATACTCATGAATTATTTTAGCATAAAAAACTCATTATAATTTAAATTATCCACCCCATTTACTTTTTGAGGAGATTTTTATGTACATGCATACAGAAATATGCTAAAACCTTTTGACAGAAGATTTTTATATCCATCTAAATATTTATTATTTATTTTTCTATTAATACTTATTATTATTTATATTTATTTATTATTTATTTTTCTATTAATATGTATTATTATTTATATTTATTTATTATTTATTTTTATTATTATTTATTTTTATATACAGCATAAATGAGTGTTTTATTAATTTTTTAAAGTATTTATTTATTATTTATTTTTATTTTTATTATTTATTATTATTATTTTTTTTTTGTTATTATTATTTATTTTATTATTTTTATTATTATTTATTTTTTATTATTTTTATTATAATTTATTTTTATATACAGCATAAATGAGTGTTATATTTATTTTTTAAAGTATTTATTTATTATTTATTTTTATTTTTATTATTATTATTATTATTATTATTATTATTATTAATTATTATTTATTATTATTATTATTATTATTATTATTATTATTATTATTATTATTATTATTTATTTTATTATTTTTATTATTATTTATTTTTTTATTATTTTTATTATTATTTATATTTATATACAGCATAAATGAGTGTTATATTCATTTTTTAAAGTATTTACTTATTATTTATTTTTATTATTATTATTTATTATTATTATCATTTTTATTATTATTTATTATTATTATTATTATTATTATTATTTATTTTTATGTACAGCATAAATGAGTGTTATATTTATTTTTTAAATTATTTATTTTTATTTATTTTTATTATTATTATTAATTATTATTATTATTTATTATTATTATTATTAATTATTATTATTATTTTTTATTATTATTATTTATTAGTATTATTTTTTATTATTTATTTATTATTATTATTATTATTATATTATTATTATTATTATTATTATTTTATTATTATTATTATTTATTTTATTATTATTATTATTATTTATATTTATATACAGCATAAATGAGTGTTATATTCATTTTTTAAAGTATTTATTTATTATTATTATCATTTTTATTATTATTTATTATTATTATCATTTTTATTATTATTTATTATTATTATTATTATTATTATTATTATTATTTTTATTATTATTTATTTTTATGTACAGCATAAATGAGTGTTATATTACTTTTTAAAGTCCATAAGTAAAATCCCTGAAATTATATTTCATCTCGTTTTTTTCAGCACAATATAATTTTTTCCGCTTGGTCGAATATATCTTGGTATAATTTTATAAAGTATTTCAGAATTCAGGCTCAGCTAAATATAATTTCCGATAAAAGGAGTATTCCGAATTCTTTTGTGAGGTAAAAACTTTATGGACATCGTTCAATGGAGGTAAAACGTTATTTTTACCTCGTATTTTATCTAAGCCTGTATTACACTACTATTTAAACGGGAGGAAATATTTTTGGTTCCTAAAATAGCGTAGAAGGATGTAGAATAACCGCTCTCCAGCAGGGATCACCACTGGGTTTGTGACCCCTTAGAGAATCATTAAATGTAAACCAGGAAAAATATATATAAATGACACAACTGCAAAAATCATATCAAAAAAGTAATTTCTTTCGCATACATTCGCCGACAACAGTAAGGGGCAAGTTTTATTGAAGGTATTGTCATGCCTCAGTACACATTTACGTATTGCTTAAAACATACTTTATGGCACACATAGGGGCAAGGAAAGGCTAAAAATCTAACCAGGAAAATGCTTATTTTATAGACGAATAGAATACACTGACATTATATTTTATGTATTCAGAGATAGTAAATGCTATCTATTCCGGAATCTTGGATATTTTTCAAGCAGTCACATTGATCCATAATTTATTCCTTCTCAAAAAAAAAAAAAGATAAAAAAAAAGAAAATAGGACGCTGCGAACGATATTATCAAAATGCAACAAAATGTTGCTTTCTTTCGAAGAATTTAACCGAAACTTAGAAAAAAAATCGTCGAATGTTTTTCCATGGTTTTATAAGAGGAAAAAAAGATGAGGTTTTGCCACTATTTAAATTATTCATTGAAATGACTTTAAAACCATTTCTTTAAATATAAGAACTAGTATTTTTTTTTCTTGAACAAGATCAGGATATTTATTATGCATTTATATATAGAGTGTTTAAACCAATTTATACTGAAAAAAACTAGGCACCAAAATGTGTATGTTTTGCATAATACATATCCAATGTACATTTATATGCTATAACTGGATATTACATTTTAAGAGTTTATAAAGAAACAGTTTATATACAGTTTTCAAAAATTTCTGTAACTTGAGGTAAATTTAAAATTAATGCCCGCATTTTTGTTTAAATAAATAAAATAAATGAAACTTAGGATTTTAAAGTATTATTTTTTACAAATTTTTAAATTAAAACTAGATTTTTAAAAAAATAAACAATTTTTTATGAATTTTTATGAATTCACTTTATATAGTACTCACTTAAACTACTGTGTATTTTTATTAGTTTTTTAGAATTTTAGATATTGATGAATTAAAAAGCTTAATCCATTTTACAAATTACTCAGAGAAGCAAATATAATAATAATGATAATCGTAGTAATAATGTGTGTAATACATCAAAATTGTTACAATTAAATTACTCTTAAAAATTCTCATTTTTTTCATCTTAATTCTCAAATCCCCAAATTATTATTTAGAGTAGTGTACCCCAAGTAGTGTACGCTGACTTAAAATTTTTTCTATACATTTCCCAATGCCAGTTCTGAAATAAATGCTAACTTTCTATCCACTCACCAATCTGGCTTCACGGTCGAATGATTCACATTTTTTCAATGATCTAAGTTCCTTTTTACCGTTAGAACACTGACCAAGTTGCTAGTTTCTGAAGAATAATAACCGCTTCTTTCGCTGTGGGACCAACCATGTTATCCATAAGTGTTTCAATGTATCATTTCATTTTGTGCTCTTATAGGAGAAAGTCCATCAGATCCGAACATCTTTTCTAAGATCTTTATAAAAATTTAGGTTCCAATGCGGACACTCTTCTTTTTACAGAATTGCCTGACTGTTTATTAGGCTTCATTACGCTTCATTAGACTAGTTCAATAGGGACTAACAGGGACTAATAAGAATAATAGGGACTAACTTCCTATGTAGCCGGTGAACGTTATTTATATAGTGAATAATATTCACGTTATATATATATATATATATATATAATATATATATATTTATATATATATTATATATATATATATATATATATATATATTATATATATATATATATATATATATATATATATATATATATATATATATATATATATATTATATATATATATATATATATTATATGTATATATATATATATATATATATATATATATATATATATATATATATATATATATATATATATATATATATATATATATATATATATATATATATATATATATATATATATATATATATATATATATATATATATATATATATATATATATATATATATATATATATTATATATATATATATATATATATATATATATATATATATATATATATATATATATATATATATATATATATATATATATATATATATATATATATATATATATATATATATATATATATATATATATATATATATATATATATATATGTATATATATATATATATATATATATATATATATGTATATATATATATATATATATATATATATATATATATATATATATATATATATATATATATATATATATATATATATATATATATATATATATGTATATATATATATATATATATATATATATATATATATATATATATATATATATATATGTATATATATATGTATATATATATATATATATATATATATATATATATATATATATATATATATATATATATATATATATATATATATATATATATATATATATGTATATATATATATATATATATATATATATATATATATATATATATATATATATATATATATATATATATATATATATATATATATATATATATATATATATATATATATATATATATATATATATATATATATATATATATATATATATATATATATATATATATATATATATATATATATATATATATATATATATATATATATATATATATATATATATATATATATATATATATATATATATATATATATGCATTTATTGTATTGACAGTTTGTAAATAAAGATCATTCTTAATGAGATATTACCTTTGTGCCATGCATTTATTTCGCAATTTTATAGCTAAATTTTTATATTCCTGTGCGTCACTTATAATACAAAGGCTAAACAGTGTTACTCGTCGAAATAAAGAAATCTTAAATACACAATCACCGTGATTAAGTGTTTCACTGCATCGCGTTTACCGGGGCAACCTTTGTTGATGACGCCCATTTAACATTCGAGTCTACTACTGCTGTGTATAATCGAGTCTATCAATTAATATGAACTTTGTGTTCAGATGCAAATTAATTAAGAGGCTCTCCTTATCTAAATTGGGGAAGTGAAGCACATCTCTACTAAGAACTAGAACAGGGATAGGTTTCAATTTCCAGACCTACAAGCTTCTCTTTGAACATCTATACTTGAATAGAGGATTTCCCATCATTAAATAATAAAACTTTTCTTTGTATATTAGTTTTAAAATGCTAACTTACATGGAATAAATGTTAAAGTTTCCAGACATCCCCTTGAGTCAAAATAATTTCCGGATATTTCTAAAATAATACAGTAATAGTGATATCATTTTGTAAATAATTATTAGTGCTTGTTATAAGAAATTAATTTACGGAATATATAAGGTAGTATACTTTGAAATATTTTACAAAATAAAAGCTTTACTGTCTTTAAAGATTTTTATAGTAATCTGTATACAATAACAAAAGATTTTTTTTACCTTTATGATTAAAATATTTTGTTTATTTTAATATCTAATTTTAAAAAAATATTCGAAATAGTTATGTTTGTTAAAGATTAAGGTATAGTTCAATGATATGTATAACATAATTGCAAAAAATTACATAATACAATTTATTTAATATAAATGAATATATTTATAACATTGTTGGTAAATAAGTATTTCAATAAGTACGGAAAGATTTCAGAAGGAAAGATTTCATAATAAATTGATAAATATTAAAATAATAGTTTGATTTCCCTTCAAAAATAAAATATTTCAATGATTTTTCCCTTATGGGCCATGGTATTCTTATAGAACGTTTATCTTTTTGTACATTAAATAAATATATATTTTTCAATATCTATTTTACAGATTAATTTTATCAATATTTCAGAATTATCTTAAATGTCACTCATTTATCTTCATTCTTACAGTTAAGTGTTTGCATTCTAAAACACTACACATATTACATAGAGCAAACAGTGTTTCCCAAAATAGACGAACTTTAATACTAGAACCGAGAGGGTTTTGGTATACCTAAATCAGCTGTTTGTTCAAACTGACCAGACTAATATGACTCCGATGAATATGTTATATAAAACAATTTTAAATTATATGCTGTGACATTCACTTAATTTCAGATATAAGTATAAAAATTGATTAAAAAAAGATGAGATATTACAATACCGAAAGGTATGTATAGTTAATAGAAATATTTAATTTATTATCTTACTACTCAAGGTTTCTTGCGTAATTCAAAGGCAGTTTGGGAAACTTTTTATATACATTTTCTACATATAGGTAATTTACGGATAGAACAAATATCTATAGTTTTGTTTAGACACTTGAAAGTTTAGTAGTGAATTATTTTTCTGCATATGTAAAGATTATGGAATGTTATATTTCCATGGATTTTAATAGAAATAAAATTTAAAAAATATTTCAATTTCTTTGAGGAAATTAGACAGAAAATAGATTTTTTGTCAAAATAACCTATCCCACTGTTTTAATGTTAATTACACAATCGCCTTCATTTCGTTTGTGATACTTATTTTTAATGCTTCCTATTTCCTGAGACAATTCATTTGACACTCCAACGGGCTGTATGTAATACCGCTCTAGAAATCAAGGTAAACTTTGTTCAGATGCAAATTACTTAACAGGTATACCTTATCTAAATTATGCAATTGAATCACATCATTCTATAGAACTCGCACAAGAATGGTTTTCAATATCCAAACATCCGGATTCAAAATAATATCAGAGTATATGCTTGAATAAACAACATCTAATGTTAAGGAATAAATAATTTTGCTTTGATACCTGTCAGGAAACGTCAGTTTAGAAACAAGAAACAAAATTCTAAGGTTGCAAGATATCCGTTGTAATCAATTTATTTTCAGATTATATTAAAGAATTATAATAAGAGTAGTTTTGATTTGTATATACCTATGAGTAACTGCTTAAAAGAAATTCCTTAATTTCTTGTATAATACAGGAACTTTATTTTTTTACGTAGAGCTAATAGTGCCTATAGAAATATTTTATCATTGTCGCAATAAAACAACAAAAATGTTCCAATCAAAGACAAAAACAGAAAATGACTTATAAAATAGTAATCATTATCAATGTTTAATAAATATTGAAATATGTATTTTTTTCTAAACTTAATCAGAAACGAACCTTAATTACATATTCGACTTGATTACCTATGTGATGCTTTCTCTGTTACAGATTCTTATTTCATCTGACAACCTTCGTTAAGAACTCCATTTCAAAGTGGAGTCTGCTGTGTGTTATCGCGCTGTAGAAATTAAGGTGAACTATGTATTCAGGTGCAAATTAATGAAGAGGTATACCTTATCTAAATTAGGCAATTGAAGCACATCTCTACATAGAACTCGCTTAGTAATGGTTTTCAATTTCCGAGCCTAAGGATTCACAAGAATCTGACAGTATAGGCTTGAATAAAGAACATCTGCCAATATTAAGGCATAAACAATTTTCTTCTATGCTTGTCATGAAACGTCAGCTGAGAAACACGGAACTACGTTCAAAGGTTTAAATATATCCGTTGTAAACAATTTATTTTCTGATTATATTAAAGGAGTATAATAATAATAGTTTCTATTTGTATAAGACTATGAATAACTGTTTAAACGAAATAACTTACTTTCTTTTATAACACTGAAAATTAATTTTTGTTAGGTAAAAGCTGTATTGTTCATAGAAATCTTTTATCATTGTCATTATGCAACAACAAAAATGATTCAACCAACGACAAAAAATGTGTGTGACTTATAAAATAATAATCATTATCATTTTTTAATTAATAATGAAATAATATATTTAAAAATAAGTACATTCTTTTTTATCTAAACTTAATCAGAATCGAACCTTAATTACATAATCGGTTTGATTACCTATGTGAGATGCCTTCTCTGTTACAGATTCTTATTTCATCTGACAACCTTTGTTAAGAACTCCATTTCACAGTCTAGTCTGCTGCGTGTTATCGCGCTCTAGAAATTAAGGTGAACTACGTATTCAGGTGCAAATTAATTAAGAGGTACACCTTATCTAAATTAGGCAATTGAAGCACATCTCTACATAGAACTCGCTTAATAATGGTTTTCAATTTCCGAGCCTAAGGATTTACAAGAATCTGAGAGTATATGCTTGAATAAAGAACATCTGCCAATATTAAGTAATAAACATTTTTCTTTCCATGCTCGTCTTGAAACGTCACATTAGAATCACTGTACTAAGTTCTAAGTTTTCAATATATCCGTTTGGATCAATCTATTTTCAGATTATCTTAAAGGGTTATAATACGAGTAATTTTGATTTGTAAATAACTATGAATAACTGTTTAAGAGAAATTCCTTTCTTTTATAATACGAAACATTTATTTTTTATAGGTAAAAGTAATAGTGTCTATATAGAACCTTTTATCATTGTCTCTATGCAACAAAAAAAAAGATTCAATCACCTTCAAAAAAGACTTATAAAATAGTAAATGATAATTGTTTACATATTTATTAAACATGAAATAATATATTTAAATATATGTAGATTTTTTTTCTAAACTTAATACGAAACGAAACTTAATTACATAATTGGATTGGTTACCTATGTGATGGTTGCCTTCTCTGTTACTGATTCTTATTTCATGTGATAACCTTTGTTAAGAAACATATTAACACTTGAGTCTGCTGTGTGTAATAGCTCTCTAGAAGTTAAGGTGAACTATGTATTCAGGTGCAAATTAATTAAGAGATATAATTTATCTAAATTGGGCAATTGAAGCACATGTCTACATAGAACTCGCTTAAGAATGATTTTCAATTTCGAAACTGCCGACTTACAAGAATTTTAGAAATAGTTTTCGAGTTCATGCTTAAATAAAGAACCTCTTCAAATGTTCAGAAATAAACAGTTTTCCTTGAATATTTTTCTTAAAACGTGCGATTATAAACATGAATCTAAGTTCTAAGGTTTCAAGATATCCGTTTGAGACAATCTATTTTCAGATTATTTAAAAGGATATAATAAGAGTAATTTTGATTTTTAAATAACTATGAATTACTGTTTAAAAGAAATTCCTTACTTTCCTTTATAATACTGAAAATTATGATTTTTAAATTTTAAAAATAATAGTATCAACATAATTTTTTATCACTGTTACAGTGAAACAAAAACAAATAGTGACTTAAAATAGAATTACTATAAAAGTTTAATAAATATTGAAATAATATTTTTAAAAATATCTAGATTTTCTTTTCTAACCTTAATAAGAAACGAACACCTTAATTGCATAATCGGCTTGATTACCTAAGTGATGTTTTCTCTGTTACTTCTTATTTTATGTGACGACCTTTGGTAAGAAACCCATTTCACATTTGAGTCTGCTGTTTGCAATCTCGCTCTAGCAATTAAGGTGAACTGTGTATTCAGATACAAATTAATTAAGAGGTATACCTTATCTAAATTAGGCAATTGAAGCACATCTCTACATAGAACTCGCTTAAGAATGATTTTCAATTTCTAAAACTGCCGATTCACAAGACTTTAAGAAATAGCTTTAGAGTTTATGCTTAAATATAGAACCTCTTCAAATGTTAAGGAATAAACAATTTTCCTTGAATATTATTTTTGAAACGCGAGATTATAAACATGAAACTACGTTCTAAGGTTTCAATATATTCGTAAGAATCATTCTATTTTCAGATTTTTTTATAGGAGTATAATAAGAGTAATTTTTATTATTAAATAACTATGAATAACTGTTTAAAAGAAATTCCCTAATTACCTTTATAATACTGAAAATTATAATTTTTAAATTTAAATGTAATAGTATCAATAGATTTTTTTATCGTTGTTACAATTCAAGAACAAAAAATAGTGAATTAAAATAGAATCATTATCAAAGTTTAATAAATATTTCAATAATATATTTAAAAAGATATAGACTTTTTTTTTAACTTAGTAAGAAATGAACCTTAATTACATAATCGGCTTGATTACACGATGCCTTGTATGTTACTGCTTCTTATTTCATGTGACAACCTTTGTTAAGAAGCCCATTTCAAGTCTTCTGTGTGTAATCGCGCAATTAAGGTGAACTATGTATTCGGATGCAAATTAATTAAGTGGTATACCTTATCTAAATTAAGCAATTGTAGCACATATCTACACAGAAATAGCTTAAGAATGGTTTTCAATTTCAGAACCTACGGATTCTGAAGAATTTTAGAAATAGTTTTAGAGTTTATGCTTAAATAAAGAACCTCTTCAAATGTTAAGGAATAATATTTTTCTTAAAACGTGAGATTATAAACACTAAACGAAGTTCTAAGGTTTCAAGATATCCGTTTGAATCAATCTATTTTCAGATCGTTTTAAAGGATATAATAAGAGTAATTTTGATTTTTTAATAGCTATGAAAAATTGTTTAAAAGAAATTTCTTACTTTCCTTTATAATACTGAAAATTATAATTTTTTAGTTTAAAAAGTAATAGTATCTATAGAATTTTCATTGAGAATATCATTGTTAGAATATCATTGTTACAATGCAAGAACAAAAAAAAAATGAGTCAATCAACAACAAAATATATAGCGATTTAAAATAAAATCGTAATCAAAGTTTAATAAATATTGAAATAATATATTTAAAAAAATATGTAGATTTTATTCTAATATTGGTTTATTTAATATAAATGAATATATAAACATTTGTTTATTCAAATATTATTAATAATGTAAATAATAAGATTTTTCAGAGTCTAAAAAATATTAATTACGAAATGTTTTAAACGTAAATAATTTCATATTAATAACTGTCATTAATAAGGCTAATAAATATTATATTTTAGAATGTATTATCGAACGAAAAATTTAATAATGTTATATATTGCTTTCTCTTAGAGTAAATGTTTTTAAGATTTTTTACAGTACTAAAACAGTGCTCATGCTCTTTTTATATATAAAATGCATATATTCTTTACTTTTATTATTTTACACATCTTTTATTTCGACGTTATTTTCTATTACACAGTTAAGTTTCTACATTCCTGAGCACCATCTATATTTCATACGTTAACTGATTTTATCTTTAAATGAAAGAAACCTCAATTACACAATCTCTATTTTCATTACCTTTTTCTTCCCTTTTACCGTCTTGCATTTCTGGAGTCAACCTTTGTAATGAAAGCCATATAACCATCAGTCTGCTTCGGTGTATGAAATCTCTCTATAGCAATGAAACTGAACTTTCTATTTAGATGCAAATTAATTACTCATCCCTTATCTGAATCAGGAAAATGAAGCCCGTCTCTATACAGAAATCAAGCAGGAATGGCTTTCAATTCCTTATCTACCGTTTAATAACACTGTCTTAGAATGCATACATAAAAAATCCTCTGCTTTCACTTATGTATAAAATATTTTCCTTATACCGGTTTTTAAGCATTAGCTTTGAAACATGGAATTAAGCGCTTAGATTTCCCGATATCCATATGAACCAACTTATGTTAAGATTATTTGTTAAGGAATTCAATAAAAAATATTTTTTTTTGGTAAATAATTTTCAATACTACATAAAAATACATAAATATTTAAATATATTTTTTCTTCTTAAATAAATGAAAATATTTTCCAACCAATAAAAGATACAAGTAATAATACGATCAGAATGTTTTTATATCAATTAAATAAAAAAAAAACATCCATAACAAACAATGTCACATAGGTAGAACTGTATTACTCTTTGGATAAAAGAAATCTTAATTTCACAAGCTGAATGACTCCGTGTGTGTTCCTTCTATTTTACTGCCTCAAAACGTTAAGATATCAAAATATCCATTTAAAGCAACGTATATTAAGATTATCTGTTATGGAATTCAATGAAAAAATTTCTTGGCAAATAATTTTCAATAGTACATAAAAATAAATAAATATTTAAATATATTTTTTCTTCTTAAATTAAAGAAAATAATTTCCAGCATGTAAAAGATACAAGTAATAATACGTTCAGAATGTTTTTATATCAATTAAAAACAAAAAATATTTTTAACAAACAATGCTATATAGGTAGAAATGTATTACTCATTAGATGAAAGAAATCGTAATTACACAAGCTGAATGACTGTGTTTGTGTTCCCTTCTCTTTTACTGCCTCAAAGCTCTAAGCTTTCCAGATATCCATATAAACCAACTTATATTACGATTATTTGTAAAGGAATTCAATAAATATATTGTTTTTGGTAAATAATATTCAATATTACATAAAAAATAAATATTTAAATATATTTTTTCTTCTTAAATAAAAGAAAATATTTTCCAACCCATAAAAGATACAAGTAATAATACGTTCAGAATGTTTTTATATCAACTAAATAAAAAAAACATTCATAACAAACAATGTCACATAGGTAGAACTGTATTACTCTTTGGATAAAAGAAATCTTAATTACACAAGCTGAATGACTCCGTTTGTGTTTCCTTCGCTTTTACTGCCTCAAAGCGCTAAGATTTCCAGATATCCATGTAAATCAACTTACATTAAGATTGTTCGTTAAGGAATTCAATAAAAAATATCTTTTGGCAAATAATTTTTAATACTACATAAAAATAAATAAATATCTAAATATATTTTTTTCTTCCTAAATAGAAGATAATATTTTCCTACACATTAAAGATACAAGTAATAATATGTTCAGAATATTTTTTTTATCAATTAAATACAAAAATCCTTCATAACAAACAATTTAACATAGAGAGAACTGTATCACTCTTTGGATAAAAGAAATCTTAATTACACAAGATGAGTGACTCTGTTTGAGTTTCCTTCTTTTTTACTTCCTCAAAGCACTAAGATTTCCAGATATACATATCAACCAACTTATATTAAGATTATTTGTAAAGGAATTCAATAAATATATTGCTTTTGGTAAATAATATTCAATATTACATAAAAAATAAATATTTAAATATATTTTTTTCTTCTTAAATAAAAGGAAATATTTTCCAACCCATAAAAGATACAAGTAATAATACGTTCAAAATATTTTTATATCAATTAAATACAAAACAAACTGTTCATAACAAACAATGTTAGATAGGTAGAACTGTATTACTCGTTGAATAAAAGAAATCTTAATTACACAAGCTGAATGACTCCGTTTGTGTTTCCTTCTCTTTTACTGCCTCGCATTTTCCCAGATAACCTTTGTTCGGAACGTCCAATTTAACACTCGAGTCCTGTATAATCGTGCTCTAGCAATTAAGGTGAACTTTGTGTTCAGATGCAAATTAATTAAGAGGTCCTCCTTATCTAAATCGGGCAAGTGAAGCACATCTCCGCACAGAACTCTGCACAGGAATGGCTTTCAATTTCCGGACTTGCCGATTCACAAACTCTCTAAGAGTGCATACTTGAATAAAAGGGCCTCTCTCACCGTTACGGAATAAAAACTTTTCCCTGGATACTGGATTTGAAACGGTAACTTTGAAACATGGAATCAAGGGCTAAGTCAGATAATCAATTCAATCAATATGTTTACAGAATGTTCCTTAAGGAATATTATTAAACGGATTTGATTTTGAAAATAGTTCTTAAAGCATAAGAATTACTTACTTTTGTGTCTAAGACTAATATGTTAACATTTTTCTTATAATAACTTTGAACCTAAAACAAATTTTTTTCACACTATTTACAACACTTTCTTCATAAATAAGCTGCAGATATTGCAAAATAAATTACCAAAAATTAAACAATATAAGCAGGCCATTTAAAAAAGTTAAAAAAAAATTTCTGGGCGATTTTTTAATAGGAATGACTATCGTTTATAGGATGATAAGAAAAAAATGCAGTTTGTTAATTATTTTGTTTTTGATATAAGCAGAATGAACTATACAATATTTTTAGTATTTTATTAAATTAAATTAAAATTTGTATTAAAATTTTTTAACAGTTTTTCGAAAATTGCACAATGGGTAACTCTGGTTATAATAAATTAGCTTCAATAGCAAAGAAAATAAAATAGTTTATATGGTTTAATTGCCGAAAATGTTGTTAAAATCAACTATATTTTCAACTTTCTATAGCAAAAAAGTCATTTATTTAGAAAATATCATATCCAGTCATTGAGAAATTTTTTTTAAAATTATTTTTAAAAAAATTTCAAAACTGATCAGATAAGATTTAAACTATGAAAACTTGAATGGATATTTTTAAATATTTATCTGATTGCAAGCAATATCGAATGTTATCGAATGTTATTATTTAAGTATAAATTAATTATATATTTGCAGTAAATATATTGATAACATATTTTCATTATGTAAATATATTTATTATATAATCAATATAATAGATTGCCTTTAATAGCAACGAATATAATTAAGTAAAATTGTACATTTTAAAATCAACCACATTTTCAACTTTCTATTTAAAAAATAATATAATAGAAAACTAAAATATCCGGTTAATAAATAAAACTAATTCATTGATTATTTAAAAAAATCCAAACTGATCAAAATCGTTTAAAATTATTAGAAGATCAATGGATGTTTTAAAAATATTTATCTGATTGCAAGCAATATCGAATGTATTATCATGTAAATGTATTTGTTATATATTTACATAAAATATATTCATTATATATTTACATGACGTAAACAAATTTATTATGTACTCAATTTAATGAATTAGCTTCAACGAAAATAATTAAATAAACTTGTATGATTTAATTGTCGTAAAAGTTTTAAACATCATTCGCATTTTCAACGTTCCATAACAAACCAGTTATTAGTTTACAAAAGTAACCTACACCAAAATTTAGTTAACATTTTTTTCTGATTATATTTTAAAATTGTTTTCCAAAACTGATCAGAAAAGTTTTTCATTATAGAATATGTTTAATGGATATCCTTAAATATTTTTTTTTATTTTCAGCAATATCGTATATATGATTTTGTAAATATATTAGTTTTTAAATTAAAGAAACAGGTCTTTTAAAACTGTTAAAATATTTCATGTTCAAAAAACTTAAGACAATAAACTTATCAGCTAATTTATTTATTATATAGAAAAATACTATTTTCTATTGAAAATAAATAATAATCTTATTCATCAGTTTAATGTAACCTTTGCAGTCATTTTATTTTAATTCCGTACATTCTCAACAAAATGTACAGTGCTGGTCTATATCAGATTAGTGTACAAAAGTAGCTATAAAATTCTCTTTTCTATAGAAAACCAATATCAATTTTCTCATTCACCAGTTTAACTTAATGTTCAAGTAATTTTATTTTAATTCCGTACATTCTCTACTAAAATGTACAATGTTGCGCAGTATCAATAAGTACACACAATAATTATAAAATACTCTTTTCTATAGAAAACAAATATTAATTTTATTATTCACTAGTTTATCCTAAAGTTACAGTCATTTTCTTTTAATTCCGTATGTTCTTCACAAAAATGTATAATGTTGCGCAATATCAAATTATTATACAAAATAGCTATAAAGTACTCTTTTCCGTAGAAATCTAATATCAGTTTTATTAGTCACTAGTTTAGCGAATGTTACAGTCATTTCACTTTAATTCCATACATTCTCTACAAAAATGTACAAAGTTGAGCAGTATTAAATAAGTATAAATTCAGTTATAAAATACTTCCTTCTATAGAAAGCTAGTATTAGTTTTATTATTCACTAGCTAAGTGTAATGTTACAGTCAGTACACTTTAATTACATACAGTCTGAACAAAAATGTACAATACTGTGAAATATCAAATAGTTGTACAAAACTAACTAGAAAAATTTATAATTTTGAATTTCTTCTCTAGAAACATGATAAGTTGGAATGATACATTGAAATATATTTTAAAATTTAATAAAACTTTCATTTTTCTAAATAACAACTTTTTGATCTAATATTTATAATAACTTTTTCTTCTCTTATAGTTGAAAGTTAATATATTCTTTTTAAAATAAGAGTAAAAATATTTGAAATTAATGTAGCATATAATCTTCTCTATAAAATTAAAATCTAAAAATAAATCCATTTTAACAAACAACAAAACAAACAATGCCCATTCTTTAGTGAAAAATTCATAAAAGAAATTTTAGTGCAGAAAATGTTTTGAAGCTAACAATAACTATTAATTCCGTTGAACGTTACGACAATAAATTCACAATAGTCTTTTTTCCACAAAGCATCCTGTTCATAAATTTATAAGTTGCTAACAATAGTAACATCAAAAACGGTATTATTGGTTTTTATTGAGACACAACTAAAAATAAGATCTTATGTAACAAAATTACCTAAGGCTTTCTTTAATAAAATAAAAC
>CM063511.1:129938708-129961208 GCA_032207245.1 Pardosa pseudoannulata
TGAATATAAGTTTGTTGGGGAATGAATGGAGGTCCTCATTAATTCTTGTCAAAACACTTTTACAATATTTCAAATAATATTATTAGTATTTCAATCTTATATAAATCATAATTATTGAAATTTTAGTTTCTTTTACTAGGTTAAGAATTTTCTGAAAACGTTTTTGTAATGTATTCATACGTTTTGTGATCAGTTTTAAAGCATTAATTAATATATTGATTTTATGAATGTAAGTTTATTGTGAAATGAAAGGAAGTCTCCATTAATCCTTGTCAAAAATCTTTTACAATATTTGAAATAATATTATAAGTTTTCCAATCCTGCATAAAATCATAATTATTCCAGTGTTAGTTTCTTTTACTAGATTAAGAATTTTTTGAAAAAGTTTTTGTAATGTATTCATATGTTTTGTGATCATTTTTAAAACATTAATTAAACTAATCGAAAGAGTTGTCATTTTAAAATACTTTTTAAAACATTAAAAGAAAAGTAAACTCTATATATAAAACAGTCTTCTGGAATGATAGTCTTCATTAACACTATTGAAAATACTTTTATAATAATTGAGATAGTATTATGGGTTTGAGAATTTTCTATGAATCTTTTGGAATGAAACAAATTTTGAGATAAGTTTTAAAACATCAAGTAAAATTTTATTTTATAAGTTTTTGTTGAATGAAAAACAGTCTCCATTTATCCTAGTCAAAGTTCTTTTACAATATTTGAAATAACTTTATAAGTATTTCAATCTTATATAAATCATAATTATTGAAATTTTAGTTTCTTTTACTAGCTTAAGAATTTTTTGTGATCATTTTTAAAACATTAATTAATATATTGATTTCATGAGTGTAAGTTTGTTGTAGAATGAATGGAAGTGTTCATTAATCCTTGTCAAAACTCTTTTACAATATTTGAAATATAAGTATTCCAATCCTGTATAAAATCTGCGTCTGTACATAAGTGTTCAGATACTTTTTAAAACATTAAAAGAAAATTAAATTATATATATATTAAAGAGTATTCTGTAAAGGTAGTTTAGAACTGAAGTATTCGAACTACATTTTTCAATTTACTAGAAAATTCCCTTTCAAAACAAACTTTTTCTGAGAAGCGCGTCGCGATAAATACCGATATATAATGAAGTTATTACTCCCCAAGCTTGTGAAGCATCGTATTTTCCTTATTGTGCTATTTTAGTTATTATTAATGTTTTGAACCTATTTAAAAGGTGACATGATTACACTAATTTATTTTATCTGCAGGATAAATTCTTAAATAAATCCCCCGAATAGCGGTAATTGAAGAAAATGAGCAACATTGGGGATTAAAGCATCTTAAAAATTTTTACTTCGTATTTTAGGTGTCTAAAATTCAGAAAATTTTAAGCATCTCCTACGTAAATTTTTTAATTTGGATTTTGATACCTCTAAAATGTTATGATTGTAACAAAAGCCTTCATGTTGTAGTTATTTTGTGTACATACAATTAAACATCCCACACTGTATTAAATTACTTATAGTCCCTTTTTTATTTTCGAAATATAAAGATGAAAATGAGAAATTCTTTATTTACAAGTATGATATATTAATGAGAGTTAGAAAGAGTATTTAACAGGTGCAAAATTTTTACAATACATGTATAAAATTAATGACTCATATATTTGAACAACTAGTCAAAACTGCCTGTTAGCAATAAAAAGAAATTAACATCTCCTATGTAGCTTTTTAAATTTAGATTTTGAAAATTCTAAAAATGTCATGACTGTATTAAAATTGTTAATGTTGTAGCAAATTGTATAAGGTTTTGTATCAGGATAAATTTTTGAATAAATCCCCCGAATAGCGTTAATTAAAGAAAAAGAGCAACATTGGGGGCATCTTAAAAATTTTTACTCCCCATTTTAAGCTGTTTAAAATTCAGAAAATTTTAAGCATCTCCTAAGTAAATTTTTTCATCTGGATTTTTATAACTCCAGAATGTTATGGTTGTAATAAAATCCTTCATGTTGTAGTTATTTTGTGTACATACAATTAAACACAAAAATTACTTGTAGTCCCTTATTTATATTTTAAATATAAAGATTAAAAGGAGAAATTATTTTTTTACAAATATGATACATTAATGATAGTTACAATGAGTATTTAACAGGTGTTTGCAAAACTTTTTATGTTACATTTATATAATTAATGATTTACTCATTTGGAGAACTAGTCAAAATTGCCTGTTAGCAATTCAGAAAAAAATCAACATCTTTTACTTAAATTTTTAAATTTATATTTTGATAATTCTAAAAATGTCATGACTGTATTAAAATCATTAATGTTGTAGTAAATTATATAAGGTTTTGTATCAGGATAAATTCTTGAATAAATCCACCGAATAGCGGTAATTGAAGAAAATGAGCAACATTGGGGATTAAAGCGTCTTAAAAATTTTTACTATATATTTTAGGTGTCTAATATTCAGAAAATGTTAAGCATCTCCTACGTAACTTTTGAAATTCGAATTTTGATAACTCTAAAATGTTATGATTATAATAAAATCCTTCATATTAGGTTATTTTGTATACATAAAATTAAACATCCCACACTGCATTAAAATACTTGTAGTCCCTTTTTTATATTTTAAATGTGAAGATTAAAAGTAGAAATTAATTCTCTACAAATATGATATATTAATGAGAGTTAGAATGAGTATTTAACATGTGTTTGCAAAACTTTTTATATTACATTTAAAAATTAATGACTCATGTATTTGAACAACTAGTCAAAACTGCCTGTTAGCAATTCAAAGAAAAATTTAACATCTCCTACGTAACTTTTTAAATTTAGATTCTGATAATTCTAAAAATGTCATGACTGTATTAAAATTGTTAATGTTTTAGCAAATTGTATAAGGTTTTGTATCAGGATAAATTTTAGAATAAATCCCCCGAATAGCGTTAATTAAGGAAAAAGAGCAACATTGGGGGTTAAAGCATCTTAAAAATTTTTACTCCCCATTTTTGGCTGTTTAAAATTCAGAAAAATTTAAGCATCTCCTAAGTAAATTTTTTCATCTGAATTTTTATAACTCTAAAATGTTATGATTGTAATAAAATCCTTCATGTTGTAGTTATTTTGTGTACATACAATTAAACATAAAAATTACTTGTAGTCCTTTTTTTATATTTTAAATATAAAGATTAAAAGGAGAAATTATTTTTTTTTACAAATATGATACATTAATGAGAGTTACAATGAGTATTTAACAGGTGTTTGCAAAACTTTTTATGTTACATTTATATAATTAATGATTTACGCATTTGAACAACTACTCAAAATTGCCTGTTAGCAGTTAAAAAAAATTAACATCTCCTACGTAACTTTTTTAATTTAGATTTTGATAATTCTAAAAATGCCATGACTGTATTAAAATTGTTAATGTTGTAGTAAATTGTATAAGGTATTGTATCAGGATAAAGTCTTGAATAAATCGACTGAATTGTGGTAATTGAAGAAAATGAGCAACATTGATGATTAAAGTATCTTAAAAATTTTTACTCCCCATTTTGTCTGCTTAGAATTAAGAAAAATTTAAGCATCTCCTACGTAACTTTTTTAATTTGAATTTTGATAACTCTAAAATGTTATGATTGTAATAAAATCCTGCATAGTGTAGTTATTTTGTTCACATACAATCAAACATCCCACATTGCATTAAATTACTTATAGTCTCTTTTTTATATTTTAAACATAAAGATTAAAAGTAGAAATTATTTCTTTACAAATATGATACATTATTGACAGTTAGAAAGATTATTTAACAGGAGTTTGCAAAACTTTTTTATATTACATGTATAAAATTAATGACTCATGTATTTGAACAACTAGCCAAAACTGCCTATTAGCAGTTAAAAAAAATTAACATCTAAGTAACTTTTTAAATTTAGATTTTGATAATTCTAAAAATGTCATGACTGTATTAAAATTATTAATGTTGTAGTAAATTGTATAAGGTATTGTATCAGGATAAATTCTAAATAAATCCCCCGAATAGCGGTAACTGAAGAAAATGAGCAACATTGGGGATTAAAGCGTCTTAAAAATTTTTACTCCTCATTTTGTCTTTTTAAAATTTAGAAAATTTTAAGAATTTCGTACGTAATTTTTTATATTTAGATTTTGATACCTCTAAAATGTTATGATTGCAATAAAAGCCTTCATGTTGTAGTTATTTTGTGTATATACAATTGAACATCCTACACTGCATTAAAATACTTAGTCCCTTTTTTATATTTGAAATATAAAGATTAAAAGTAGAAATTATTTATTTACAAATATGATACATTATTGACAGTTAGAATGAGTATTTAATATGTGTTTGCTAAACTTTTTATATTACATTTATAAAATTAATGACTCATGTATTTGAACAACTAGACAAAACTGCCTGTTAGCCATTAAAAAAAAATAATTAACATCTCTTACGTAGCTTTTTGAATTTAGATTTTAATAATTCTGAAATGTCGTGACTGCATTAAAATTATTAATGTTGTAATAAATTGTATAAAGTATTGTATCAGGATAAAATCTTGAATAAATCGACTGAATTGCGGTAATTGAAGAAAATGAGCAACATTGATGATTAAAGTATCTTAAAAACTTTTACTCCGCATTTTGGCTGTTTAAAATTCAGAAAATTTTAAGCATCTCCTACGTAACTTTTTTAATTTGGATTTTGGTAATTTTAAAATGTTATGATTGTAATAAATCCTTCATGTTGTAGTTATTTTGTGAACATACAATTAAACATCCCACACTGCATTAAGATACTTGTAGTCTATTTTTTATATTTTAAATATTAAGATTAAACGGAGAAAATATTTCTTTATAAGTTATGATACATTAATGAGAGTTAGAAAGAGTATTTAACATCTGTTTGCAAAACTTTTTATATCACATTTATAAAATTAACGACTCATGCTTTTGAACAATAGTCAAAACTGCCTGCTAGCAATTCAGAAAAAAATTAACATCTCCTACGTCACTTTTTAAACTTAGCTTTTGATAATTCTAAAATGTTATGATTGTAATAAACTTCTTCATGGTGTAGTCATTTTGTGTACATACAATCAAACACTCCACACTGCATTAAATTACTTGTATCGTCGCCTCAACGCTATGACCCCCAGTTGATATTGCGAGACCAGCGTTGCGTATGCGTAATCAGAGATCGAAAAGCTTTATTTTAAATTTTTAATGATAGATTTAATTACTAGATGGCATTAAACGACAACAGTTTTCACAACTGTCGACTCATGTAGCATTTACGTGGTGGTCCTCAAGGGGTTAATGCAGGCTGGAGCACGTAAAATAGGTTCGTGGTCACAAAGTAATCCAAGTCCCCAAGTGATATTTCTGTAGGCGATATTTCAAGAAAGAGGTTTCAAAACACTGTTTTCGAGGACCCACTTTGATTGTTTGGGTTGGCTCAAGGAGTAATGTAGTCAGCCTACATAATACTTCTATTATAAAATGGTCAACAAATTCCACTAAATTGTATAAGGGAAAGCTTAACAGGAGCGTAACACCACTATACTTTAAAAGAGTTTGAGAAAGCAGGCTTTTAATATTTATTATTTTGTTAAAGGAGTTTCTAGTATCAAGCTGTATATTTTATATTACACTAGCAAGTTTGCCCGTGCTTCGCTATCGTGAACTTAATATATTACTTTTAAACAAAGATTTTATTTTCGTGAATAACTCTCTAAATTCTTCACAGTTCAGTTCGAGTCATTGGCATATTTATATATTTCTATCATAGGCGTATTATAACATTATTCAGTTTTTATAATCGAATTTGTCTTATATTCATTTTGCTCAAACTTTTTTATGGTAAAATATAAATTTAACCCTAAATTACATTACTGTGTTACTACAGTACGTTGATTAGAAAAGTTAACAGATCTTGCCATATAACGTGATAGAATAAGAAGCAGAGGTTTTCAGAGCAACAGTGCAATTTTGGTGGTATAAATAAATGTTGTCTAAAATTAAGGAAATTTATGACAAACCACATGGTTTTGTATGAAACAGAAACACACATTCATATCGACAACCATATGGATATAAAGATAACTATATAAAATGATATGTTTTTATCTGCCCATGAGAGTCACTGAAATTTGTACTTTTTGTTGTTACAATATTGTTGATAAACATTTCATTGCAACTTAAAAATGAACCAAGAATTAAATTTAAAATTTGTTCTCATATAAAAACGCTATAATTTGAGTCCCATAGAATTGAAAGTGAATCACTTTATATCTCAATATTCAGGTCAAATCGAATGGATACTACGCAGACGATGTTTAAATAATATAAAATAAGAAATGAATAAATGAAATATTTAAAGGAATGACGTCATAATGATAGAAACATATCATTTTCACCTATGTATTATGTAATAAATTAAAAATTTTAATCTTCTTCTTTTAACCGAGGAAAACTGCGTTTAAAACAATTACTTTGGATGGCGTCACATTGCTAGAAATATTGCTTCTTTCACTTAGTTATCATGCGATAAATTAAAAATTTAATCGTTTGCTTTTAACCGTGGAAAATAATGCTTGGAATAGTGACATTAAATGCTCGAAAAAGGGGGAAGGAATGAATTTCGAAAGTTAAAAATTTACAAAAACCTTCCCAGGGATATACCTAAACATTTACCAAATTTTCACAGCCATTGGATTCATGTTTTTTGAGTCTCTTGAGTACATACAGACAGGCACAAATTCATTTATATATATATATATATATATATATATATATATATATATATATATATATATATATATATATATATATATATATATATATATATATATATATATATATATATATATATATATATATATATATATATATATATATATATATATATATATATATAGATTATCATAAATTTGTCTCGTGCATTGGACTGAAAATTTTGAAGGATTCTTGACCATAGTGAAAATTGTTAAAAATTAGATTAAAGTATAGACTTTCATGTAAAGGTAATGCATAAAATTTCTACTTGTGTGATTTTAATTTCATACATATTTTTACTTAAGTAACTTGCCTCAAATTAAAATAAAAAATTTTAAATTGTATACGGACTGAAAGGCAAATTTTTAACTTTACCAATTCTTTGCAAAAAATAAAATAAATAAAAAGCTTCTAATGTTCAGAATAAGTATAATCATACTAAAATGTATAACATTAAACATTTCTTTGAATCTAAAGCTTTGCATTTCAAAATGCGCCCAAAAGCGAATTCTTTGCATTCATGAATATCTAATCCTAAGATAAGGCACTTTTACTCTTTTTAGTTGTTCTTAAATATATTTTACTTTACTGTTAATGGATAAAAAAGGGCTTTTAGGAAACATATAAGTTATTCTGTAGTGAATTAACTAACTTGTTTTTGTTGCTTAATTTTTAAGTTCTGAAAGGATTTTTTTTCCCAAATATACCTTTAAAATTGCAAAATATTTCCCATAAGGAATTAATTTTTTTTTACTTTTTTAGTTTCTTAGTTGAGAGTGAATAGAAATAACGATTTTTATGTTATTGGTTTCCGTTTGTGAAAATATTATGTAGGATAAAATTTTTAATGATCCATTCATTTGCATCACATTTACAGGATGTGTATTTAGGTTTTCATATGCAATATATCAATGTCATTAGAGGAAAGTAGTTTAAAGAATAATGTGATTATAATGAAGTTAACTTGACTTATATTTTAACCCCAAAAGCTGAGTATAAGTCATTGTAACAATAAGTTACAGTCGGTTCAGCTTTTTTACCCCTTCTTGTAAGCATTTTTCAAGTACATAAGCACAGGACCGGTTTGAAGTAGAAGAAACTTCAGACTTCTCCCAACCAATGGAAGGGTCCCTTCGTTTGGCGCGATTCTGACCCCTCGGTTCTAATTGGACCCATGTTTTTTCTCCGCGGGGAAATCTGATTGTTTTAGAGGATACCATCTTCACCCTCTCTCTGATTGTTTTAGATTCACCCTCTTTTCTTCTCTGTTACCAGAGAAGAGAAGAGGGTGAATTCTGCTGGGGTGATATCCGCTGCTTGCGGGATAGACATTTTTTGGATCGACAAGAGAAAGAAGAAAATCAACGCCATATTGTTTTTTTAGGACCGATGCCGACTAGAGAGTAGTCATCGATATCTACAAATGATAAGTTGATTCCAGTTGTATTCCTTAGGCATTTAATTGAATGAAATTATTTAATGAAGACATATTTGTCCATGTATTTTTAATGTTTTATTTTTTTTCTCAAACACTAGGCCAATGGTTGGCAAAGTGCGGCTCTAGTGCCGCACGTAGCTCTTTGGTTCCTTAAGTGCGGTTCTGGCACAAATATCCACGGAAGGCTCAATAGTATTTTCATTTAAAAAAATTTGGTAAGAAAAAAATTACATCATATTTTGATAAATAAACTTTCTTCTATAAATTGAGAACATATATAATTTTTTGTTTAAGTTAAAAGATATGAGGCGCCAGGGAAGAAGATACCCGGTCTTATGCTAATCCAGCCTTTGAAAAGCAGCTAGGCGTATGGTAATTACATTCTGCCATCAGGTGCGTGCGCCTATGATGTTGGCCGCCCTGTTTAGGCCCACCGTAGCTGGAATTGAGCCAGCCAGCCTACCCAGCTGCGCAAGCTACAGCCACGGCCTTGTTTTTCTTCCCGGCGGCGTCCTCACTGTGCTTCCTTCAGGACCCAGCTTAATACAGTTTACTTCTGTTTAGCCAGCTTGCTGATTGTTTTCCATTAAGATTTTTCTGGTGACTATCTCGCTTTGTTTCTAAAATCTTAATAAATGCCTTTTAAGTTTTTCTGGTAGCTATTTCTTTTTACGCTAGTCACACCTTCGAAGACACTTTATGTGTTCCTTTCAGATAGATAGGTAATTAAAATTTTGTCCTGTTTTATTAAAAAGTTGTATTTTTCATGCTAGCTGCACATCTTACAGTTATATTTGTACGATTGTATTACACCTACGACATATGTTTGTGATTCGGGTACAAAATTTGTAATCGATTTTTCGATAACTTCTATTTGTTCAAATGTTGGAAGTTTCCTTCTAGTTTTAGTAATATTAAAAGTTTTGTTATTTTGATGGCAGAAAAAGTTAATTTTTTTCTTTTTAGTGCTGTTACATATATTAATAAGATTGTATTTTTTAAAAAGATTTTTTTAAATTCTCATTTTTATCAATTTAATAATGGTAAAAATTTTGTACTGGTGTATATAGAAAAAATATATTTGGAATATTTTTATTACTAAATAATAATAATAATAATTATATTAATAATAATTTTACTAAACAAGAAGATTTGGCTCCAAATTTTTTTAATTGTGGTAATGTTCATGTTTGGCTCTTTGGTTAATATGTTTGCAGACCACTGCACTAGGCCAACGTAACATTTGCAGTGACGACTATTGCTTAGTATTAAGCCATAAGTATATTGCTTAAATTCTGTCACATTCATATTTAATAGTTTCTTTTAAAACATCTCTTACAGAATACTAAAATATATTCGGAAATTGTGCATACTTTCAAATCACAATTTCATTTCATTTTCATATTTTTCATTTATTTTAATGAGATTTGAAAGTAGAGTGTGGCTCAAAAATGCTCCTTCATTCCGTATACTTAATGTAAATTGCTAATGCAGTATGTAATTAAAGTGATGACTAAATTCATCGCATTCCATTCCTATATCAAGTACTTAAAATCCAAAATAAAAAAAAAATCGAAACCATGAATCTATTTAATTGCAGTTCATTTTTAAGAAATTTAAGCTATTTCATAAGCAAACTACAGATATGGATACTTAATTTAAAGTTTATTATAACTTGTTTAGAACTACCACACAATTACTAAATTAGTCTAAATTAGTTTCTCTTATATAAATTACCAAATTAAATTATCACAAAATATACGTTGTAAACATGTTCCCGAAAAATAACATACATATAGTCTTAAAATGCAGTTAAAGGTCACAATCATACAACTAATACTGGGCAATGGTATAGTGGATGTTGTTATTAGTAATAAATCTATTTAAAGTTATGATAAATAAAATGATAAAACAATTTTAAAGGGATAAAAAATTTTAATATAAAATACTTTTTATAATAAAAACTAAAACTTGTCAAAAATACTAATTTCAACGTCAGCAGTCAAGTTCATTGGAGACACTTAAGGCTTATTTGTATATAATAATAAATAATTATTGCACCTCATTAAATGGATGTAATTGTCTGAGAAAGCTAGAAGTTTGCTTGTTGGTCCATGAAAGATATTTTATTTCCTTTATACCACCCCAGTGGTAGGCAAACGTATTAGTCAAAGAGCCAAATATGAACATTACAGCAGTTTAAAAAATTGGAAGGCAAATCTGCTTGTTTAGTAAACTTTTATTACACTAAATAAGTAGTACACTAAATAAAACTAAATTTCATACTTAATAAATATTTATTAAAGCGAACATTGTGCTTGCATCTACTTGGAAAGTTTGAGTAAGTCAGATTGTATGTTGTTTTTAATTTTAGACATGATTCCAAGTTCTCGTCAATAAGATGACTTTTCAGTTTACTCCTGATAATGTTCATGCTTGAAAAAGATTGTTCGCATACATTTGTAGAACCGAAAAGGAAAAGAACAGCAAATGCGAGCTTTTTTTTGAGCTGATAGTAAGAGTCAGGAATGCTATTCCAAGCATTGAAAAAGATCATGTCTTCCTTCTCCAGGTCATTCCAAGCAGACCACTTGTGTTGTGAACTAAGATCACATTTTTACAACAATATAAACTTTTAATTACCTATCTATCTTTTAACTTAAACAAAAAATTATATATGTTCTTGATTTCTAGAAGAATTTTAATTTATCAAAATAAGATGCAATATTTTTCTTACTAATTTTTTTTAAAAAATGAAAATATGATTGTGCCTTCCTTGAATAGTTGTGCCAGAGCCGCACTTAAAAAGCCAAAGAGCCACATTTTGGAGCCTCATTTTGCTGACCAATGTACCACCCAAAGGAATGTCCAATGGAAGCATTCCCGTTCTACTATCTTTTGAAGGACTACTCTTGTTACAGAATCCTCAAATGGCCCAATCAACACTCGAAGCCATTAGTAAATGCGAAACAATCTTAACAAAAGAAATTACTATCCTTCTTGGTTAAATCAATAATCCCTTCAATCACCAAATTATTTCATCTCATGTGGAGGTTGAAGTAAATGAGGGTGCATATGCTCTTGCAAAGGAGGTATGAAATTTGGATGAAACTCCACCGTCTCAATTAGAGAATCAAAAGCTGTTGCAAGTGAATGATTTGTAAGCAGCGTATTGGAAAGGTAATGATCACAGATCTTGATACTGTAGACATCTGTCATCTACAGTTGCAAAAATATTGAAGGCATGAAAATATCTCCAGACAGTACTAGATCCTATCCCATTTTTCACTAACTACACTTAATCCAAGTCACATTTATTTATAGTTTTTCTCTTTCAACGTAGTTAAACATCTGAAGAAATCATCCAGATTTATTAGGCTCTAGAATTTTTAACCATTGTCATTAAGACTTTAGAAGGCATTTAGCATGCATAGACAAGAGAGTAATAACAATAACATTACAACATTAAAGTTAATCCACAGTAAATTTTAAGTTTTACATTTTAAGAGGAACAAAAGCTTAGGGAACAAATTTTAAGTTTCTTCTTTTGATTCTTCCTCAAATTATAAAATAATTAAAATATAAGTTTTCTTATCACTCATTCCATTACAATAACAAAACTTTTAAAGTATATTAACCATTGTAGTAAGCAAAAAATTCAGCATACATTAAAATGTTTCATCTCTCTAAATATTTCTTATGGGTTCTAATGTAAGTTCTTTCTAGAATTTCATATCGAAATACAGAAAAAGTAATATCATTTATCAAATAAAGAAGAGAGATTTATGTGACAATTTGAAAGTTGGAATAAAGAAAATATTTTGGATCATCTCTTCTAAATATTTTCGTTTAGTGGTTCTAATGTGGAAATATTTCTTTCTAGAATTTTTGAATGCGATACAAACCAAAGGATGATAACTAGCTTAGAAATAAAGAAATTGGGAGTTTTGAGTACAGAGAGTAATTTTAGATAATCTCTCATAATTGAACCATCTTCTTAATATTAATAAACAATTTAACTTACACATGAAAGGCTTTACAGTATAATAATGTTTTAGTTTTATAATTTTGTAACAAAATAAGTAAGCAAATATTTAGTAAAAGAAAAATTCTTTAAGTGTTTGGTAATAATTCGTTATAAAAAGACCTTGTTTTATTATTGTAAATTAGAAATGAGATGTGTTTACAGGAGATTTTGGAAATACAAGCACAAAAGTAGAAATAAGAAGACAAAGGAAAATACAAAGCGTATTTATAAATTAATAAATTCAAGTTTTAAAATTTTGTACACATATCCTTAACTATTTTACCCACCTTTGAACCATTTTCTTAGTATTAATAAACAGTTTAACTTACACATGAAATGCTTTACAGTATAATAATGCTTTAGTTATATAATTTTGTAACAAAATAAGCAAGCAAATATTTAGTAAAAGATAAAGTCTTTATGTGTTTGGTAATAATTCGTTCTAAAAAAAGACCTTGTTTTATTATTGTAAATTAGAAATGAGATGTGATTACAGGAGATTTCAGATATACAAGTACAAAAGGAGAAATAAGAAGACAAAGGAAAATACAAGGCGTATTTATAATTTAATAAATTCAAGTTATAAAATTTTGTACTCATTTATATTAAAGTGCAAATGCATTAAAGACAATTAAATACCTTTTAAATATCATATAACTTCTATATTGACATTTTTAATATTTTGGGAGGGATTTTAAAATTTTTCTTCTTTATAAGTAATTCAGCATATTTTGTTCAAAGTGGTGCAAGTCCGATTTTAGCATAAAAGTTAATAAATGACATTAATAAATGCATTTCTCCATGAAATTTTTATCTATAAACTGTATCCAGAAATCTCAATTTCATCATTTTGTATATATATTTGCTTAGTTAACGAAATTGCATATGTTATTAGTTTAAAAGTGGAGTAAGTCCTTTTTCTAAAAAGTCAAAACATTTTGTAAAAAATTACATTACATAAGTTGTTTCACATATTTTAAAATGAGACTTTAAAAAGAGTTCTATAATAAATTTAACTTCAATATATAAAACACTTTAAATGAGCTTATGAAGATAGACTGATAATCCACTAAGATTGTCTAGTGTTTAGTCTACTGTGCCCCCTCCCGATGAGCTAGGGTTTGATTCTCGAGTCAGTCTTGGATGTATTTGTATTATTCCCTCATAGAGATTGATGTAGTTTATCTATGTAGTGCTCCAATAAACCAAGATGAATTGAAATCAGTGGTTAATATGGTAAATCGATAATTATGAAAGCATTTATCCTGTTTTAACAAATTACACATATATTTTTCAAACTATACAAATACAAACCTGTAAATATCAACATGTAATTGTAAATGCTAGCTTAATTCAATGACTAACATTGATAGAGCATATCCAAGTAAAATTTTCATAAAATTAATACACCTAAAACTTTTTTAAACTCCCAATTCTATACAAAAATCGCCAAACCTGTAAAAATATTTTAATAGTTTAAAACCAAAGTTGTTTGAGAAAGAAACATGTTTCTGTATATAAAAATTATTATATTATTCGAAAACTGTCATTGTGGTTGATGTTGGCAATGCCTCTTGGACGATCCAAGCACGTGGGACAGGAGCTTCATGAATTAAAATGATGGAGTTGGCCTATAATTTGACGATCATTACTAGGGTGAATATTCAGTCCTCGGAATTTGGGATCTGGTACCACATAGTAGACCCCCAGAGGTAAAAATTGAGAAAAGGAAAGCATTGTGGCCAATGACATATTTTGCATCCTTTAACAAACAAGGGGAATCTTAGGCCATCTCGGGCTGCGAACCAGCAACACTTCCCTTACGAGATCCTTACTTTTGTCAATTGATCAACCACGGTTCAAAAAATATTGTTTGATATGGGAGCTTATACCTAAGTTGATTAAAATAATTCATTTTCTATTTTTGGTTAAATCTGTCATTTTGAAAGTCCTTGCTCCCTTAAATTTATAAAAAACTTGCAAAATAAAAATTCAGTTAAATGTATTTACCTCTGAATAACACAAATGACAATTCCATGTGAAGCAAAATTTTTTCTCAGTGATGAATTATGGGACTAATTGTCTCCAGGAAAGTTTCATTAAATGGAAAACATACATGCATGAAAGTTAGTTCGATATAGATAGCCTATTTATTACCTTTTCATTTAAAACTTTATTACAAGCAGAACTAAATCATAGCCTGTATGTATATATGTATGCTTCTAACACAAATCACAATTCCATATGAAGCAACACTTTTTCTCAGTGATGAATTATGGGACTAATTATTTATAGGTCAGGTTCATTAAATGGAATACATACATGCCTGAAATTTAGTTCGATATACGTAGCCTATTTATTAGCTTTTCGTTTAAAACTTACTACAAAAGCAGAACTAAATCATAGCCTGTATGAATATATGTATGCTTTTATAGACACAAATGACAAAGAAAAAGTAAATCATAGCCTGTATGTATATATGTATGCTTCTAACACAAATGAGAGTTCCATGTGAAGCAACATTTTTTCTCAGTGATGAATTATAGAACTAATGATCTCTAAGAAAGTTTCATTAAATGGAATACATACATGCATGAAAGTTAGTTCGATATAGGTAGCCAATTTTTTCCTTTTTATTTAAAATTTTACTATAAACAGAACTAAATCATAGTCTGTATGTGTATATGTCTGCTTCTATATCCTCCTATTTATTTTTCACTGAATTTAGTAAAATAAATTATTCCATCAAAGAGTTATTTGTTTTTTTATATCAATTATTCATCTTTTGTACTCAATACATACATTCATTTTTGTACATTTTAAGTTAGCTGTGCTTTGGACATCTATTTAATAAAAAAATTTTGTAAATACGCTAAAAGAAATCGATAATAAATACAAAGAAATCTTAAAGAGAATATTTTACAACAGAACATTTTAATACCCAATTTTACTGGAAATTCTTTTCTAAATTCAATTCTAAAGAGAAAAAAATAACCACTTAATGATTCAATTTTCTTAGAATAAAGATTCAATACAATAAAAGGAAACACTAATGTGAAATTATTAGTTTTTATCTGAAGTGTGAGCATTAAAGACATTTTCTTTTTTAAGTAACAAAAGTGAGTTTTACATCCTAATAAAAGATTTTAGTGTATTGTAAGAACTTTAAATGGGTTTCTTTTAGCAAGCAGAACGAGCGATGTTTATCAGTGCTTTAATTGTCATTTTTCTACATTTAAAGTGATTTTCACTTAAAAAAACGTTATTTGCTAGAAAAAAATTTACATTTTGCTAAAATTGATTTTTAAAAGTGCATTCTAGTTTCAAGCAGAAAATTATTGTATGAAAGATTTTTACAGGATAAATTTTAAATTTTAGTTTGTTTGCCTCGAAAGTAGAGTTTTTTGAGTCTTCTAAGTTTTATTTTTTAAGTCTACATGAGATTTTCAAAACGTATTTGGATGTCTGTCATTTTTTTTACTGTCATTGCTTTTTAAATGCATGAATGAGAATAATTTATTATCATTTACATAAAAAGTTTTTATCAATTTATTCTACCTCAACATACTGAGTTTATTGAGGTATCTATTATTTTTTTCATTGTTACTTAAATATAACACAATCTTTTATTCTAATATGTATGAAAGGTTTTTTATCAATTTATGTTATCTGGTCGTAATTAATTACACTTTATTTATCACACTATATCGACAGATTTTCTAAATCAACTATTATTTTATTAAAGAATTTTAACTCCTGGCAATACTAATATATTCAACCCAGCTATGCCCAAGTCATTTCTTCAGGATATACATTTCGTATTCGATTAAAAAACAAGATAATATGAAAGAATTTTACATGATAGTTTTTAAAAGCAACAGATGTTATTGTGTATGTTGGAGCCACTTTCAATTCAAATACATAAACTCTAAAAGAGATTTCCAATTTTCAAATTTAAGAGTCAATTCAGAACAAAACACTTCAAGATCTCAACATGGGGTAGAACGCTAATTTTTCCTGGTACCCACATTCCCATTGGAAGAATGTGGAAATTTCGAGTTCCTCGCATTTTAATAAAAACAGGTTTTTTGGGCAGTTTTTTCTCTGTGATTTAATAAACGAAAGGTTTCAGTTTAATTTCAAGTTTAAGAATCATTTCGATAATAAACACTTCAAGACCTCAACATAGGTTAAAACGTTAGTTTTTCCTGTAACTCCCCTCCCATTCGAAGAATGGGAAAATTTCGAGTTCTTCGTATTTCATTAAAAACAGGTTTTTCGGACACTTTTGTCTCGGTGATTTCATAAAAAGAACGGTTTTCAGTTTAATTTCAAGTTTAAGAATCATTTCGATAATAAACACTTCAAGACCTCAACATAGGTTAAAACGTTAGTTTTTCCTGTAACTCCCCTCCCATTCGAAGAATGGGAAAATTTCGAGTTTCTGGCATTTTAACCCTCTAAGCGGTTCGCACGTACAATTCCTCCAAACCGATGATGTCTTCAAAGCGGTTGTCACGTACAATTTTCGACCACCAAAAACGTTCCGAAAATGGATGTAATGTACATTTCTGTCAGAGTTTGAGTTAGGAGAGTCAGGTCGATTGTTTAGAAACTGCATCCCTCTTTGACTAACATTTATTGAGGGATGCACCCTTACTCCCTGAGGCACAAAGACGCTGATAGCTTTTCATGGCTTTGTAAATCTCTATTTCGAAGTATTTCGTTTGCGGTAACAGATGTATCTCTAATTGCACCACTTAAATATCTTGGATAACTTTCATAAAAAATATAAATAATTCTCTTAAAGAATATTTTTTTTGTACTTTTAGAATCTATTATTTCTTATGGAATGATCTTCGAGACTTGACGAGCTTTATGTGTATTAAAAATTAACAATCTATAATATTTATTTATATATATATCTGTTTATAACCGGAAGTAATGGGACAATAACGAGGGTGGGTTTCCCGTATTCCATTTTAGTCGACAAAGGGTGAAGTAAAAAACCATAGAACGCTTTGGCCATTGACACAATTAACCTTTAGCGTATTTTTGGAGAGAATTGGTGTGTTCCACTCGGGGGGTTAATAAAAACAAGTTTTCAGACACTTTTTTCTTGGTGATTTAATAAAATGCACGATTTTAGTCTAATTTTCCAGTTTAAGAGTCATTTCGATACCAAACAATTCGAGATCTCAACATAGATTAAAAAGTTAATTTTTCCTACTACCCTCTCCCCTTCCACGTTAGAAGAATGTAAAAATTTCGAGTTTCTCACATTTTGACAAAAACAGGTTTTTTGGACAGGTTTCAGTTTTTTTCTTGGTTAATAAAATGAACGATTGTAGTCCAAGCTTTTAGTTTAAAAGTCATTTCAGAACCAATCACTTCGAGACCTCAACATAGATTAAAACGTTAATTTTGCTTGCTACCCCCCATTGGATAACACTTTACAAAACTTTAGTAGGAATAGTAATTTTATACAGAAACGACTCCTGGACGATGAAAAAACTGGATGAAGAAAAAATTACTGACAATTCAGAGAAAAATCTTGAGAAGAATTTTTGGAGCTGCTAAGAAGCATGGAATCTAGAGAATAAAATATAACTTTGAACCAAAACAAAAATTTAGAAAACCTAATATAGTTAAAGTGATTAAAGCATCGCAGCTAAGATGGCTTGTACACATATGCAGATGCAATGATGAAAACTCAGTCAAGTTTTCACCCTAAATATTCTCGTTAAACATCTCATAAATAAAGTTCTAATCAAGGTATTATCAAGAGTTGTTTGGAACAATAACGATCGATAAATCACGAAAGTAATCTAGTCATATCTTAACTGTGTTATAATTCATTATAATTTATCAGTCAAGAAAATAACTTCCAGGAAGATAGTAGGAAGAGAAGGGGAGGCAGGCCGCATATGACATGCCTTGAAAATGTGGAACATTGGCTACAGAGAGATCAAGATGGAGGAAACTAACTGAGATGGCCTTGGCTAGAAATCAGCTGTAATGCTTAAAAAGATGAAGAAGAAGATTTTTTAAAATTTATTTGTTTGCCTGGAGTTTTTGAAGAATTTTAATTTTTTATTTTTTTTAAGTCAGCATGACATTTTAAAAATGTTTTGGAGTATCTGTTGAGTGCTTTTCTTTCATTGTCATTTAAATGTGTAGCAATGGTTAGTTTATTACCAGTTGTATGAAAGACATTTTATCATGTTACCTGAAAATACTGAATTACACTTTACTTATCACGTTGACTGCCATGGGGGTCACCTTTGACCGGCACTCAACTTGGCTACAGCGACGTGGGGGCCACCGGTGAACGGAGACGCAGCAAATAATAAAAGTACATAACTTTAGTAAATATGGATACTGATAAAGTTTTCAATAATACCATTGTTATTATAATATACAAAAATAAATTTAGTAGTACATGAAGAGTATACATTTTATCAGTGCATATTGCGAGGAGTCAGATTGAAACATTCAAGACAAAGAAAAGTTTAATCAACGCAATCAGAACAATATGTAACCAATTTTTTAGTCAAATTCTTTGCTCTAGTTCTTACTAGCTGCTTTGAATGCTAAAGAATGAGATTAATAACTTAACAATCAAAGAACAATTGTTTGAAAGAAGGACAATCATTATAACACTTGCCTACTGCGCCGTTGGATTAACCGGTAAGCCCCACCACAAAAAAAAACTGCTTCAAGGATGATTTTATAACTCCTTTTATCTGATGCAAATGCAAATAATATTTTAGCATATAGATCGCACATTGAAAAGTTTACGTCGGCGCTTTGGACGATCCATCGAAAATACGTCTGGCAGTCAACGTGTTATCTCACAATATTGACAATTTTGCCAAACCACCTAATAATATAATGTTTTATCGTTTATTTTCATTTGTATTTAAAGCTTTGTATCATTTTATGCTACCTTGGCATACTGAATTACGCTTTACTTTTCACACAACATTGATAATTTTTCCTAACTACTGGAACTTGTTGCTGATTCCCCTGATGAAGCAAAGAGTACACTGGGTTCAATAGAACCCGTAGCAACATGAGACTAGTTCATGGTGAAGGGTATCATGCTGTTTCACTTGATAGTGAAACCACGAGGACTGAGGACTGACTAAACCTCAAGAAGACTACGCTTTTTGTATGATGAGAACCGATAGGGTGAAGATCGACTTTGATCAAACAAGGTAATTTAGCAGGGACAAGTAGAAGACTACTAAGCTACGTTTGTCATCTCCAGAGTTATAGCTTTCGAACTTGGAGGACATTAAGACCTAAAAATAATTTTACGTGCCCCAGCATCCATGAATGATTATGGCGATTCTTTGCGAGCTCTAGTCTTCATCTCAAAACATTCTAGTTACAACCGATGCTGAATGAGCTACCGTTGCTTCGAAACAGACAGCTTATTATTTCATTGAATATCTTATTTCTACAAAATACTACTCTTACTAACCCGTTAGGAAAAAAATTCTTTCCAATATATACTGATGAATACCTAAAATCTTATTTAATATGGACTTCACAGACAAACACAATATCAACATTCATGCAACCTTGAATATTAGAAATATACCAGATTATTTATCTTCAACAGAATAGAGTTGTCATTTTAAATATTATGGAAAGACATTTATAAAAAAGAAAAACTTATTGATAATAAATCTATATGGTATTATGGGCAAATAAAGTACTGCGATGTGAAGATATATAATATATAAAGTTTTTCTAATGATTTGAGACAATGTATCATCCAAATAAATAAGTTTATATGGGGAAACATGTGGATCTTCATGACAAAATTTTCAAATAGCTCCTATTCTTTAATAGTATATTTTTTAAAATTTAGTAGATCATTTCTATTTATCTCCGCTATAAAAATAGACTCTTTGAGAGGAAATATAAAAATATTTAAGACAAATGGACGCTAAGTGACGTAAGTTTTTAATGTGATAGCATCTCATATGTTGTTTATATATCATTACATTTTTAGAAAAATTTCCTATCAAATTTGTCCATTAGCCGTTCTGAAAATTAGTTTTGAATTCCATACCTATATAAAGGCATCTAAGTGAGCGTTAAATGTGTGTCTGTTCAAAGATTACGTTAAATTGAATGTGATATCCACGTAAGCTAAAAATAGAAACTAAACTTTAACAAGTAAAATAATCATAATTAACTCTTATGTTATGGGATATACAGGTTTTTAAATATTCTGACGAAGACATCATTTTAAAGAATTTTTCATTCTAATTTATATACAAATTATTTGTCTTGGATTTTTATATCTAATTTTTATATAACACTACATTCATATTATGAAATGAGGTAAAATTGAATATTTATAAAAAATATTCTGAATTGAAGATCTTTATTCACTGAAAAAACATTAATAACAAAGGAGATTTGCAAATATTTGCCACTTCTAAATTACTTCGCTCTTATTCAATTGGGATTAACAGACTTATTTAGGAGTGTTTTTTCGCTGAGATGTGATATACAGATATGGTGCTAATAGGATTAGACAGGAAATTGTTTTTCTTTTTGCTTTAAATAAAGATAGTTATTCTCTTCATTGTTTGCATCTTCATAAATTTGGATACAGATAATGCCATTTATTTATGTTTTATTGAATCATATATAGTACGCTGGATTAAGTCGGGCATATTTTTATGTATAATTAAATATAACCTGACTTATGCGAGCTATAAGTAGAACTCGTCGTCTATGAGTCTGCTTAAAATTCCTTTCTAGTCTTTTGGGGAAAACTATTGGGGTAATACTCTGTCATTTGTAGTTTCTGCGATGCTTTTTAAAAAGTAGGCCATAAAAACATGAGCAGAAGAAATAATTCTGATGATTGTCATGTTAAACATAATTATAGATAAAGACCTCATTAAAAGTTATGCATATATCGGGGTCAGCAGTTTCACTGTCTGAGAAAATGTAGCAGACCTCTCTACTACTATGACTACACAAAATTTGATTACACCTTACTGTTTGGCGTACCTGAAATTTTGTTCTGTATAAACAATGAAATTACGTTGAAATATTTAAGTAGTACTTTTCTCCAAATAAGGTTCTTAAACTTATGAAATATTACGTGTAAATAATTAGTAAATCTTTACTTTGATGAATAATTAATGATATTTGATCTTCTTTTGTATGGAAAACACTTATTGATAATAAATCTATATGGTATTATGGGCAAATAAAGTACTGCGATGTGAAGATATATAATATATAAAGTTTTTCTAATGATTTGAGACAATGTATCATCCAAATAAATAAGTTTATATGGGGAAACATGTGGATCTTCATGACAAAATTTTCAAATAGCTCCTATTCTTTAATAGTATATTTTTGAAAATTTAGTAGATCATTTCTATTTATCTCTGCTATAAAAATAGACTCTTTGAGAGGAAATATAAAAATATTTAAGACAAATGGACGCTAAGTGACGTAAGTTTTTAATGTGATAGCATCTCATATGTTGTTTATATATCATTACATTTTTAGAAAAATTTCCTATCAAATTTGTCCATTAGCCATTCTGAAAATATAGTTTTGAATTCCATTCATATAAAAGGCATCTAAATGAAAGTTAAAAGTGTGTCTGTTCAAAGATTATTACGTTAAATTGAATGTGATATCCACGTAAGTTATAAAATAGAAAGTACACATTAACAAGTAAAATAATCATAATCAATTATGTAATGTGATATGCTGGTTTTTAAATATTCTGAAAAAGACACAGTATTTAGGAATTTTTAATCTCTAATTTATATACAAATTATTTGTCTTGGATTTTTATATCTCATTTTATATAACACTACATTCATATTATGAAATGAGGTAAAATTGAATATTTATAAAAAAATATTCTGAATTGAAGATCTTTATTCACTGAAAAAACATTAATAACAAAGGAGATTTGCAAATATTTGCCACTTCTAAATTACTTCGCTCTTATTCAATTGGGATTAACAGACTTATTTAGGAGTGTTTTTTCGCTGAGATGTGATATACAGATATGGTGCTAATAGGATTAGACAGGAAATTGTTTTTCTTTTTGCTTTAAATAAAGAGAGTTATTCTCTTCATTGTTTGCATCTTCATAAATTTGGATACAGATAATGCCATTTATTTATGTTTTATTGAATCATATATAGTACGCTGGATTAAGTCGGGCATATTTTTATGTATAA
>CM063511.1:129968708-129996208 GCA_032207245.1 Pardosa pseudoannulata
TGCTTCAATCGAAAATTTAAACTTGAATTTTACTCAGTATTTGTAATTTGTTTTGTTAGTGGTGTTAGCGGAAGGCAGTTTAATGTAACCTGTTTCTAAAGTCGCTATCAAATTACAATTTAAAATACATTTTTCAGTTTGAAATACGTTTGAGTGAATTATGTATTTCTTTAATATTACTTGGGGTTCAATCACTTCACCATATGCTAAATAATTTTGATATGACAGATATAATTTATCATTTTTCATTTTATGAATTTCCGCTAGTTATTCACTATTCCTAGCTGAAATACTTTCAAAATATTCGTTATCATTTGTTTAAATATCTGGAGGGTATGACATCCCATTCATGTGTTTTATGAAATGAAATAGTTAATACTTATTTTGAAGTCATTTCTCTTCACGATATTCGTTAATATAAAAGGTGTAATAAATATTAAACGAAGTTATTATCAATTGCAGGGCCGATTATTCGTTTTCCTAATAACTAACATATAAGATAATTCTAAAATATATTTTTAGCATAAGTGTCAATTTCCCCACCGAAAAAGGGGAAGTGATAACTCCTATGTACATCTTACAAATTTGAAAATTGTTCAACCATACCAGAGTGTCTTTCAAGCCTATTTTAATCAAAATTTAAAATAACTTTAATAGCTTTAATGAATTCAACACTTCTATCCGTCCGCATTTTAAAATGTGATATAGTATTGAATAGTAGAAAATTAATTACATAATTAATATTAATTACATAACTAATATTAATTATTCGACCTTTCACCATGCCTGTCGTTGAAGCTTATTTCATTTAAATAAATTAAGTTATAAAATTAATTATGGCGTAAAATTTTATTAATATGTTTATTACTTTATTTTATCCACATTTTAAACTGTAATAAATTGTTGAATCGTAGGTAATTAACTATATATTTTTAGTAATAACACATAATTTAAAATAAAATTGGGTAAAAATTTTGTAATAAATTATAACTAAGAAAAATGTTTTAAAAAATTAAAATTTAAAAATCATTTAACATCTTTTTCATATGAATATATATTTTACAACAGAAATAGATGTTTTCAATTTATATAAAGGATTTTAATAAGGCTATAAGGACCATAAAATTTATTTTAAAATAATTGAACTCAAAAAGGGACTTCAGAATGTATTTTACTAAATAAATGATGACAAATCTTTTTGAACGGCTAAATTCACTTATTACACTATTCAGATACATTTTTCATGGAGATTATACCGTATAGCGATGATTTACATAAGTACAGATTTATTATTCAGTAACTCTGGGCAAAATTAAAGTCACCATTAATTTTGAAATAAAACGTCGCTGTTTAAAAGAGTATGAAAAAGGATTCATATTCTTTAAAAGGGATCATTTTCCATAAACACATCAGTTTAAATCTTTTCGGGAATTCATGACATAATCATCATTATGCATTCATGCGAGACAATATCTGCTGTGGTTAAACTTCTGCTTTCAGTTAATCATAATCATTGTTAACCAAGCATTAAATAGTGTTCTCCAGATACAATTCATCAGGACGCCATAGTCATTTCCCCCATAATTAATCAATGAATGATTATTCTAGACTATACTTGAATGAGATTCCATACTCATGAAAATCCTTAGATCACATTTGGTCAATGGATTTCCAAAAGCTTAGAATGATAAGCTTGAATGATTAATGGTTTAAGCGAAGTCTATCATTCAGCTACAATGCGGTATTAGTTCTTCGGTAAACTTGAACGTATTTATTAAAGTCTGAGAGCCTGCATATAATCATTTTGTTCAGGATATCCATGAAATCTCTTATAAATGAGTGTGATTTTCCAAATAAGCACTTCACTTACATTTACAATATCAGAATGAAGTAATTACCTGAAAGAACGTATGCATTTGAATATATAAGTGTATATATTCATATATATATATATATATATATATATATATATATATATATATATATATATATATATATATATATATATATATATATATATGTGTGTGTGTGTGTGTGTGTATGTATGTATAAATATATACTTTGAAATTTCTTTAAATAAACAATGAAAAATATTTTGAACAACGAAATAAATATTGATATCTAAAAAAACAAAAATCTATTTTATTTTCTCTCAATGCATTTATACAATTTGAATCTGTACCTAATGTGCTTAATTACATACTAAAAAATAAATAAGATTAAAAATACATTTTGTTACCTAAACACCACTATACCTTCAATTCACTAAATTTTTAAATCGATTTGCCATTATTTCTTAAGTTTAAAATTTATATTAAAAGTAAATTCTAACTAAATTGATTTTTTCCTTATTATTATTTCACAATCTTTACTTTTAATTTTTAATATAATTTTCATTTAGCCCCATTGAACGTCATTCATCAATATAGTCTTTTAAATCTTCAGATTATAGTTTTAAAGAAAACATTTTATGTTTACATTCAAAATAGCATGTTACTCAAAAAAAATAAGGCAATTTTTATGTTTATATATTTTAAAGAGAATTTAAGTATATAAACCAACCATATACAATTGTTTCTACCCTCTGAATTGACTGGTAATCTATAAATGTGGAGCGACAGTGTATACTGAATCATTACATACTATTTGTGCATGCATGAGTTTCGCAAAGCATTTAGTGTCTGATTGTCACAGTGTTTGTATTTTGGGCTTATAGGTTTAGAGAGGTTAGAACGTTACGAATTAGACATGCACTGGAATTAATAGAACTGGCACACATTCTAGGTTGAAATCTTTGTAGAAATATGGCTACGCGACAAAAGACGTAAAATATCAAATAAAAATTTATTGAAAGTAGTTTAACTGTCGAGGCAGTGGGATATAACTTAATGAAATATAAGGGAAATATATTTTTTTGTATATGAAACATTTATTAAAAGTTAAAATTGGATGATATTTGGATCATTAAACAAATATTTTTCTTAACCTTTTGAAACGGGCTTATGATGTATTCAGCACATTTAAAATTTCTTGGTTGGTTTTTGGAATATAGTCAGCTCTTCTCTACTGCATACACCCATGGATGGTGCATTTGACACAATAGGCGTGTTCGGGCTCTTCAAGGGTAACCTGGCTGAACGATGTTCGAATGGTTAGGATGCTGGCATTCGGAACCGGAGTTCGTGGGTTCGAATCCCTTTATGGCATGGATGTTCGTAGCCTTTTGGAATCGGCTTAAAACAGTAGGTCCCGGTCTCATTATCCTTCGTGTTGCAAAAAGTAGACCGTGGCGTTCCAAAACCAAACGAATCCAAAGATGACCGGCACCTTGAAGTGGTCAATACTTGCGATCCGGCCATCACCACCAATGGGAGATGTCTGGAGTGCCTCATGGCCATAGACCAGTTCTGTGCTTGATTGGTTGATTGTTACAAGACAGATAACTAGACGTGGACTTACTACTTAAAGCCTATTCCGAGCAGCTACGACATAAATATAAGCAGTATTCAACCCTACGAATTCTGGTACAGAAGAGCATCTACGTGATATGACATTATTCGCCTTTTCTCAGATGATTTACCAATATTGTCAAATTCAATATAACAGACATTGTTCTAGATATAAGAAAATTGTTATAGGAAATACTAATTAAATATACTATATGAACCATCATTAATACATAAATCATCCTCTGATTCAATTTAAACGGCGTTTCATACATGAGGAGCCAAGTGTTACACGTGATTCTAGAACCGTGCAATTTGCTACCGGAGTCCACGTGTTGGAATTCCACTGCAGGCATAGCAGTTTGTAGCTCTCGCTAGAGCTTTAAGCATTAGATTCTGGTTTAATTAGGCATCGGTAGCAAAATATAATCTGTACTACTCCAAAACAAACCAAATCAAAACTTTAAATTGTTTATATCAAAATCAATCTTAAAACATCTTAGTTTAAAATGTATTTAAAAAGCTTTAAACAGTTGAAAAAATATTTCTTGATATCTTTTCTGTTCCAATTTGCTCCCAGTGCATATGAAGGTGTATTTTTTTTAGGAATAAGACTAAGTAAATTTACTTCTGAGCGTTTAAAAAAAAACGTTATTTATAATCTCTTTTAAAAAAAATTTTAAAAGCCAGAAAATCTCTTTAGAAAACCTTTGTGTTTGCTTTAGAGAACGAAACCGGATAAAAACTGCTTTAAATATTTAATTAAAAACACAATTTTAGAGGTTATTTGAAGGAACTAAAATGGAAACATTGTGAGAATTTTTCAAAGAAACACTGTAAATAGAAATTTCATGGTCTACTTCAAAAGACCAAATGTCATAAGTTATATTTCTTTATAAATGTAATATAGTGTTTAATGTTTAGAATAAACACATAGTTAAGATAGTTCATGAATTTCCAGATCTGTTTATTTGTAAAATTACATAAAATTAATTTTTTGTTTATCTTAGTTAAATTGATATTTTTATTATTTATACATTGTTTAATTTTAAAATTAACAATATCCTTTTAGAGGATATAATATTGTTTCTAAATTCTAATAACATTGAATCTTTTTTCGTTTCTTTAACAAATAGTTTTTTTCGTATTTGTTATCTGATACTTGGATTAATATATTTAACTTTCAACATCTATCTCTGTCAGTACGACTTTGACCTCATTTAACTTCTCTCATTTATAACATTTTTTATTCATAGATTAATAAATATTTATTACTCTCTAAAATTAGCTTAGTTTCTTTTAATTGATTTATAGTTGATACTCGAACTAATAGTTTTGACTTTCAGATACCTCTAACTCTGTAATTATGGCTTTGAACTTATTTAATTTCTCTCATTTATGAAATATTTCATCCATACATTAATATTTATTACTATTTCCATTTATCTTTTTATTATTTTATAGCTCATACTTGAATTAATACATTTGACTTTCAGATACCTCTAAATCTGTAAGTACGTCTTTGAACTCATTTAACTTCTTTCATTTATGAAATATTATATCCATACATTAAAAAATATTTACTACTCATTTCATTTAGCTTTGTTTATTTTTAACGTTTTACAGCACATACTTGAATTAATACATTTGACTTTCAGATACCTCTAAATCTGTAAGTATGGCTTTGAAACAACTCAACTTCTCTCATTTATGAAACATTATATCCATACATTAAAAAATATTTATTACTTATTCCATTAGGCTTTATTTCTTTTTAATGTTTTATAGCTAATACTTGAATTAATACATTTGACTTTCAGATACCTCTAAATCTGTAAGTACGGCTTTGAACTCATTTAACTTCTCTCATTTATGAAACTTTTTATCCACACATTAATAAATATTTATTACTCTTTAAAGTTAGAGTAGTTTCTTTTAATTGATTTATAGGTGATACTCGAATTAATAGTTTTGACTTTCAGATACCTCTAACTCTGTAATTATGGCTTTGAACTTATTTAATTTCTCTCATTTATGAAATATTTCATCCATACATTAATATTTATTACTCTTGCTATTTATCTTTGTTTCTTTTTAAAATTTTATAGCTCATACTTGAATTAATATGTTTGACTTTCAGAAACCTATAACTCTGTAAGAATAGCTTGAAGCAAAATAGAGCTATCTTGAAACTATATTGAATGTAAAGTTTTTTTTCTGCCAGATAGGTCTTTTTTTCCTGCACTTTATAATAATCGTTAAATAAAAAAGTATTCTGAAAGACTTAGCAGTCTCTTCTCAAATTAAGAAGTAAATAATAGGAAAATTTAAAAAAAAGATGATTTTTATAAGGACGCGTGATTAAACAATTTTATTCATATGAAATAAGACATTACTTTTAAAATATTTTGAGAGAGGGCAAGTTCTTTTGTTCATAACAAACTTCACTTCATCTTTTGTCTCAAGAAGAAGATTAAAAATGAAAGAAACAAGGAAATTTAAAAACTGCCGACGCTAGCTTTAAATTGTTAAAGAATCAATACCCTTGTTATGCAGTCTTAAACCACGGCTATTATCGTTATTCCTAATCATTATAGAAAATATCATCATAAGAATTTCCTATTCACCATTCTATGAATGGCATTTGTTCCCACTTGAATGGATTACTTGAATATAAAGCTCAGAAACTCATTTGGTTGCTATTACCGTTTTTGAACCAAGGCTGAATGAAGCTTTTGTAATTAACTTTAGTCTTCAAAGCTCGCATTTTTGAAATTTCCGCTAAATAATTTTTTAACTAGATATTTTTTTTCATACTCGTAATTTAATAGATTTCTTCAGTGCCTTGAGGTTGCTTTCCTATTAAATATGTTTCTTTAATTATTTTCGTTAAAATAATGAACTTAATCGCGAAATTATTAAAAGGAAATCTTTTCATTAAAGCGAGTTCTTACATGAAATTTTGGTGCTCATATATTCAAAATCCAATTAAAAGACACTTTTGTTATAGAATGCAATTTTTTTGGCAGTTCACTTATTCTGAAATGTGCTCTATAATACGCGTAATTAAAAGTGAGCAGAGGAAATTTTCAAATAATTTAACAAGGTCCCTTAATTATGAAGACCGATTATAAAAAACATATGACGAAATCAATAATGCATCACTGTTAATCAAAAAGAAAAAAACAGATCTAATTAAAGGAATTGTAAAAGTAAAACACTCATATTTACACTATGAAATAATGCCTTAGTTATAATAGGGTTGTGCAATTACTAAGAATTTACAATTGACTCAAAGAAAGGTAACTTCAATAGCATTTAAACAGAATGCTGTTAAATTTCTATTTTAAGCAGAATTTAAATGTTGCTAATTTTCTATTATGAATAAGATAATAAAATTTCTTATTCACTTTTTGTTGTTTAATAGCAATGCACAGCACGCTTTTGTTGTGAAAAACAATTTTTCTAATTATTTTCATGAGTAAAAATTAAAAAAAAAATGAATTCTATAGAGGGTTTAAGTAAGCGATGAAATTTTATATAATTTTTTCACAGAAATATGCTTTTATGCCCTTCGGAGGTTAAATCTACAATTACTAAGAAATATAAATTAAATAGCCTTTAAAGAAAATGTTGCTAAATTTCTATTCCGAATAGAATTTAAATGTTGCTAATTTTCTATTTTGGACAGCATAATAAAATTTCTTATTAATTATTTGTTGTTTAATAGAAATTTATTACAAATTTTAGTCATGCAAAACTGTTTTTGTAAATATTTTCGTTGGTAAAGTTTTTAAAATAATAATTCTATAGAGAATTCAATAAAAGATAAAATTTAAAATAATTTCAATGACTGAAATATATGTGTTCATGTGTTTATCAAGTTAAATTTGTTGTTATTTGGAATTTATGGCAAATTTTAGTCATGATAAATAATTTTTGTTGATATTTCTGTTGGTAAAGTTTTTAAAATAATAATCCAACCGAAGATTCAAAAAGAGATAAAATGTAAAATAATTTCAATGACTGAAATATATGTTTTATGTGTTTATCAGGTTAGATTTGCAATTACTAAAAAAGGTACTCCATTTGCAAATATATTTAAATATATATTGCTATTTTATTTCTCTTCTGAGTAGAATTTAAGCGTTACTATTCTGGACAAGATAATAAGATTTGTTATTAATTATTTGTTGCTTAATAGCAATTTATGACAAATTTTAGTTATGAAAAACGATTTTCGTAGATATTTCTGTTGGTAAAGTTTTTAAAATAATAATTCTATAAAAGATTAAATAATAGATAAAACTTTAAAAATAATTTCAACGACTGAAAAATATGTTTTCATGTGTTTATCAAGTTAAATTTGTAATTGCTATGAAAGGTAACTCCAGTAGCATTTAAATAGATTGTTATTTAATTTCTATTCTTAGAAGAATTTAAATGTTGCAAATGTTTTATTCTGGACAAGATAATAAAATTGTTATTAATTGTTTGTTGTTTAATTGCAATTATAGCAAGTTTTGCTCAAGAAAAATGAATTTTGCAAATATTTCCTTTGGCAAAGTTTTTAAAATAATGATTTTATAGAGGATTCAAATAAGAGATGAAGTTTAAAATAATTTCATTGACTGAAATATGTGTTTTTATGTGTTTATCAGGTAAAATATGTAATTGCTAAGAAAGGTAAGTCCAGCAGCATTTAAACAGATTGTTCTATTCTGAGTAGAACTTAAATGTTGCTAATTTTCTTTTCTGAACAAGGACAATCGGTGATTGAATGGTAGGGTTTTGCAATTCAGAATTTGTGGGTTCGAATCAGGTAGCGGGCATGGATGCAATGTCATCGTTCGGAATCGTCTATAAGCAGTAGGTCCCCGTGTCATTAGCCCTTGTGTGCAAAAAGTAGACCGTAACACTCCAAACGAAAAGAAACCAAACTATTCTGAACAAGATAATATAATTTGTCATTTAATAATAAATTACAGCAATTTTAGTCTTGGAAAATACTTTTTCTGAATATTTTCATTGGTAAAGCTTTTAAAATATAATTCTATAGATAAATCAATTTAGAGTAAAAATTTAAGAGGTTTTCTTTCACTAAATTATATATTATATTTTATGTGTTTACCAGTTTAAATGTTTACAGTTTAATAAAATTAATTATCAAGTCACGTGAATTAATTCTACATAATTAGTACATTTCCATCGGCAGTGAAATCTTTCTCTTGTAAGAGATCTGAAGTGATATAAAATCTGCTTTTGACATTACCTCGGAAATGCCCAAGGAGTTAATTTAGCACTCCACCCTTTAGGTACAGAGTTGCCTCCCTAGAGGAATTCTAGCGAGACTATATTCTAATTCTGTTACACATGTAAACCTTCGTGTAAATCATGTACACTCTTAATGCTTTCGCAAATGAATCCGTTAAGTATATGTTAAGATATCAAAGGAACATATCTAGAATGTTAAAACTTTATATTTAATTAAAAAGCAAAATATACTAGTCGAAATTTCTAGATGAATTCATAAATTTAAAACTGTTGTTCATAAAATATGCTAAAAAACGTACAGTGAAAACGTACTTCTAATAATAAACAATAAAATTCATTTTTAAAAATGTATGACAGTCCATAGTGATTTACCAATGTTTGTTTTAAGACTTTCCCCCTCCCCTAAATAAGTTGCAATATACATTACTCTCGATCAGAGATCTTGCAGTTATGCATATATCTATTGGAGTAACGCCAATCAAAAAAAATAAATAAATAAATAAATAAAATTGTTAATTGTTAATTAATAATAACAGTTAACTAGCATTTAATATATAAAAATATAAACATTTTTTATAGCACGTACATTTCAAAATACTAGAAAGTTCTCATACAACTATAAACTCTCTTTAAGAAAAAAGAATTTAAGAGAAAATTTTTTTCAAATTATGTAGGAATAGAAAGAAGGTATGAAATAAAATCCTAAATATTAATGAGATTTCAAATTAATAAAAGTACTTTTGATTACAAACAGTAAAATTCATTTTCAAAAATATATTTTATGATAGTGCATAGTGATTTAAGAATGTTTACTTTAAGACTTAACCCCCACCCCAAAAATTTGCAATATACAATGCAATAGATCAGAGATCTTGCGGTTGTATCCTTTTATATACCTATTAGAGTTACGCCAATCAAAAAATAAATAAAATTGTTAATAATTAATTAATAATAATAGTTAACTAGAATTTAATATTTAAAAATATAAACATTTCTTATAACAAGTACATTTAGTATATTCAAAATACTAAAAAATTCTCATACAACTATAAACAATTAACTCTTTTTTAAAAAATAATTTAAGAGAAAAATATTTTCCAAATTATGTGGGAATAAACAGAAGATATGGAATCAAATCCTAAATATTAAATGAGATTTCGGATCAATAAAAGTATTTTTAATAACAAACAGTAAAATTCATTTTCAAAAATATATTTTATGATAGTCCATAGTGATTTACCAATGATTACTTTAAGACTTAACCCCCCTATAAAAGTTGCAATATACAATGCTCTAGATGAGGGATATTGCAGTTGTATACTTCGATATATCTATTGGATTTACGCCAATCAAAAAATAAATAAAACTGTTAATAATTAATTAATAATAATAGTTAACTAGAATTTAATATTTAATATTATAAACATTTCTTACAGCAAGTATGTTTAGTATATTCAAAATACTAAAATATTCTCATACAGCTAAAAAATTTTTAATTTCTTCTGATAAAGAATTTAAGAGAAAAATCTTTTTCAAATTATGTGGGAACAGATGAAAGAATAGAATCAAATAAAATACTAAATATTAAAGGTTATTTTACATCATTATAACTAGACATTAATTAAGCAAAGTTATAAAATTGGGTATAGCATGAATAGATCACATTATTGGACATTAATGGAAGCTATTCAAGAATATATTACAATAATTTAAAGTTAAAAAGTAAAAAAAAAACAATATTTTAATAGTTTATATATATATATATATATATATATATACTTACATATATATATATATATATATATATATATAATATATATATATATATATATATATATATATATATATATATATATATATATATATATATATATATATATATATATATATATATATATATATATATATATATATATATATTACCTATAACATACGGATTTGTTTAAATATAAACTAAATATATTATGTTCTAAGTCTTGGATAGTTTTTCTGAAAAAAAAATATTGTTTAAAGCGTACGAGAGTTTGTTTAAATACAAACTCATGATTTTTCGACAAATTTGCATAATTATCTCATTTTACAAAATAATTCTATTTTTTTAACATTTCTCATTTTCTAACTTATTTCTATGTCTTCAAAACATATACTTAATTAACAAAAATCAACATAATATATTACTCCCATAGTTATGATATAGGTTTATTTTTACAATAGTTTCATAAGAAAAAAATATCGCACTTCAGTATTATCCGTTCCTTTTCTAAAACAAAATTACATATTGGAAATAAAACAACAACAACAAAAAAAAACAGAAATATATATCCTATGTACAAAAATGCAATTTTGGTAATTTGGATAATCAGACACGTTAGTAAAATAAATATACAAACAACGTATGTTGAGCGGATAGAATGCGGATAGCCGATAGAGCTTACAGAAATTATCTACATATAAAATGTACACCAGAATATTTTCGCCAACTCTTGCTGCTTCAGAGAATAGATATTACTTAATTGAATGAAAACAGAGCAGTAATACATTATCAAAGAGGTAATAATTGAATAGTATATTGGGAATTGCTGAGTGTATCTAATATTTTCCGATTTTTACAGCAAAAATGCTACCACTTGAAAAAATATTATATATCTTTAAATATCTACAATGGCTGTAGCAATAAAGCCATAAGAATGTTTAGAAAAATCCCCCAAAATTGAAGAAATCTACAATAGTGATATTTTTTCTGGGTCAAAAATTCCAAACGTTCTATGTAGGTTGTGAACAGTCCTCACAGAAAAAAATACAAGTCTAATACTATAAAAAGTAAACAAAGAGTCAAAATCATGCATTATTGTAATATTATTTTTAACACCTTATATTTTTCGATTGTTCAGCAAACACAAAATCTCAAGCTAAAATTACAATAAATAATAATCAAAAGAAACGTTTTATTTGAAAATATTATTATAATTTGAAATTAGTTAAAGAATTATTAGCGAATAATCATATACTAGTCTGAATACAAAATTAGAGCAGGGTAAGAAATCTCTAACGTTTTCTTTATCTTTCAACTTAAATGCGACTTGAGAAACATAAATGACCGGAGCAGATGTTTGTGGACGTAAAAATAGGAAATGTTTAATGAAACAAAAAGAGAGAGAGATGTTTGTATGGAACGAAAGGACCTAATAGCAGACACATTGTCCCCGTTTATGGAAGACTGAGAATGAAATTTAGAAAGTAAGATTAAAAAAAATCAGAAGAAATATTCGCCAACGCAAAATGGCTTACTGAAAATACAATAAATAATATTCAAAACAAGTGTTTTATTTGAAAATATTATTATAATTCGAAATAAGTTAAAGAATTATTAACATAGAATCATATATTAGTCTGATTATAAGATTAGAGCAGAGTTAACCTTTTTCTTTATATTTCAACTTAAACACGACTTGAGAAACATTATTGACCGGAACAGATGTTTGTAGACGTAAAAAGAGGAAATGTTTAATGAAACAATAAGAGAAAAATAGAAAACGTTTAATGAAACAATAAGAGAAAAATAGGAAACGTTTAATTAAACAATGAGAGAGTTGTTTATATAGAACGAAAGGACCTAATAGCCGACACATTGTCCCCGTTTATGGAAGACTGAGAATAAAATTTAGAAAGTAAGATTTAAAAAAAATCAGAAGAAATATTCGCCAACACAAAATGGCTTACTGAAAATACAATAAATAATATTCAGAACAAGTGTTTTATTTGAAGATATTATTATAATTCGAAATAAGTTAAAGAATTATTAACGTAGAATCATATATTAGTCTGAATATAAAATTAGAGCAGTGTTAGAAATCCCTAAACCTTTCTTTATCTCTCCTTTAAATGCGATTCTAGAAACATAAATGACCGGAGCAGATATTTGAAAATATTATTATAATTCGAAATAAGTTAAAGAATTATCAGCGTAGAATCATATATTAGTCTGAATATAAAATTAGAGCAGGGTAAGAAATCTCTAACCTTTTCTTTATCTCCCAACTTAAATGCGAGTTGAGAAACATAAATGACCGGAGCAGATGTTTGTGGACGTAAAAATAGGAAACGTTTAATGTAACAATAAGAGAGAAAGTTGTTTATATGGAACGAAAGGTCCTAATAGCCGACACATTGTCCCCGTTTAAGGAAGACTGAGAACGAAATTTAGAAAGTAAGATAAAAAAAAAAGTCAGAAGAAATGTTGAATTAAACAAAGAAATCTACTTCTGTCGACATAAATTCTTTTTCTGTATTTTTTTCACAGATAACAAAAAAAAAGGAAAGTTGCATTAGGTTTATTTTTAAATATTTTTTCTACGTTTTAGAATTGGGAACATAAGGTATTTGTATGAAGAGAAAAAAATAGTGAAGACAAACGAAAGAGAAGTTTCAAAACGTTAAATTAAGTTGTTAATTACGGCTACAGTGTGTTTTTTAGTGCACTACTTATCATGCTAAGGAGTGTAGGAGTTTTTATTTTTATGTCAGGGGACATCTGAGTATATACGGATGTTGAATAAAAATGTTTTCAGAAAGTATTAATTTAGCTTATCCCGAAATACGATTTTCTTTTTAAATTTTTATATATTTCAAGTCATGCATAAAATTCTTAAATAATTGTTCTTTTATAAACTAAAAATTTAGTAAATACATTCCTTTGTTTAATATATAACTAGTTAATAACATAGTTAATACCAGTTAATAACTTTATTAAGTGGTGTTAATACCAGTTAACACCAGATAATAACGTTTCATATTGTTAAACTATGAAAGAGTGCTTTTATATATCTAATATAATAAAATACCTAATATATAATAAAATATCTATTATATATATATATATATATATATCTAATATAATAAAATATATAAAATATATCTTTTATATCTTTTATATATTTTATATTTTATTTTGATAAAATACAAAATTTTTTCAGAAATAAATTTCTGTTTGATATCATTATATTTTTAAAGAAGTAAAAAATTTCTTTAAAATAAAAATCAAGCTTATTTTCTATTTTATTTTTTTGTAAAAATTGCAAGACGAGATTTTTCGTTTTCAAATAAATGTTTTTCTCAAATCCTTTTAATTTTCTTTGTTACCATAGCATTAACTTTTGCTAGAATGTTGACATGTAATAGTTTTCAACTAGTTTTATGAAAAATTATTTTTTTTAGTTTATTTATCATAAAACAGTGCTATATAACAGCGATGTTATAAATGTTATTTATATATAAAGTTTTTAAATTTCTTGTAAATATACAAGTGTTTTTTTTTATTATATATAACATTTCTTACAAAGACATTATTTCTGTAATTAATATAAGAAGCATTTTATAAGATTATTTCTGAAATATATTTATATAGACATAAACTTTACCAATTTACTTTCTTTTAATGATCATGCTATTTCCTGTATGAATTATGTAACGGCTTAAGGGATTACCTTGGGAGTATTTCAGTATCAGGAAAAACTAGTTTACAACTAATTTATGAAATTTTTTTTTAGTTTAATTATCAATAATATTATTTATATATAAAGTTTTTAAATTTTTAGTAATAATATAAGTGTCTTTTTTTTAATTACCTGTAATATTTCTTACAAAGATATTATTTCTGTAAGTAATATAAGAAGCATTTTATAAGATTATTTCTGGAATATATTTCTATAAGCATAAACTGTACTAATTTACTTTTATACTTATCCTTGTTGTTTATTACATTCCTATTTTACCGCATTATTAAGAAAAAATATATTATTTTTAATGTACACCTATAATTAAAATTCAATACTAGGTACTTATTTATGATTGCTTACATTTTAAGATATATAACCATACACAAATTCTACACTAAAAAGTTACAGTTCAATTTGTAACATTAAGTAATTCTGATAAATAAAGTATATTAACTGGTTTATAATATATTAAGATCCTTATTTTATTTAGTGACAGAATATCTTTTAATGATCATGCTATTTCCTCTATGAATTATGTAACGTCTTAAGGGATTACATTGCGAATATTTCAGTATCAGAACTAACGTTCACTAGTTAGTTATTTATCACTGCTGGAGGTTTCACATTCTCCCACGTCTGTGTTCTTTATATAAAATATGTTTTAGTGGTTTGCCCATATAATACTTTGATGATCTAATATACTTAGTCATAAAATACATTAGTGCAGTCAACAGTTTAAATTCATGTATTAATCAGAGATTAATTCCTGATATATATTTGAAATAAACAAAGTATCAAACATCTAACATTATTACGTGTTGTACGCCTACCAGTGCTCTTATTGTTTCCCATCGGGATTATCCGAAAGCTTATAGGATTATTTTCAGAGTTTATTTGTATAGGTATGAGCTTTTACCCACCAGTTTTTTCCTTGTACATATTTTGGTTACATTACTTATCCTTGTTGTTTATAACATGCCTATTCTTCCGCATTTTTTAGACAGAAATATACTATTTTTACTGTATATCTATAATTCAAATTCAAAACCAGGTACTTATTTATGATTGCTTACATTTTAAGATATATAACCATATACAAATTCTACACCAAATAGTTTCATTTCAATTTGTAACATTAAGGAATTTTGATACAACATGTATATTGACTGGTTTATAATATATCAAGAAAATTATTTTATTTAGTGACAGAATTTCTTTTAATGATCATGCTATTTCCTCTATGAATTATGTAACGTCTTAAGGGATTACATTGAGAGTATTTCAGTATCAGAACTAACGTTCACTAGTCCTTTATTTATCATTGCTGGAGGTTTCACATTCTCCCACGTCTGTGTTATTTATATAAAATATGTTTTAGTGGTATGCCCATATAATACTTGATGCTCTAACATACTTTGTCATAAACTACATTAGTGCAGTCAACAGATTAAATTTTGTCTATTAATCAGAGATTAATTCAAGATGTATATTTGAGATAAACAAAGTATCAAACATCTTACATTATTATGTGTTGTACGCCTACTAGTGCTCTTATTGTTTCCCATCGGGATTATCCGAAAGCTTATCGGATTATTTTCAAAGTTTATTTGTATAAGTATGAGCTTTCATCATAGAATTTCTTTCTTGGTACATACTTATGATTACATTTCTTCTGTATTCTTTATATAATAAAATATATTTGTATTTGTACACCCGTGCAGACCCGTGTGATTTCTATGCATTCTTTTAAAAAATATACTATTTTTAATGCATACCCATAATTAAAATTCAAGACTAGGTACTTATTTATGATAGCTTACATTTTAAGATATATAACCATACACAAATTCTACACTAAAAAGTTGCAGTTCATATTGTAACATTAAGGAATTCTGATAAATAAAGTATATTAAATGGTTTATTGTATATTAGATCCTTATTTCATTTAGTGACAGAATTCCTTTTAATGATCATGCTATTTCCTGTATAAATTATGTAACGTCTTAAGAGTTTACATTGGGAGTATTTCAGTATCAGCAAGATGTTCACTAGTTAGTTATTTATCACTACTGCAGATTTCACATTCTCATACGTCGGTGTTCTTTATATAAAATATGTTTTAGTGGTCAGCCCATATAATACTTTTATGCTCTAGATTCAGTCATAAAATACATTAGTGCAGTCAACAGTTTAAATTTAGTCTATTAATCATAGATTAATTCAAGATGTATATTTGGGATAAACAAAGTATCAAATGTCCAATATTATCATACGTTATACGCCTACCAGTGCTCTTATTGTTTCTCATCGGGATTATCTGTAAGCTTATCGGATTATTTTCAAAGTTTATTTGTATAGATATGAGGTTTCCGCCACCAATTTTTTTCTTGGTACATACTTATGGTTACATTTCTTCTGTATTCTTTTTATAATAAAATATATTTGTATTTGTATACCTGTGTAGACCCGTGTGATTTCTACACATTCTTTAGAAAAAATATATTATTTTTAATGCATACCCATACTTAAAATTCAAAGACTAGGTACTTATTTATGATTGCTGATATTTTAATATATGTAACCATACACAAATTCTACACTAAAAAGTGTCATTTCAATTTGTAACATTAAAGAATTCTGATTAAAAAAGTATATTAACTGGTTTATAATATATTAAGATCCTTATTTTATTTAGTGGCAGAATTTCTTTTAATGATCATGCTATTTCTTGTATGAATTATGTAACGTCTTAAGGGATTACATTGGGAGGATTTCAGTATCATAAAGAACTAACGTTCACTAGTTAGTTATTTATCACTGCTGCAGGTTTCACATTTTCCTGCGTCTGTGTTCTGTATATAAAATATGTTTTAGTGGCATGCCCATATAATACTTGATGCTTTAACATACTTAGTCATAAAATACATTAGTGCAGTCAACAGATTAAATTTTGTTTATTAATCAGAGATTAATTCACGATGTATATTTGGGATAAACAAAGTATCAAACATCTAACATTATCATGTGTTGTACGCCTACCAGTGCTCTTATTGTTTCCAATAGGAATTATCTGAAAGCTTAGTGGATTATTTTCAAAGTTTATTTCTACAGGTATGGGCTTGCATCCATAACTTTTTTATTCATTCTTGGTTCATACTACTTCTTCTTTTTTTCTGTATTCTTTATAAAGAGTACAGAAGAAGCGTGGCATAATAAAATTTATAATAAATATAATATATAAATAATAATAATATTAATAATAATAATAATAATAGTTCTAATAATTATAATAATAATAATAGATATATAATAAAATCTATTTTTGCTTCGATACCCGTGTAGTGCATGTTTCCTCTGTGGCTTATCTGATGTTCAGTGAGATTATTTTATCAATATATTAGAAACAGAATACACTTTCATTCAGTCAAATTTTTATTTTTTTAGCAACTGGTCATGTTTCACATATTTCGCTATTAGTGCCCTGTATATAATTCTGTAAACACATCTCTACATCTTTATCTGATTCAATTGTAGTAACTTTCTAATGTACGTACTGCACTAAAATATGTTTTATTTATTATTAGATAAGTACTGTTAACATTTAATACAGATGAACTTACTATACAAGATCATTCTTTGTAAAGCCTATTCCAAGCTACAAAGACCCCGCATTTCAGTGTTGGGATTCGAACTCTTATAATCCGTATGAATTTAATCTATCGAATAGTACATGGATTTATGATGTATAATATTGATATATAAAGTTATAATCATCCTACATAATTATTATATATCCTCTTCATTCCGATGACATTTTATCCGTAGAAATTATTTATATTCTTATGAGATTATTTTGACAGTATACTAGTATTAGTATAAGCTTTCATAGACTTATTTTTTATATATACTTACAATATATTTTAGGTTTAACTACTTTTCTCGCTTTATATATAAAAAAATTTAAATTCATATCTGTTCTTATAATGCTGTATTTACTGTAAAAATGCAATGAATTTATAATCATAAAATACACAAGTGCTGTAGTAAAAGTGCCATTGTAATCTGTGAATGTTTTTTAGAATTCTGATATATAAGTTATTATATATTACATAAAAATATTATATGCATTATTTCAATAGATAATTCAATTTCTTTTATACAAAAAGTTACTTAATGCATAACGTTTTCTAGGATCTGTAAGCTTATTTTTATGAATATATATGTATATAATGGTAATTATAAATTTAAATTAATTTCTGATATATCTGTTTTATATGACACTTTTTCTTCATAAAAAATATTCTTTTTGTAACTGAACACGTTTATTCTTCATAAAACTTATAATAATATAATAAATTTATATACACTGAACACATATAATATTTATAATATATTATATATAATATATAATATATATATATATATATATATATATATATAAATATATATATATATATATATATATATATATATATATATATATATATATATGTATATGTATATATATAATAAATATATATTATAAATATATATATATATATATATGTATACATACAGAGTAATATAGTACAGGATAGTCTTATAAACAATCCAAAACATTTTCAAATAATTTCTATTATTTATAAATTTTCCGTTTGGACGGACACTTTATGGTTTTTTGAACAGTGCACATAAATTTACTTCTTTGGCAGGTACTTACAGTGAAATCATTACAAATTGCTTTATCCATTATGAATTTTCATTTCTGTATACATTTTTACATTTAATACCAAATAAATCTTTTTTCATGAAGATTTTCAGTTTTCATAAATGACATCCTATGATGTTTAAAATGACAAATGGCTTGACGAGCTGTAATATCTGCAGTACTTTTAAATTTAATTATTATTTTATTATGTGTGCAGTTCAGAATAACTTAGATTTAAGATAGGCATCGATATGTAATTGGCAGAAACGAATTCAACATCAGAGGGATTAAAAAAACTACTGGTATAATAAAAACCTTTTAATTTTCTCTTTGTGTCATACATGAAATGAAATATTATTAGTATTATTATTAGTAGTAGTAGTAGTAATATATTATAATAATATTAATAATAATAATTATTAATATTATTATTGTTTTATTATTATTATTATTATTAATACTATGCATTCGATTATATTCTTTAATAAATTAGATTTAAGATATGCATCGATATGTAATTGGTAGAAATAAATCGAGAATTAAAGGGATAAAAGAAACTATAGGTATAATACACGATTTTTAACTTTCTCTGTGGATCGTAAATGAAATAAAATATTGAGTATTTGATTTTTAATTAGTGTATTATTATTATTAGTAGTAATAGTAGTTATATATTATAATAATATTATTAATAATAATTAATAATATTATTATTGCTGTTGTATTATCATTATTATCAATATATTATTATTATTGTTGTTTTTATTATTATTATTATTAATACTATGCATTTGATTTTATCCTTTAATAACTTAGATTTAAGATATGCATCGATATGTAATTGGTAGAAATATATAGAGCATTAAAGGGATAAAAGATAATAGTGGTATAATTTTTAACTTTCTCTGTGTGTCGTAAATGAAATAAAATATTGAGTATTTGGTTTTTAATTAGTGTATTATTATCATTATTATTATTAGTAGTTATATATTATAATAATATTAATAAAAATAATTATTAATATTATTATTGCTGTTATATTATCATTATTATCAATATATTATTATTATTGTTGTTATTATTCTTATTATTAATACTATGCATTTGATTTTATCCTTTAATAACTTAGAATTAAGATATGCATCGATATGTAATTGGTAGAAATAAATAGAGCATTAAAGGGATAAAAAATAATAGTGGTATTATACACGATTTTTAACTTTCTATTTGTGTCATAAATGAATTAAAATATTGAGTATTTGGTTTTCCATTATTATTATTATTATTATTATTATTATTATTATATTAAAATTAATAATAATAATTATTAATATTGTTATTGCTGTTATATTATCATTATTATCAATATATTATTATTATTGTTGTTATTATTATTATTATTAAGACTATGCATTTGATTTTAGCCTTCAATAATTTAGGTTTAAGATATGTATCGATATGTAATTTACAGAAATGAATCGATCATTAGAGGGATAAAAGATACTAGTGGTATAATACACGATTTTTATCTTTCTTTATGTATCGTACATCTTATCAAATACTTACTATTTGATTATTAATTAGTATAGTGTTACTAGTATTATTATTATCATTATATTATTATTATTACTATATTAATAATAATAATAATAATAATAATTATTATTATTATCATTATTATTATTATTATTATTGTTATTAATTCTAAGAATTTGATTTTAATTCTATACATAAAAAAAAATATTCTTCAACCTTATCCGTTCTATTTCTTCCAGCGATATTATTGGTTCACATACGGATTATCTGAAGACTTATAGGATTATTTCAGAAACATATTAGTAACAGTCTGAGTTTTCATACACTATTATTTTTATTTATCACTGTTGCATATTTTATGTTTAGCTCCTTCTGTATTCTCCATATGATATATTCTGGTTTTTTTTCTGTTACACATACTAAATCACAGATAGATACGATACTAGAAAATATTATTGCCAATACAAGAGAGCAAAACTTTCGAGAATCTCCGCTTCGTTTTATAAGAACGAAACTATAAAAGAAATCTTGAAGAACGTTTGCGTGATTGGCAGACACGCAAACATTTCAGGTATTCGGAATAGCGCTATATATTATATTTTCCCCCAGAAAAAAAGAAGAGAAAAAACAATAAAATGGTTTGCGAATTCTTCCACTTTTACTCTCCACTTGTCTGTTGTGTGAATCTGCGATGATGAAATAAAAAAAGAATCATATCGATAAAAATCATTACTGGGGAGTTTTATTTAAGCAAAGAGACTAGTTTAATAAACTTTAATCTTCGTAATAAAGCTGAAAGAATCGATTTTTTCTAGGTTAAGAATCACAAATTTTGTATTATTGATTTAGAAGAGACTTATAGGAATTAAATAAGAATCTTAAAATGGAAATCATTTATACAATAAAACATGTATCATTTATGGTGACGTATAACTTTTGATGTATTACCAATGTGTAAGAGTTGAAGTTACGCGAAACTAGATTTAGCTACATGAAAAATATAAACAACCATACGTTTAGATTAAGTCTGCATAATTCTTGTTGTGTTCGAAAATAAATAAAAGAAGTTAAAAGGTAGTGGTAATATGTGAATTTCCCTTCCAAATAGCATTTGATGTATTACCAATGTGTATAATGTTGATGTTACACGAAACTAGATTTAGGTACTTCAAAAAAGGTAAACAGACATACCCTTAGATTAAGTCTGCATCAGTCCTGTTGTGTTGGAAAATAAATGAAAGTAGTTGAAATGTAGTGGTAATATGTGAATTTCCCTTCCAAATAACATTTGATGTATTACCAATGTGAATGATGTTGATGTTACACGAAACTAGATTTAGGTACTTCAAAAAAGGTAAACAGACATACCCTTAGATTAAGTCTGCATCAGTCCTGTTGTGTTAGAAAGTAAATAAAATAAATTAAAAGGTAGTAATAATATGTGAATGTCCTTTCCAAATAACATTTGATGTATTACCAATGTGTATGATGTTGAAGTTACACGAAACTAGATTTAGGTACTTGAAAAAAAATAAACAATCATACCCTTAGATTAAGTCTGCATCATTCTTCTTGTCGAAAATAAATAAAAGAAGTTAAAAGGTAGCGATAATATGTGAATTTCCCTTGCAAATAACATTTGATGTATTACCAATGTGTATGATGTTGAAGTTACACGAAACTAGATTTATCTACATGAAAAAAGATAAACAGCCATACCCTTAGATTTAGTCTGCATCATTCTTGTTGTGTTCGAAAATAAATAAAAGAAGTTAAAAAGTAGTGATAATATGTGAATTTTCCTTCCAAATAACAAAATTTCATATTCTCAATTTTTTTTTCATTTTAATATAAGAGTTTGTTTCTCCCATCATTTGTAAAATAACCAGGTCCTTTCAATTTAGCTGACCGATTGCAGGCAATGCTTAGATCTGGTACCTATGTAACTAATTCTCTATTTGAACAAACGATGCAAGTGGTTTATCCTCAGTTGTCAGTGTCCAGCTAGATAAGCTGCTAGTTATAATACCCTATATAAGCCTTAACCTGTTTCTAGGCAGCTACAAAGTGTATTTGAACACTAGAGTAATAGAACCAAAGTGAAACACATGTATGTGAATTTTCTAAATATCCAAAAATTATTAATACATCAGATGTTGAAAAATATGTCGATAAATACAATATTTTCTTCGAGATTCTGAATAAATGCAGTATGTCAAGCTTTTATATTCCTTTTACTTTTCTATTTATAGCTCATCAATTTATACGATGGTCGACTGGTTAGGATGCTAGCCTTCGGTAACGGAGTTTGTAGGTTCAAATCCCACTGGGACATGGATATTCGTAGCGTACTTGATAAAAGATAAACATCCATACTATTAGATTAAGTCTGCAGCATTCTTGTTGTGTTCGGAAATAAATAAAAGTAATTAAAAGGTAGTGGTAATATTTGAATTCTCTTCCAAATAACAAGAATTTACTTTCTCAAAATTGTTCATTTTATTAAAATTTTTCTCTTTTCTATAGAAGTAAAATTTTTATTAAAAGAATTAGTTTCTCCCATCATTTGTAAAGGACAGGTCCTTTCATTATAGCTCACCGATTAGACTCAATGCTTAGATCCGGTACCTATGTAACTAATTCTCTATTTGAACAAACGATGCAACTGGATTATCTTCAGTTGTCAGTGTTCAGATAGATAAGCTGCTACTTATAATACCCTTTATAAGCTTTAACCTGTTTCTAGGCAGCTACAAAGTTTAGTTGAACACTAGAGTAATAGAGCCAAAGTGAAACACATGTATGCGAATTTTCTAAATGTCCAATAATTATTAATACCTCAGATGTTAAAAAAAATCTAAATATAAATCTAATATTTAATCTAATATATTCTTCTAGATTCTGAATAACTCCAGCAGCATGCCAAGCTTTTATATTCTAGTTACTTTTCTATATATATCTCTTCTACTTATACAGGTCGAAGGGTGGTCGAATGGTTAGGGTGCTAGCCTTCGATACCGGAGTTTGTAGGTTTGAATCCCACTGGGGCATGGATGTTCGTAGCGGTTTGGAATCGGCTTTAAGATGTAGGTCCTGGTCTCATTTGATCTTGTGTTGCAAAACGTAGATCGTAGCACTCCAAACCAAAACCAAACCATTTATACATATAAGTATTTTACTGTTTTCCATGTATTGCATGACTTTGAATTGCAAATCAATGAAAAAAGATATAGCATATTTTAATTAATACCTCTTAAATGAATGTTTAAATATAAAATATTTAAAAGAAGTACAAGGAAATATATCGCATAATATACAATCCAGACTTTGTGTCATTAGATAATACAAAATTCAGTGTATAGTATAAATATGATAAAAATGCAACGAAATATTTCTCTTAACCTAAAATCATAATTTTTATTGCTTTGACACATAATATATATTACAAATAAAATACAATATCAAGAACATGTATATATCGCTATAGTCATTAATTATGTGTAAGATTGTAGACGAAACCTAAATCCATTAACTCTTGTAAGTTTTGTAATAAGTCCATTAATTCTTTCATAAAAAAAATATTTCTATTATTTAGTTTCCATGTCTATTCATAGCTTCCTTTAATATGCATTGCGGGCACGGATTTTATTTTTTCTTCTATAATTTTTTAATATTTTTTTAGAAAATCAATTAGGAATAATACAAGGTACTCTTAATATACATGCTAAATGATATAAATAAGAGTAATAAAATACAAATATGCGAAATACATTATGAAACATAAAATGATAATAATTAAGATGCACAAAATGTATCATATAACATAAAAAATAATGTTTTTGACGTATAATGTTACAAAATATGTCCCGTAATGTATATAAGCTATAAATACACCCGCATGAACATTTAGTTACTGTTATTAATTATGTAATAAAAGATTGCAATGATGCATTAAATCTTAAATATATTTTAATAAGACCACTAAGCTTTCCATATAAAAAATAAGCCCTATTATTTACTCCCATTTCCATATATAGTATATCATATAGTTTTACATCTTTATTTAGGAAAACAAGTACGAGAAATATAATGCATTCTTGATAAGCTTCCTAAATAATATTATAATATAAAAGAAATAAAATACACATCTACAAAATATATCATTTAAAAAGATCATATAACAAAAAATCAAAATATTTATAATGCATGATACTAAAAAATATATCATAAATGTAAAATATAAATACTTCATCATTAACACTTTTTTACTGTCATTCATTATGGAAAAGTAGTTCTCATTTAGTATTTAATTTCAAATTCTTTGTTAAATTTAATAAAAAGGCCAATATACTTGTTCATAAAAATAACCTCATTTTATGTCACTTCCATTTCTATTTTTTCCATTTCTATTTTAAATATTTGTAATAAAATAGTCTAATAAAATATTTTTAAATATTTCTATATTTTTTTAAATATTTGGGAGTTAAACTCCATAATTATTATAAGTTCTAAAAACATCCTAAATAATCTTACAATATAATGTAAAAATTATATGTCAAAAATTCATAGTGGCTATGTTGTTTGATATTATTAATTATATTACATAGCATAAAAAATATATATCTGCAGAAACAATATGTACATTAATAACTGTATAAGTTATATCGAAGAAGATTGCAATCTTTCGTTAATTTAAATGGCTCTTAAAAGTTCTAAGTATATCCTAAATAATTTTTCAACATAATTTTAAATTTATAAGTAGAACGAAAAGTATCATATAACTACAAATTTTAATATATTTGCTATGTGTTATTATAAAATACATCATAAAGCATAAACTAATTCAAAATACTAGAAGTTAATATAAAATTTATAATGATCTAATATATAGAAATATATCGTATGAAAACAATCATAATAATTGTGTTGAATTATATCATAAATTTCATCATACAACATAAACAAAATTTAAATTGGAGAAAATATACGATTAGAGATCATTATTAGATATATAAGAGAAGAATGCATTTAGAAGTTATATGCAATTATCCTTGTAAGATCTTAATACTTCCTAAAAACATTTTTACACTATCATGTAAAAATTATAAATCTACCAAAGTGTATCATATGTAAAAAAGTCATAATAGTTATCCAATATCATAAATTACATCATAAATCATAAAAAATATTAAAAAAAAAGATATTTAGAGTCTGTAAATATATGTGCCAAAGTTGACTGCATTTCAAAGTTAAATGCAATAATTCTTGTAAGTTTCTTAATAAGACCACTAAAACACCGGTACAAAGGCAAATTCTATTATTTCCTTTCCATTTCTATTCATAGAAAATCATTGAGAACATGCAATTTACTTTTTTACCATTCATTTTATGTCTTTGATCAGAAAAGCAATTACGAGAAATATACGATATTCTTAATTCCTCCTAAATTCATCTGACGAAGAAAATGAAAATGATCATAATAGTTATGTTAAATTATATCATAAATTTCATCGTAAAACATAAACAAAATTTAAATTGGAGAAAATGTACATTTAGAGATCGTTATTAGATATGTCAGAGAAGATTGCATTTGGAAGTTATATGCAATAATTTTTGTAAGATCTTAATACTTCCTAAAAAATCTTACGATACCATATAAAAATTATAAATACAACAAATTGTATCATATGCAAAAAAAATCATAATAGTTATGTTATCCAGTATCATAAATTACATCATCAATCAGAAAAAAATATTCAAGACCATGTATATTTAGAGACCGTTAAAATATGTGTGAAAGTTGACTTCATTTTGAAGTTAAATTCAATAATTCTTGTAAGTTACTTAATAAGACCAATAAAACACCAGTGCAAACCCGTGCAATTTCTATTATTTCCTTTCCATTTCTATTCATAGAAAATCATTGAGGACATGCAATTTACTTTTTTACCATTCATTTTATGTCTTTGATCAGAAAAGTAATTACAAGAAATATACGAGATACTTAATTACTCCTAAATTCCTTTGACGAAGAAAATGAAAACAATCATAATAGTTATGTAAAATTATATAATAAATTTCCTCGTAAAACATAAACAAAATTTAAATTGGAGAAAATGTACATTTAGAGATCGTTATTAATTATATGTCAGAGAAGATTGCATTTGGAAGTTATATGCAATAATTTTTGTAATATCTTAATGCTTCCTAAAAAATCTTACGATAACAAATAAAAATTATAAATAAAACAAATTGTACCATATGCAAAAAAATCATAATATTAATGTTACCCAATATCATAAATTACATGATAAATCATAAAAAAGTATTCAAGAACATGTATATTTAGAGACCGTTAATGTATGTGTGAAAGTTGACTGCATTTTGAAGTTAAATTCAATAATTCTTGTAAGTTACTTAATAAGACCAATAAAACACCCGTACAAAACCGTGCAATTTCTATTATTTCCTTTCCATTTCTATTTAAAGAAAATCATTGAGGACATGCAATTTACTTTTTTACCATTCATTTTATGTCTTTGATCAGAAAAGCAATTACGAGAAATATACGATATTCTTAATTCCTCCTAAATTCCACTGACGAAGAAACTTAATTACTTGCTATTTTTCACATACATACCCCCTTGCCACATTTACTAAAAACTCAGATAATTCCCTTCTATAAGACTTATTCCGAGCCTTATTTATTGCGTTTCGCAGTCTAGATAAAAGAAGACCAAAATTAACTTTCTTATCCCTCCGAAGTAGTAACAAGAAACACATGCCTCGCTTTATGAGTTTAGTCCGAGGTTTCACGTAAACACATAGCTTCTTTAGAAGGAGAAGGCTTTAAAACTGCCACACACACCCCGAAGTTCGAATGATGAAATTAACGACCCGGCCGGGCTTCCATCTTGTGGGATCAAGGAACATTCTTATCTTGATCGCATAAATGTCTCATGAGATAGAAATACGACCAGCGAATCTTAATTTTATCCCACTAGTGGGAAAAGACCAAAAAGATAGGTCAAGAATTAGGTGAAGTATTCGAGTACTGCCGGA
>CM063511.1:130001208-130016208 GCA_032207245.1 Pardosa pseudoannulata
GCCAAACCGATGATGACTTCAAAACGTACAATTTTCGACCTCCAAAAACGCTCCGAAAATGGATGCAATGTACATTTTTGCCAGTGCTTTCCCCCATGGAGTTTTGAGGTAGGAGGGTCAGGTCTATTGTTTAGGAACTGCACCCCTCTTTCACTGATATTTCTTAAGGGATGCAACCCTACTTCCACAAAGACGCTGATAGCTTTTCATGACTTTGTAAATCTCTATTTTGAAGTATTTCGTTTGCGTTAACAAATGTATCTCTAATTGCCCCCTTAAATATCTTGGATGACTTTCGTAAAAAAATATAAATAAGTCTCTCAAAGAATATTTTTGTTTGTACTTTTTTAATGCATTATTTCTTATGGGATAATATTCCAGACTTGACGAGCTTAATGTGTATTAAAAATTAACGATCTATAATATCTATTTATATATCTATATATAACCGGAAGTAAAGGGACAATAACGAAGTTGGGTTTTCCATATTCCATTCTAGTCGACAAAGGGTAAAGGTAAAAATCATACAACTCGTTGGACACTGACATTAGCGTATTTTGGAGAATTTTTTTTCTAGATGTGTTCCACTCGGAGGGATATGACTTCATTTAAATTCTATTAAGAACTTAATGTAAGTAGCTCTTTTTTTTGTTACAATAATCAAATTCAACACTTAATTTGTATAAGTAATTTTACTTTCGAAATAATGTTATAAAGCTTCGAATATAAATGCATAATACTTAATTAACGATCATCGTAACCAAATATGCAAATGTATTATAATTTAATAGCTTATTCCATATGCATAATTAAATATATATTAAATAACCTACTGGAATACCAATGCTATCTCGAATCTCCGAGGAAATTATCAAGTGATCGGTGAAGGCTTAGGCCAAATTTTCGAATTAAAATCTCTCTTTATTAACATATATAGCTTGAAGCCTCATCCTAAACTCTCGTCAACAAATGCACCTGGAGGTCACAACACTCCAGCCATTTTCGCGGTATGCCTGGCGTATTGATCTCGTCTTTTGAAATTCTAATCTCTTCCCACATTTTACATCAAGGTTCTAAACAAAAATAGTTCCAGACTCACGCTTCACATGCAGGAAGTATATCATGCGAGAAAATTGCCATATTCTAAAAGTAGACCTGATTCACACCGCCCTTGGGGAAGCTAGGATAATGTATCGCCAGGCTACTCTCTGTTTACCTGTTTGAATAAAATTTGAATTCCGCCTTTTGTTAGGAGGATGCTGTTAATTTCGAGGACTCCAGAGCAGGGTGAGAGATAGAAATGTAATATTAACTTACACTGGAAAGTTTTTAATTCGCTATTTAGCATTCTACTTTCTCTTACGGTGAAATTCCAACTGTTGGCATAAACTATGCTCTCTCGGATATGCTTTGAAATTTTAAGCCACGTGTCCAACTCTAAGAAGGAGCTAGTTTTATGCTAAATATTAGTATGGAAATAACTTTGAAATTTAAAACAAGTTATGTAAATATGGAAAAATAAATAAAATTTTGAGAACATTTTCAGCGTAACACTATTATCTCTCTCTGTAGATTGTTTTGTGAATTAAGTTGGGTTTAAGATGAAAATATAAAATGTGATATAGGACTATATCAGGTTTGATTTTATTAACCCCTTCCGGTAAAATGACGATTCTAGCTCGTCATTAGTTTTTCATTTGATACCGCACAATGACGAGCTACACTCGTCATGCGATTAAAGTTACTGTTAAATATGATAATTAATTTAGTTTAAAATTTCTAGTGTACTGAATTTGGCAACACTTTTATCACTTGTGAAAATCACAAGTCACTATTGCATATTGTTTACTTAGAATTTCTTGGTACAAGTCATTGCCAAAGTAATGAGTCAGAATAAAAGAAAACCTACTAAGAAATGCCGTGTGTGTTACAAGAATCAAATTAAAAGTGAGACTACTTGGCGGTGTAAACAATTAAGAATTCCTTTGCACTTTGTTTTGAAAAGTACCACTAGCTTGAAGACTATTATCTGTATACCTTATTAATGTTTTGCTTTGATATTTTCTTAATTTTACTGTTTCTGATATTATTTAACACTATGTAAAAAGTGGATTTTAATTAAGAATATGTAAGAATTCTAAAATGAAACAAGTTTTTTAAATAAAAATTAAATGGTTATTTCAAGCACAGTTTTTCATTATTAAATCATACCGGAAGGAGTTAAAAATATATTTGCATAAAAACATATTCTATCATATTTATAGTTTGCAATATGTTATTAAAGATTTTGTTTCGTTTACCCATATTTGAATATATTTGAAAACTTAAAGAATAGTTAATATTCCATAGAAGATTAGAGATAGATTAGCTGAGAGATAGAACTTTAATATTAAACTAAATTAGAACATTTTAAATTTACTATTAAGTAATCTGCTTACTTTACAATGAAATACCTACTGTTTATATTACATATGCGGTATAGGTTATATTTTCAATTTCCTTTCAATCGTGTTGTTTCCAAAATATTCGCATAAAAATGAGATTTCACAACGACCTAAATATGATACGTTAAAATCAAATTTTAAATTAGCATTGTGCTCGTAAGCCTTATGAAGATATCGCATTAGTAATTGATTTATGTTATAAAATCTACGTTACATAGTTATTGATTAATTAACATCAAATGCTTTTCTTCCTAACACATTTCTCTCTTTTTAAACATTATAGCTGATTAATAGTAAAGGTATCCAGACATAATAGTAATAATTTATAAGTGATATAATTATATTTAAAAAATCTATACTTGCAAGTATTTCTCTTGTGTAGAGATAAAAGTAAACCATATTTTTAAACATTTGATATTTTAAATTAATAAAATGTTAGGGAAACTTAAATAAGTATATACTTTAAGACTAAATATAATTGCCAAAACTATACCCATTTTAATTATCTAAGAGCAATGAATATTCCAACCTATTCATGTTTCATGATCACAATGAAATTTTTATTAAATTGTCAGATGTTATTTCAGTAAATAGCACGCAAATCAAAATTAGCCAAATATTTCCTTGAATTATTTCAACCTTAAAGAGATGTGACTCCTTAAAATCACAAATTTTTGAAACTTTCATTGTATGATTTTCTTTTAACTTACAAAATTGTATCTTAGATAACGTTGACTTTTCTAGATTAGGAAAAATATACGTTATATAACGCTCTGGTCTCTAAATTCGCTAAAAAAAACAATATATGCGAAACTTTTTCCATCATGACTTTGGAAATTTGACTTTTACAATACATAATAAAATATTCTTCCGTATATAAAGTTTAGTAAATAAGAATAACAAATATGGGTAACAACGTTTTCCGCTCTCAATTCGTTAAAAAAGATATATACTTGTAAACAATCTCAATTATGTATCTAGGTGTCATTTTAAAACGAGTAATAACAAATTCCTTCTCTATTATACATTTTTCTTTATAGCAATAAATAAGAATTAGATATAAATATTTCTAGCCATAATTTGTATTAAAAGATATTTGAAGTCTTTCTCATTTTATGACCAGTTAATAATATATGATAATAGGGTATTCCATTTGAAAACATTTTAGTACACAGTGATATCGGAAAAAATATAATTCTAAAGCTAATTTAAAAATACACGAAAAAGGTTCAATACTATAAGTTACTTTAAAAGCAAGAGAAGCTTTTGGTGCAATTTTACCTTATATAATAAAAAATTCGTCCGTGTATGAAATTTTGTAGTAGAATAACAAATATGTGATACTAGGTTTTACGCTTTTAATTCGTTAAAAAATATATATTTTTAAGCAATCTCAATTATGTATCTAGTTGTCATTTTAAAACAAGTAATAACAAATTCCTTTTTTACTATGCATTTGTCTTTATAGCAATAAATAAGAATTAGATATAAACATTTCTAGCCACAATTTGTATTAAAAAGTATATTAAAAGGTATTTGAAAAAAGTATTCATTTTAGGACCAGTTAAAATTATATTATAACAGGCCATACAATTTGAAAACATTTTAGTATACACTAATACTGAAAAAAAATATAAAACTAATTTAAATATGCACTAAAAAGGTTCAATACTATAAAGTTAATTCAAAAGCAAAAGAAGCTTTTGGTGAAATTTTACCTCATATAACAAAATATTCCTCTTTGTATGAAATTTTGTAGTTAAGAATAACAAATATGGGTTACAACGTTTTCGGCACAACTTTGTTTACAACTTTGTTAAAAAACATATTTACATGTAAACAATCTGAATTATTAATCTAGGTGTCATTTTAAAACAAGTAATAACAAAGTAGTTTTATACTATGCATTTCTATTGATAACAGTAAATAAGAATTAGATATAAATATTTCTAGCCACAATTTGTTTTAAAAGGTATATTAAAAGATATTCGAAGACTTATTCATTTTAGGACCAGTTAATAATAAACTATATAAAAATAGCCTAAGTGATCTGCCTGTCAGTGCTCGAATTCAGGAAACAGTTGGACTTGGAATGAATAGGGATATTCATATTAGATTATCCATAAGTTAAATTCATATTAGATTATCCATAAGCAAAATCCAAAGCAAGTCATTAAAATGTTCAAAATCCACCCCTTTCCCCCTTTTCTGCGTTTAATGCCTTTATTTCAAGATCTTATTCTCCGGTTAAGAGCATTTAATCAATTTATCATATAATAAGTAAAAATAACTTTTTCTAGCATTATGACTCTTTATGAGTCATTTCTTCAACCATCTAATTTAACCCTCCGAGTGGAACACACCGATTAAAAAAAGTCTCCAAAAATACTCTAAAGGTTTATTGTGTCAATGACCAAAGCGTTCTATGATGTTTTACTTCAAATATCTGATAATTTAAAATTGAAACATCGATTATATTTTGTAATGAAATTTACAAATTCTTTTCATAAAATCTAGGAGTCTATTTCACCGAATAATAAAAATCTAGCTTTTAAGTTATATATCTTTGAAAATTAAGAAGTTCGTTATTTTTTGAGTTTGTTTTTTATACATAACCATATGGTTTAACTAAATAAATTCAATGTGATTCTAACTTCATTCACAATATCAGGAGACATTAGAGTAGATAGACAAATTGTTGAAGGTGTACCAGATAACTATCTGCCAAAACCCCCCATTTTTTACCTGCCTTACAGGGTAGTTTACAATTCTGGAAAATTAAAAATTGTAATAATCCCTTCATATGAAGGGCTATAAGCTAGTATATTATAACAGTTGAATTCAAATGTATTCCCATTTGAATACATTTTGGTATATATTGATACTGAAAAAATATAATTCTAAAACTAAATTTAAAAATACACTAAAAAGGCTCAATGCAATTAAGTTACTTCAAAAGCAAGATAAGAGTTTAAAATTAAAGTGCTAAATAGCTATCATTACTCTTTTGGGAATATATATCACAATAAGTGCATATTTTTCATTTAAAACAAAATAAAGTCCATAAAATTAAACTAATATATACATGATACATACTTTTGTTATGTAACGTAAATAATGAAGTCACAATAAAAAATAACTCCTTTTTAAATGATAAATATTAAATTCGTGTATGCATTTGAAATATCCAAAAAAATATTCATTTTGTAAAACAAATATTACGTTTTTCCCATTGAGCATCTTTATACATTTCATTCCCATTTATCAATTTTCTTTTTTATGTAACTAATTTAAAATCATCCTGTTGAAAAAAAATAATATACTTAGAAATAAGCTCCCTCCACTTTTTTAAATGATAAATTCGCGTTAATGAGTTACGAAAAAATTGCATTTTTCAATATATGTTTTTTAAACGCATTTATTTAATATTTCATACAGTTAGATGAAGTGCTTATTCATTGTCAACTTGTTAGTTTGAAAAGGAAAAAAATGCATTTTTTTAGTCTTGAAATCATTCATTAATTAAAGCAAAGTAAAAGTTGAAGAAAAAAATATCCTGCTCTTTGCGTTTGCAGCTGCATAGTAGAATATGGATTTATGTGTTTAATAATTAAGCCGTATTCATTTTATTACGTTCATATATTTTTCCATTATTTTATGGACTTAAATATGGCTTTTAAAAGAGGTATTTTTTAATCAGATGAAAAAGGTTTGTTTACAGCACAGACACTGTGATTAATGAATAGATAATCCTACTGGGATTTCAACGGGAGAAATTGTCCAAATTTTAATAAAATGTTTCTAGTTATTATATATTTTGTGTTTGTAATTAATGCTATGACTTTTAAAATGTGGAAGAAAAACTCTTTAATTTTCACTTCAGTTTTTATAATTGTGTAACACTAGTACTATCTTTTGTTTAATTTAATATAATGATTAGCTTCCCAATTCAGTTAAGTTAATTGTATACAATATCTTGTATGGGATATCATGAGGCATACACGTATATATAAATACATATGTGTATATGTGTGTAGATGCATGTATATATATAAAATGTATATATATATATATAATATATATATAATATATATAATATATATATATAATATATAAAATAATATATATATATATTTAAATATATATATAAATCTATATATAAATATATAAATAAATATATATAATAATATATATATATATATATATATTATATATAAATATAAGTATATATATTTATATATATTTTTAAAATTTTATAAATATTTATTATAATAAAAATTTTATTATATATTACATATATATATTATATAAAGGAATTTTATTATAATTTTTTTAATTATTTATATATATATAATATATTAATGTTTTTAAAATTAAATTTAAGATAATAATAAAACTACATTATGTATAATTTTTTATATATAAATGTATTGTTTTAAAAAATAATGATATATTTGTCTTTTCATTAATTATATAATAATATAATGATATAAATTATTTATAATTTATATATAAAATTATAAATTATAATTAATATATATTTAAATTTATTATTTAAATTTTTAATTTTTTATAATATATATTTATCTTTGTAAATATAAATATTTTAAAATTTATATATATATTTTAAAAATATATGATAAATTATAATATTAATAATTGTTAATAAATAATTTAAATATTATTAAATGTTTATGTATATATATAATAAATATATATATAATATATATCTAAATATAATATATATAAATATATAATAAAATAATATATAATAATATATATAATATATTATATTATATATATATATATATATATATAAATATATATATATATAATATAATATATATATATATATATATATATATTTTTATATTTTTATAATTTAATATTATATTTAATATTCTTATATATAATTTAATAAAATAGATATATATTATATAAAATATCGAATAAAATTAATATGTTTTTAATTATTCTCTTATAAAAGATAATATTATAATATTAAATATGCTTCAATTATGTTTTCAGATGCTCTTTTTATAATTGTTAAATTTTTCTAATAATATTATATAAATATTTCAACATAGTTACAGAATTTATTATACAATAAGTAATTCTAAAAACATATATATAGAGATAAAGGTTGTGATAGATAAAAGTTTAATGCATTAAATTAACATATATTATATACATTATTAAAATATAAATATAGATAAATATTATATATAACATAAATTAAAATTAAAATATTCACATAGATATAAAGTTAAATTTTATAAATATAATTTATAAATAAAAAAATTATATATAATATATATTATATATATATATTTAAAAAGTATAAAAATTAAATCTATATCTATCTATATCTATATATATATCTATATCTATATATCTATCATAATATATATATATATATATATATATATATATATATATATATATATATAATATATATATAAAAAACATATATATTGTTTAATATCTGATAATTCAGCAAATTTTATGTGTAATATAACAGATAAATAGTCATCTAATTATTATAATTTCTAATTAGGCTAACGAACTATGATCTACTATAATCTACAGCATTTCAAATATAATCAGAGTTACAAAGTAACTTTTTATTTGTCCGTGATTAATAGACACAATGTTTTAGTCCAGAGTTCCGTAAAATGTAAAAAAATAGTAAGAAAATTAGAACTTTTTACTTTTTCTCACACTAATTATATGAATTGCATATAATCAAAAGAGAATAACATACCAGATCTACTTAAATATGGATTTTTAAATAAGTAATATATTTTTCTGAAGAACTCATTTTTTATCATAAATCGTTTTTAAGAGTATAAATATAATTACATTTCCGAGACTTTGGCATTAATCCCTTTTTTGAATTTTGTCATGAATTACACTTAACTCCAAGTACAGATTTATTACATATTGTGGAAAGAAAGCCACTGTGACTCATTTTCGAGAGGAAGATACAAAAATGTAACATAACTAACAAAATAGGGAAATATAAAACATCTGCGTCTCACGGCTCTGATTTTTAAAATGGATTAAATGTGTGGAAGAGAAAAACATTCAGTTCTAGCTCATTTTTTCAAATTACCAGGAGACTTTTATAAAAGATGTATGTCATATGATATTATGGAGAAGAGGTATTTTCTCCTCATGAGCAGATATTTAAGGACCTGTTAAGAGACTGCAGAAAATTACTGACCTATCTTTCAACAAAGTGTACGAAAAAATTCAGAATATATTGTAATGTCATTTTAAAAATCCCCATATTGTCATAAAACTCACATATATGAGATTATTAAAGATTTCTTCAATAAGATTTTTCATTTTTTTAAAACTAATAGCTAGTATATCTGAAATTGTCTCAGAATATAAATTTTTATAAAATAGAATACATGTGACCTAAATGTCCTAAAGTTAAAAAAATATATTATTCAAAAACGAGTAAAGAAAAAAAATTGTTTGGAAAATAAAATAATATCTAAAGAAAATGTTTTGTAACATAAATAGAAGAAACTCAAATAAATTGTTTATTATTGAAAAAATCAAAATATGTTGTAATGCCACTATAAAAAATCAAATTTTATCGTTATAAGAAAGCTTACATGTATGAAATTACTAAAAATTTCTTCAATAAGATATTTCCTTTTTTAAATAACTAATAAATAATATATTTGAAATTGTCTCAGAATATAAATTTGAATAAAATAGTATACCATGTGATCTAAATGTTCAAAAGAGACAAAAAAATATGTTATTCAAAAAGGAATAAAGATAAAAATAATTGTGATTTTCAAAACAAATTAAAGTCTGCAGAAAATGGCTAGTATATTAGCTAGACACTAATAGATAGTATATCTGAAGTTGTCTCAATATAAATTTGTATAAAATAGAATAAATGTGACCTAAATGTCTAAAAGTTTATATATATATATATATATATATATATATATATATATATATATATATATATATATATATATATATATAAATATATATATATTAAAAACAAATATAGAAAACAAAAAACTGTTTACAAAACAAATTAATGTATTGTAGAGGAAAAAAATATATTTTTTGTCAAAGAAATTAATTTTACAAAAGTATATGTGATATTAATTGTTTATTTTTAAGGCATTTTAGAATGATTTCTGTCTTGTACATTATCTGTCATTTCTAAATCTAATATTATGTCTATAAATGTATTAAAGACTATTTTTAATTCATATAAAAGAAATATTTTTTTCAAAATTATTTGCGTTTTTAATATCTAGTAAAATATTTTTGGAGTATTGTACATTAAATATTATTTGTAACGTTAAAAAATATTTATAAAATACAGTAGCAATATAGCTAAATTATTAGTGTTATATAAATCATTTTATTCACAGTCACTTTTCAATGTATTGTATTTAAATATAATATTGGTAGGAAAAACTTAATTTTGTCACAAATAATGTATTTCAAGAAAGATTCAAGAACTCTTTGAATTCATCTGTTTTTTAAATCAAAGAATTTAATCGTATCATATAGGGAAAATATATGTTTTTTTCAATATAATAATTTTACGAAAGAATGTGCGATATAATTTTTTTATATTTAAGAGATTTTATATTGATTTCTGTCACATCAAATATAATAATATATCTAAAATTTATTAAATTTATTAGAAATATTATTTTTAAAAATTATTCGCATTTTTAATATCTAGTAAAACATTTTTGGTAGAGTTCAACAGTAAAATATTAAAAAATATAATACTAAAATATTTATAAAATATTACAGAAATTTAGCTAAATTATTACTTTTATATAAAAACATTTTATTCGCATTCACTTTCTAATGTATTGTATTAGAAATATTAAGAAAAAAATGTATTGTCACAAAAAATGTATTTCTGTAAAGATTCAAGAACACTTTGAATTTATATGTTTTTTAAATCAAAGAATTTAATCATATCGTATAAGGAAGAAGATATGTTTTTGTCAAATATAATAATTTTACAAAAGGGTGTGTGATATTAATTGTTTATATTTAATGCATTTTAGTATGATTTCTGTCGCATCAAATATAATATTTTCTCAATCACTTTTTCATGTATTTTATTTAATAATAATATGGGAAGGAAAACATTTGTTTTTTCATAAATGTTTTTCTGGAAAGATACAAGAACTCTTTGAATTCATCTGTTTTTTAAATCAAAAAATTTAATCATATCGTATAAGGAAAAATATGTTTTTTTGTCAAATATAATAATTTTACGAAAGGATGTGTGATATCAGTTGCATTAATTATAAAAATCCAGCAATTAAAGAGTTTCAAGAAAAAAGAAAGTTTAATAGAAGAATATAATTAAAAATTCTTTTTTTCCTCTCTCATTTAGGTACATGAATAAAAGGGAGAGCATAATCACTCGAAATCTGTGCTAGCAATAGAGAAATTAGTACCCGAAAATGAAGCCTGTCTTTTCGGGGCTCGTTATTTCCGAGATAACAACCAATCACAAGTCATTAACGACCCAAGACGGGCATTAATTAAGTCTAGATACGATAGTGGTCGTTCATGCAGAGATCGCTATTTATCATAAGAGAGAAAGAATGGATAGGGTGTATTTTTAGACCGGATTCGTGTTCTCCGGTTTCATTAGTAATTGCTGAACTCCCCATGCAACTATGCTTTCTTTATGGCTCCAAAATTGTTGCACTGAAACTGTAATGGCACTGCAATTGAGAACTTCAAAAGCATACGATACCCGAACGCAAATAATTGCTTTGTCGATCACATACGTTGTTATTTAAAGATTTTCAATCGATGCAGATGTTTTTAAGAAAATTATTTCAAGAAAATTATTACAATTAAGTTCAACAAAGATCTAATACTAATGTTTCTTTATTTATTAAATACATACTTTCTACAATACTTTTAGTCAGTATTTCTTGGTTTCCGTTTACACACCTTTATTTACAATTTAACCAACATACGATTAGCAGAAATGGCAAAATTAATATATCTCAGTAAAAATTATTACAATTAAGTTCAACAAAGATCTAATACTAATGTTTCTTTATTTATTAAATACATACTTTCTATAATATTTTTAGACAGTATTTCTTGGTTTCTGTTTACACACACAGATTTACAATTTAACCAACATACGCTTAGTAGATATAGCAAAATTAATATATCTCAGTAAAAATTATTACAATTAAGTTCAACAAAGATCTATTACTAATGTTTCTTTATTTACTAAATACATACTTTCTATGATACTTGTAGTCAGTATTTCTTGGTGTCCGTTTACACACCCATATTTACAATTCAACCAACATACGATTAGCAGAATTGTCAAAATTAATTTATCTAAGTAAAAATAGTTTTGTTAAAAATATTTCAGTGATACAAGTTTTTAAAATTCTAAAATGAACAAATAAATTTATGTTTGTTTGTGCATCATTCCTTCAAAATTCTTTCTCCATTTTTTATATTTTATTCTAAATATTTGATTTTATTAACCCATTACCGCCCAGCGTCCTTATTTGAGGACAGTTAAAAATGTTTTGTACAGATTTTGTTTTCTTGAAACGATTCTTTCTTTTTAATGGAAATAGATCTTATGAATAATCTCACAAGTTTTCAAATATGATCTTATCTATAATTTTGTCATTTCGATCGGCAATTTATGATTTTCGAGCGTAGAATAGGAAAGTATTATGACCGGTATTCTGAACGTATACCAGTCAAAATCATGGCGAATAGCCATATCTGTAATAAGTCATCTCTTTTCAGTACTTTTCTCATGTCTAATACTATATAATAGCAAATAAATCTCTTATCACGAAGTTTTAATTTTTATAAAGACATCTTATTATGTTTTAAAATGACACCTCCTCACTAATGATAACTTGATGTCACATTTAAAGGTGTTTAAATTTCATATTTTGTTTTACTTCCAGGTTTCTATAATAGCTTCTATGTTAGGTATTTACTAATATATAGTCATCAGAAATATCCGGGCGTTAATGGGTTAAACAATATTACCGATTTTAACCTGTGGCGTCACTCTTCAATGTAAACCACTGTCACGCATGCATCTTCTGCTCTGTGATATGCAAATTTCACCGTGTGGGAAATTCAAATTTCCGGAGCGAAATAGACGCTATTGACTATCCCGACGGGTATAAATACCCAGAACCAACCGCTATAAGTGGGCCGGTTAGAAGTTGCTAGGCCGTTTTGATACCGCAATTGTTAATAGATTTGTAATGATATTTTCATAACTTGTACTTGCACATCTGAATTTAACTCTTTAATGATGTAAATTGATTGTAAATAAAATAGTGGTAGATAAGTCTTATGGTATTTTTCCAATTTAAACATATAGCAAAGTCAGTCAATTTTTTAGCTCGATATCAAAATTTTCAAATTCATACATTTTAATAGTTCCAAAAAAATCAAATACATATATTTATTTTATTGTGTTTATGAATTATTCTTATGACATTTTTAACGGTTTTGTAATGATATTTTGATAATTTGTACTTTCACATCCGAATTTAGCGATTTAATAATGTACCTTCTGAATGTCTGGCTAGATTTATATAGCATGACAGACGAATAAATCTCCTACGTTATATCTGCTAAGCAATTAAATGTACAGTGTTATTATTCGCTAGTTTTAAACACATAATTGCGTAAATAATAACATGATAATAATATATATTTTACAAATGGAAAATTTTCATAGAATGTCTTCTTTATATTTCTTTCAGAATATTTTTTACGTATGATGATATAGTCTGTCAGTTAGTAGATTCCGGTTATCCAATAATCCAATATTTTTCCAGTCAAACAGATAAAGAAGGTAATAGATGAAATAATACATTCATAAAAATTGAAATTTATCTCTGACTTTGTAGTCTCTTGTCTCTTTCGTTTATTTCCATTTAGAAGATGCTATTCCTTTTTCTGGCTCTAATTACTGATACTCCTAAGAAAAGGAAAAAATCCTCTATCTAACGTATTACTCTATAAAAGACAGGAGGCCAGATTGTTATTATATATAAATATATATATGTATATATATATATATATATATATATATATATATATATATATATATATATATATATATATATATATTATATATATATATATATATATATATATATATATTATATATATATATATATATATATATATATATATATATATATATATATATATATATATATATATATATATATATATATATATATATATATATATATATATATGTATATATATATATATATATATATATATATATATATATATATATATATATATATATATTATATATATATATATATATATATATATATATATATATATATATATATATGTATATATATATATATATATATTATATATATATATATATATGTATATGTATATATATATATATATATATATATATATATATATATTTATATATATTATATATATATATATATATATATATATATATATATATATATATATATATATATATATATATATATATATATATATGTATGTGTGTGTGTGTGTGTGGTGTATGTGTATATATATATATATATACATATATATATATATATATATATATATATATATATATATATATATAAATATATGACATACATATGTGTACATATATATGTGTGTGTGTGTATATGTATGTATAGATTTATATATATATATATATATATATATATATATATATATATATATATATATATATTTATATATATATATTATAGATATATATACATATATATGTGTACATATATATGTATATGTATATGCATACATATATTTTGTGTTTGCGTGCAACTTTTTAAGTTCATTTGGTTGTATACAAGAATGCATCTATTTTCGTCTAAAGTCTTGAAAAAGGAATAATGGTCAGTTATATAATACTTTGATTTATGGTGATAACTATGGGAGGTCTATTTCATGCTATTTCGTATTCTTTCTTAAATAGTTTAATCTGAAACTGATTTCACTTAAAACAGTATCAGAGAATTTGTTATCTGTTTTCCAGGGTTCATATGCCAAAACTACTAGAAAAAGTACCAAGTTTTCACATGAGTTCTATCTACGAAGTCATTTCTAGAACATCTGCATAAATGTTTTCTTCTGCAACAGTAATCAGGATTAATTCATTACAATCATTCATATGTATGTGATATAATGCTTAAAAAGCATAATTTAAATTATGTCAAAAACAATCCCCACGTAGCAATCTAGAATAATGTAGTAATGTATCAACATGTTTAATACAGTAATGAAATTTTTGCTCTTGAGAGCACATTCCTTATAAACCTTTCGATATCATATTTCTTTTGGATATCCGTTACACATGGTAACTTGGTTTGCAGTAACTGGATTCTTGCAATACGCACATTTGATATATTTTCAGATTGACAAATATAGAAGATGACAGTAGGAAATGTCTCATTCTTAGTAATTTAATTTTACTTTTGTCTTTGCAGCTCATTTTCCTTTTGCGCTC
>CM063511.1:130021208-130026208 GCA_032207245.1 Pardosa pseudoannulata
TACTGTACGAAAACAGGAAATTCTCATTCACTATTAAGTAAAATTAATCACCATCTGCTGCTTTAAATTACATGTTCTTGAAAGCGAAGTAAACAATTACACGTTAAAAAGAAGCAAAATACAATAATTTAAGCCATGAGACAAGAGATTGCGTGCTTCGGAAAAGTCCGTTTTGCTTAAAAGTTTAAATAATTTCAGAATGGTTTTTAACCAATTTCTAAAGAAAAGAATCATAAATAAAATCTCTCTTACGTATAAACTCTTGTCAGAAAAGTCGTGACTCGAATTCTTTTCATTGAGAAAGTAACTGGTAAATTTAAAATTAGTCCACGAGGTTATTATTCTTATCAAACATTATATAACGAAGCAGGCTAATGTATCTTTTCTTACTAGCTTCATGAGTACAGTTTTATTCCCAAGAGAGGTCTACTGAACAACTGCGAATATGGCAGCAGGCCAAGTTTTTTTCAATTATTCAGCTACCAATTTGAATTAACTAATAAAGTGAATGTGCATATCCACCCACATACAAAACAAGAAGATTAAATTGCAAGCGTTTCGTACTTAAGTATATAAAGCTCGTTGATTTGGATATAAGCAAAATTGGAAAAGGAGAAATATAAATTGATGTTTGCTCAGTAATGTTTGAAACTCAGTGTTATTTTCACAAATGATTGCTTTTTTTTTAATAGAACTGTTAAAATATTTTCTAGATACTAATAATCTTATGAAATATAGGCTTTTTATAATAAACAAATATTCCGGTTATAAATGTGTAAAAAATAAAGTATGATAGAAATAATTAAAATATATTTAATTAAGATGTTTTCTATATATATACATATATTGTTATGAATTACAAACTTATCATGATATATACATTTTTAGGGTTATAAATTAATAATATAAATTTAATAACTAGACAATAAATTTATATTATAAAGAAATATATAATTTTCACAATACATTAACTTTTAGAGTTATATATGGTAGATAAAGTTTATATTATAAATAAATAATGTATATACATATTCTAAATATATTTTTCATTTAATGAATAATGAATGTATGATAGATAAGATATATGTTATAAAAAAGGATTGTTTAATTTCGGAAATTATTATTTAATTAAAAAACTTTAATTATTTAGGAGAAATTAAAAATATAGTCAATTAATTTCATATATATATATATATATATATATATATATATATATATATATATATATATATATAAATATATATATATATATATATATATATATATATATATATATATATATATATATATATATATATATATATATATATATATATATATATATAATATATATATATATATATATATATATATATATATATATATATATATATATATATATATATATATATATAAATATATATATATATATATATATATATATATATATATATATATATATATATATATATATATATATATATATATATATATATATGACTCGTACTTAGTGTTCAAGACATGGAAGGCACATATTGGTTCTAGTATAGAAACTTGCTGTCTATGGTTATATTTAGATATCCTTTGTTCACATGACAATAAGCCCGTTTTACTTCTCAAAAATGCCTTTTTGGCGTCGCTTACCTAAACAAATTCCTCTTGTCTATTTCAGTGTCAGCTTCTTTTATGTATAGTTCCGCTCGAGGATATGTCTTTCTCGTATTACGTTATCGTTAAAGAGTTCCAACTATTTTTACTTATATCTCACTTAATTCTTAACCTAAATTTTTATACCTGACACACCCATATATATATATATATATATATATATATATATATATATATTATATATATATATATATATGTATGTATGTATGCATATATTTCAAAAGTTATCTTGAGGGTAATAAATACTCATTTTTTTATTTGTTGTAAAATTTTGTGTTGTTTCGAGTTCTATACTATTCCTAGTGTCAGACCTTATTATTTTTTTAAATTACAATGTTATTAAAGAACTAATAAAATATCCATTATAAAAAAACAGACTATGATAATTAATAAAATAGGCTGTAATAATGAACATTTTAAGTCCTGAAAGTTACAATGTTTCCGTAAAGCAAATTTACATGTTCTTATTCAGTGAATAAATTTTATAATTCATCAATTATTAATTTTATAAAGATAAATTGAGATAAATGATTTCATATGAATTTAAAAAATGTATTTAATTAAATATCTCATATATATGCTAGGCAATTTCTAGTTAAAATATATTAGGTTTTGTAGATAAATTTAACCTGAATAAAATTTATTTATGGCAAATATTCTCGGATAAATTTGTAGATCCCTCAATCTCTTCTTACGTAATGCTAAAAGTTACTTCACTCTCTTTACTCTAAAAACATTAGTTTTGATTTATAAACATATTTGAGATCATATTTTCTCTTAAGTGCTCTCTTTATGTTAAATGTTGACTATTTATCACTTATTTTTCTCCGAGATCCATTCGACGTCAAGCAACATTTCACTGAAAATTGCACACGATGCGGTTAATTTTATGACGCGTGAATTGCCCCCCTCCTCTACTTCTTTGTAATAGTCATAAGGCCTGCTGCATGATATTTATTACCACTTGAGATCCAGTTCTCGTTATCCGCATCTGGGACCCGTAACCTCCGGTTAATCCCTTAAAATAAATCTCAACCCCCCTCTTTTGTCTGTTCTGCATATCGTACTCGAGCGTCGCTTTTATAAAAGCAAACGTTGCAGCGCTAGCAGGGAGTTAAACACAAATTAATCGAGTTATTAATTACGTCTCACTAAGAATGGCTGGATTACCCATTACGCAGTATTATCATTTGTCAGATCCCTCATTATGTCTATCTGCCTAAATGGGGTACTATCAAATTCGACTCTGCGTGACGATCGATTTTATTGGAATATCAATGAAAAGCAAATGTGAAAAGTGACTGCAGACTTTCTAAAGAGTAATTCACTTCGTAGATTCTTCTATGTTTTTGCTTTATAATGTTACCCGTAATTATTTAAATTTTTATGTGTTCTGCGATAAAGAAAAAATGAATGTTATCCATTTAAATAGGATACCAATTAAATATTGAGATAATCATTCTCTTTTAGTTATACACCCATATAAATATGTAATCAGTAATTTTTCACCGATCACATTTGAAAATATTTCCTATTTCTTATTTCCCAGGAATTATTTGGCAACGTAAATGTATTGTGGTCATGTCATGGAAAGCAACTTGGTCAGACTCTAAGATCAGACAAATTACTTAACAAACATTTTTCATTTTCATAATAAAGTAGAGAACTTACAGATATATTTGACACAGGTAAGACCAAATGTGATACCATAATTTGTGAAAGTATCCCGAGAAAGGAGAAAACACGTAGATAAATTATCATGCAAAAGCATTTATAACGCATATTTGTGTTCATGTGTTGGAAAGCAACTTGCTCAGACTCTAAGATGAAGCAGATTACTTAACCTACATTCTTCATTTTCATATTAAAGTCAGAGAACTTACATAGATATTTGACAGAGCTAATACACAAACGTGGATCTGATAATTTGTGAACATATCATACCGGGGAAGGAGTAAAAATGTAGATAAATTCTCATGCGAAAACATTTATAAAGCATATTTGTGTTCATGTCTTGGAATGTAACTTGCTCATACTCTAAGATGAAGCAGATTACTTAATACACATTCTTAATTTTCATATTAAAGTCTGTGAATTGACCTGTATGACTGACAAACGTAAGACACAACCATGGATCTGTTGATTTGTGAAAGGCCATCTAGGGAAAGGGAAACAAAGTAGACAACTTCGAATTCGAAATGATTTTATATGTTCCTTTTCAGCCTAGTTAAACATTCGTGGTCATGCTGTGGAAAGAAACATGTTCTGACATTAAGATCAGAGAAATTACTTAACAAACATTCTTCATTTTCATATTAAAGTCAGAGAACTTACAAATATATTTGACACAGGTAAGACACAAACGTAGATCTGATAATTTGTAATCATATCATCCCAGGGAAGGGGAAAAATGGAGATAAATTATCATGCAAAAAAGTTTATTATTCATATTGTGTACATGTCATGGAAAGCAACTTGCTCAAACTCTAAAATGAAGCAGATTACTTAAAACGCATTCATTATTTTCATACTAAAGTCAAAAAATTAAACTACATGTCTGACACAGGTAAGACACAACCGTGGATCTGTTGATTTGTTAATGGCCATCTAGGGGAAGGAAAAATAAAGTATATAACTTCGAATTCGAAATGGTTTAAATGTTCCTTTTGAGGCTAGTTAAACATTCATGGTCAAGTCGAGGAAAGAAACATGTTTTGACACTAAGATATCCCGGATAATATCCCGGAGAAGGGGAAAAACGTAGATAATTTCTTGCGCGAAAGAATTTAAAATGCAAATTTGTGTTCATCTCATGGAAAGGAATTAGCTCAGCCTCTAAGATAAAGATGATTACTTTATACACATTCTTGATTTTCATATTCAAGTCAGAGAACTGACCTATATGTCAGTTCACACGTAAGACACAGGTAAGACACAATCGTGGATCTGTTGATTTGTGAAAGTCCATCCAGGGGAAAGGAAAAAAAAGTAGATAACTTTGAATTCGAAATGGTGTTAAATTTTCCTATTCAGGCTAGTTAAACTTTCGTAGTCATGTTTTAGAAAGCAACATGCTGTGACACTAAGATGAGACAAATTACTTAACAAACATTCTTCATTTTTATATCAAAGTCCTAGAACACATATGCTTGACACAGGTAAGGCACAATCGTGGATCTGATAATTGTGAACATATCATCCCGGGGAATTGGAAAAAAGTAGATAAATTCTCATGCGAAAAAATTTATAACGCATATTGTGTTCATGTCATATAAAACAACTTTCTCAGATTCTAAGTTAAAGCAAATTACTTCAAACACATTCATCATTTTCATATTGAAGTCTAAGAATTG
>CM063511.1:130028708-130031208 GCA_032207245.1 Pardosa pseudoannulata
TATACGTAAGGGTAAATGTTATTGCTTAAAAATGCTTTCTTACAATCTGCAATATTTTGAATAAGATGCTCAAGTATCCAAATTACTTGAAATTGTGTTTTTTAATAATATGTAGTTGCATTTTTTTATTTTCAGATAAATTTATGATAAACAGAGTAAATTTAAAATTACTAGTATAAATTTGTTTAATTTCGCCTAAAAATGTATTACATTACAAAATATATATATAAATATATTTAAATTCTATAAGCTATTAATATTTATATTATAAAGATATCTTAATAGATATATAATATATATATGTATCAGTAAAACTTTTGATTTTAAAAATTTAAAAATATAAAGATATAATATATATATACATACACACATATATATATATATATATAACACACATATATATATATATATATATATATATATATATATATATATATATATATATATATATATATATATATATATATATACATATATATATATATATATATATATATATATACATATATATATATATATATATATATATATATATATATATATATATATATATATATATATATATATATAATATATATATATATATATATATATATATATATATATATATATATATATATATATATATATATATATATATATATATATATATATATATATATATATATATATATATATATATATATATATACATGTATGTGTGTGTGTGTACGTGTGTGTTTGTGGGTATCGGATTTATTTTATCTATAGTAAATACAATTATTAACCTCCTCTTGGTGATTTTCCATTGAATTCCGTTTATATAATGAAAATACGGTTATAAACAATATTTTATTCACAGCTTTTTACTATATATATTTATTATTGTTTTGTTAGCAGTTATACATAGAAATATTTTACTGATATAGAATCTGTTTTATTAAAAGAATAAAGTACTAGTATTTTACCATATGTACTTAAAATCTTTTATAATTCCTGTAGTTAAACAGAACGTTTTGTTATAGCTCTGTTCTCATATTCGCAAACGAATATACATTGTAACTACAATAAAGCAAATATACTCTAGAGAAAATTTCAGAAAACCCTTGAAATGATAAGTTGCACGTTTTTGTTGAAAATGACAGAATTCAACTCCTTTATTATGCAAACGTTTGTCTTTTAGTAAAATTGTTACGTGATATACTTATTATTCTTGTCTAGTCTGCTGATTTTTCAAGAATCAGATGAAGAAAATTATGTATTTTAAAACGTGAACAAAAGCTTAAATTTAAATAACAGTAACAATAGGGTTTCGTAAAATCTTTGAAATATTCTTAGTTATATAAATCGGCATTGTATTTAAAATTTCCCTTTAATTTAATTACATACATGAATATTATGTGACTGCTCTATTATCACTATATATGAAATATTTCTTTTAAATAACACATAATAATTTATGCATAAACTAGGAGTTTAAATTCCAGATTTTTTTTTATTATTCATTTAACATGTAATGTTTCGTTATACAATTTAAGTTTATCTATAAATGAAGATTTTATAGATAATTTCGAATCTCTAAATCTGTAATCAGATCTTTTAGGGAATTATATGGTAATACCTTTACATAAGAACAATTAACAATATTAATGGGTTTACTTTTCTAAACACCATTGTTGGAGAAATTGATTTAAGGATATTCTGATCGTTGTTAAACAAATTCACAATTCATGTGCTTAGAAGAATTAGGAATTTTTGATAAATTTAATTTTGTACATGTAATAAGATTTATGATGTTTAGATAATCTGGTTATAAAACAGTTAACTATCATACACAATGAATATAATTCACAGTCTTCAAAAATCATTTATTTCCTGATCTTGATTATTTACAAGTTTGAATCTTACACAAACTCAGCGCAACATAAAAGAATCTTACTATAATAAGTGTTATAAAAACGATCCCAGTAACATCAAATCAACTTTTTTTACATTAAATTTTAAAAGTATTTACATATCATTGCCTAATGTTTTAAAGGAAATCTAGAAACATTTTTTAGAATTTTTATGTTCCCTCCAAACGAGATTTTTAATTCAGCGAGGGTAGATTACAATACTAAATCCAAAATAACATATATATTATTCGAATACATATTTTGCGAATATATATTTTTCTATATATTTTTGTCATTTGGATAGATATTTTTTAATTATTCTAGACTTGCAGATAAATTTTCCTGCAAGTACATCAACTGAAATCATAGAAAATTGATTTATCTCATTAAAAGTAACACTTTTCATTACTTCATTTCACATTTTCTATGTGGTATTAATCAAATCAGTTACTATGAATGTCTTTTTTTCTTTTATAGTTATCATATTTAAAAATAAAAGCTGAGAACTAATGCAGATAGACTGTAATATTTAAAGCAATTTCAATTTCATTATCATCAATATATGACATCATTAATTAATAAATACTGGCATTTATTAAATTTAAATATTGGCATTTATTAAGATA
>CM063511.1:130036208-130053708 GCA_032207245.1 Pardosa pseudoannulata
CAATTTGTTACATATTTTTTCCTTAACCCATTAGCTCCCAGTGATCTATTTTTAGATCGCTAAACATAGCGTGGGAAATTCGCTTTTAGATGACCTTCAACTCACCCCACACATTCCACATTGCACATGGGGCAAGACAAGGGATGCACCTGTTTACCAACAGGTGTTTTTTTTTGTTTTGTTTGGTTATTGATCTAAAGCGATAACAGAAAGTTTGAATCGCCATTTCGTTCCGTAGTTTTTCGACGTTTCTTAACATAAACCCTGAAAACAGCTAAACAATACCAGTAACTTAAACTTTTTTTGGTATTTTAATATCTTCATAGATGTAGCTATTAGAATATAAAGCTATGATATCTTAAAATAAATATAAATAATAAAAATTAGTGTCGAAATATTGCTGATCTAGAAATAGATCACTGGGCGTTCGGGCGTTTTTCCCTACCTATCTGGTAATATTGTGTTTTTCACCTTAGATGAAAATATGAGTCGAAAAGTATTTAATAACGTTCAGGATGCAGTTGATTATTTGTTTTCTGAACAAATTGAAGAGGATATTATTGCTATATCACCTGATGTAGATGAATTGACAGATGAAAAGGAAATAGATGATGATAATTTACACGCTCCATTGGAGATAGTAAATGAAAATTTTAAACAGTGGGGGATATTTAGCATGTACCTTTCTATGTATGAGATGATTATAAGGTATTATGGACATCACTCTTTAAAACAATTCATAAGGGCTAAACCAATACGGTTTGGTTACAAATTGTAGGCAATGTGGGTTGATGCTGGATACTGCTATAAATTTTCATTGTATTGTGGAAAATAACTATATGAGACTCGTTCATTAGGGTCCATGGGAGAAAGAGTTGTACTGAATATGTTATCTGTTGAAACAAATCCATCTAGCCATGTAAAAGTTTTCACTAGTCATCTTTTATTGTATAATTTACAAGAAAAGGGTTTCCGAGCTACTGGTACTGTAAAAGACACTAGAACTGAGAAATGCACCCTAAAGTCTTTAAAGGAGTTTGATAAAATGCAAAGTGACACTTATGATTTTCGGTTCGACTAAAAAATAAAATCACGATACTTAGATGGAAAGACAATAAGCGCGTGGCTGTTGCTACACACTTTGATAGTGTTGAGTGCACATCAAAAGTTCAAAGATGGTCTTCTGAGAAAAAAGAAAAAGTATCAATCCCACAACCAAATTTAATAAATAATTATAACAAACATATAGGAGACCATCATGACTTGCCTCTAGAGAAACACGTCATAGCAATAAGAGGTAAAAAATGGTACTGGTGTCTATTCCCTCGAATAATTGATATGGCTGTAGTGAATGCAAGTATTCTGATCAAAAATGCACATAAAGGTGATTTTATGTCCATAAAAGATTTCGGAAGAGCTGTAAAATATCTAAAATTGGGAATCGGAAAAAAGATTTTGAAAGATCGACCTTACAGTTTTCCTTCATCATTAACAGCTAATGTCAGTGATGATGTTCGCTTTGATAAAATGGATTACAATATGGGACAAAGAAAGGGAAGCTGTCGACTTGTAGGGTGACAAGGAAGGTCCCTAACATATTTTGTGAAGTGCGATGACACTTTATGCAAGAAATGTTTCATCAAATTACACACTAAACTGTAGAAACATTAAAATTTTGTCTTTTAAATAACTGAACGCTACTAAGTACATTCTGTAATATTGTGAAATTCTGGATAAATAAACGTTTTTTAAAAGAAAATACATTAGTTTTAATCTATTTGGTTCGTTTTTACCACGTTATTGAAGTACTACTGATTGTTGTGTATTTGCTAAAATATATCCCCCGAACGCCCAGTGATCTATTTTTAGATCAGCATATTTTTTAAAAACTATGGTACGTATTGATAAAATTCGATAATAATATTCATGTTGATAGTAAAAGACACCCAACGTGGTCAACATCTTATGTAAATAAGTTTAAAAATTTTCTATGTGCGAGTTTCTGAGTCTGTATTCATAAACGTAAAGACACTATCAAGCTCTCCTATTTTCTGTAAAATCTATTACAAGTAGTGATTGTGCAATTATATAGGTAAAATGGAATTTCAAAATTATACCTCCAAATTTAATATGTTCAGTTTAAACATTTTTAACTCACTGTAATTCTAAATAATGTATTTGAAATTCATTTTAAATCTATTTCTATTTATAAACGCCAAATTTTAAACATCTATGGTTTAACTTTTAACTCATAAATCATATTTAGACATTGTTTTTCATTGTTGTATTAAGAATATTAAAATATTTTTTTTTGTATTATAATAAAAAATTTATTACAATTATAGAGATAATATAATTGTTAATTATAATAGTTAATTACAATAATTATATTATCTCTTAAAACTATAGTTCAATTATATATATGATAATATTTTATTTGTTAAAATTTTGTAATTACTATATATATATATATATATATATATATATATATTATATATATTATATATATATATATATATATATATATATATATATATATATATATATATTATATATATATTTTATATATATATTTATATATATATATATATATATATTTATATATATATATATATATATATAAATATATATTTTATATTATATAAAAATATATATTATAATATATATATATATATATATATAATATATATATATATATATATATATATATATATAATATATAATATATATATATATATATATATATATATTATATATATATATATATATATATATATATATATATATATATATATATATATATATATATACATACATAGATAATGTTATGTATGCCTTCAACTCTTAAGTTTTAAATATAATTCCTTACAGATAAATACTGCATCATTGAGGTATTGATAGGAATATTACAATTTGTTACATATTTTTTCCTTAAAGTACACGACTTTTTATAATTTAGGTACATTCCATATCAACATTACTCTTTCTGTTCAATATGTAAATAACACATTTCTCTATTTATATAAGTAAATGTGAAATATTTTTCGCTACAAGGAATAAAAAATTAATACTTATGAATTTTCTGCATTTTGTCTAACTTTACATTAAAAATAAACGAATCTTATATTTATATTTTTCATTGCTTTATAAAGTAATTTTTACAAAACATTTAAAAATATTTCCATAAAAAAAAAACTACTGGGAGTTAAACATTGTATCTCCCAGTGTGGTTAGTTATATTAATAGTATACAGACAACAATAAAAATTTCATCTTTTAGAAACATAGGAAAGAAAATTGCATCTTATAACGGCATTTCCGCCAGGAAAATATGAATAATGGTTTTGACGATAAATATTCTGCCTAATGTTCCGGGCGATTTAAAAAGCCGTTTGCAAAAAAAGTGAACTTCAAATCGGTGTCTTGAAGCGTGAAAGATAGTCTTTTACTGGAAGAAAAACTACAACCGTAACTGAAAATTCAGTTTTTAATGACTCTCTTCACAAATTTTGGTATGATTTTTGTTTGATGTTCAAATAATTAATAGGAAGTAAAGTCGTATCTAATTAGAGACAAACATTTAAATAGTAAGACAGAATTTTTAATCCGTATTCACTAATGATATACTTCCTTCTTCTGATTAAAAAGACATTTCAACATACATCTATAGCAATATATTTACATTTTTAATCGTAAATAAAGATTTTTATGGAGACATTCTTTATGACTTTATTCTTTAATGGACAATTCATTCTTTATTTAAAAATATTTTGGTATGATTTTTGTTTGATGTTCAAATAATTAATAGGAAGTAAACGCGTATCTAATTAAAGACAAAAATTTAAATAGTAAAACAGAACTTTTTAATCCAGTGTTATATGCCGTATTCACTAATGATATACTTCCTTCTTCTGATTGAAAAGACATTTCAAAATACATCTATAACAGCAATATTTACATTTTTAAATAACTAAAGATTCTTATCATGGAGACATTCTTCCTGTTTTTATTATTTATTGGACACTTGATTCTTTAATTTAAAAAAATGGTATGATTTTTGTTTGATGTTCAAATAATTAATAGGAAGTAAAGGCTATCTAACTAGAGACAAAAGTTTAAATAGTAAGACAGAATTTTTTAATCCGTATTCATTAATGATATACTTCCTTCTTTTGATTAAAAAGACATTTCAGTATACATATATAGCAATAGTATTTACATTTTTAATCGTAAATAAAGATTTTTATGGAGACATTCTTTATGACTTTATTCTTTAATGGACACTTCATTTTTAAATTTAAAAAAATTGGTATGACTTTTGTTTCATGTTCAAATAATGAATAGGAAATAAAGGCTTATCTAATTAGATACAAACATTTAAATAGTAAGACAGAAATTTTTAATCCAGTGTTATATACCGTATTCAATAATGATATACTTCCTTCTTCTGATTAAAAAGACATTTCAACATACATCTCTAGCAACAATATTTACACTTTTAATCTTAAATAAAGATTTTTATTTAGACATTCTTTATGACTTAATTCTTTAATGGACACTTCATTCTTAAATAAAAATATTTTGGTATGATTTTGGTTTCATGCTCAAATAAATAATAGGAAGGAAATGCGTATCTAATGAGATACAAACATTTAAATAGTAAGATAGAATTTTTTAATCCAGTTGTATATACGATATTCACTAATGATATGCATTATTCTTCTGATTAAAAAGACATTTCATTATACGTCTATAACAACAATATTTACATTTTTAAGCAACGAAAGTTTCTTATCATGAAGACATTCTTTCTGACTTTATTCTTGAATTTAAACGACTTCATTCTTTAATGACTCTCTTCACAAATTTTGTTATAATTTTTATTTGATATTCAAATAATTAATAAGAGTTAAAGGCGTATCTTTTTAGAGACAAAAATTTAAATAGTAAGACATAATTTTTAATCCAGTCGTATATGCCGTATTTACTAATGATATACTTCATCCACTAATGATATACTTCATTTTTCTAATTAAAAATACATTTCAAAATACATCTTTAATAAATATATTTGCATTTTTAAGCATACATAAAGATTCTTCTCATGAAGACATTCTTTCTGACTTTATTCTTGAATGGAAACTACTTCATTCTTTAATGATTCTTTTCACAAATTTTGTTATGATTTTTGTTTAATATACATATAATTAATATGAGTTAAAGGCGTATCTTATTAGAGACAAAATTTTAAATATTAAGTAAGATTTTTTTAATTCAGTGGTATATGCCGTATCTACTAATGATATATTTCATTTTCTTATTAAAAAGACATTTAAAAATACATCTATAATTACGACATTTACATTTTTAAGCATAAATAAAGATTCTTATCATGGAGACATTCTTTCTAACTTCATTATTTAATGAAAACTTCATTTTTTAATGACTCTCTTCACAAATTTTGGTATGATTTTTGTTTGATGTCCAAATACTTATTAGGAATTGAAGTCTTATATCATTAAATACAAACACTTAAAAATTTAAGTCAGAATTCTTTAATTCAGTTGTATATGCTGTATCTACTAATGATATACTTCATTCTTCTGATTAAAAAGACATTTCAAAATACATCTGTAATTACTGTACATTTTTAAATAAAGATTCTTATCATGGAGACATTCTTTCTGACTTAATTATTTAATGAAAACTTCATTCTTTAATGACTATCTTCACAAATTTTGGTATGATTTTTGTTTGATGTTCAAATACTTAATAGGAATTAAAGTCGTATAGCATTAGGGACAAAAACTTAAATATTAAGTCAGAATTCTTTAATTCAGTTATATATGCTGTATCCACTAATGATATACTTCATTCTTTTGATTAAAAAGAAATTTCAAAATACCTCTAAATATATATTCTACTAATAACTATATTTACATTTTGAAGCATAAGTAAAGATTCTTATCATGATGACATTATTCTTTAATGACTCTCTTCACAAATTTTGTTATAATTTTTGTTTGATATTCAGATAATGAATAGGCGTCACAGGCGTATCTAATTAGAGGCAAAAATTTAAATAGTAAGTCAGAATTTTGTAATAAAGTGATATATGCCGTATTCACTAATGATATATTTCATTCTTCTGATTAAAAAAGATACTTCAACATACGTCTATAGCAACAATATTTACATTTTTAATGGTAAATAAAGATTTTTATGGAGACATTTTTAATGACTTTTTTCTTTAATGGAGATTGCATTTTTAATTAAAAAGAATTGGTATGATTTTCTTTGATGTTAAAATAATTAACAGGAATTAAGGACGTACTTAATTATAAACAGAATTTTAAATATTAAGTAAAACTTATTTAATTCAGTGGTACTTGCCGTATTGACTAATAATATACTTCATTCTTCTAATTAAAAACACATTTCAAAATACATCTAAGATTACTATATTTACATTTTTAAGCGTAAATAAAGATTCTTATCTTGGTGGCATTCTTTCTTACTTCAATCTTTAATTGAGACTTCATTCTTTAATGATTGTCTTCACAAATTTTGGTATCACTTTCGTTTGATGTTGAGGTAATTAATAGGAATTAAAGTCCTATCTCATTAGAAAAAAAAATTCAATATTAAATCATAATTTTTTAATTCAGTGGTATATGCCGTATTCACTAATGATATACTTCATTCTTCTGATTAAAAATGCATTTCAAAATACATCTCTAACAACAATATTTACATACTTAATAGTAAACAAAGAATTTTTTCACTTCCCACTTTCTGAAAGACACAATTTATAGTTTAACTGAAATCTCTTATCAGTGAGATTATTTAGAAGTTCTGTTGCAAATTTATTTTAGACTTTTGTACAGGGTTGTAATAAAAGGATAACATTCATCCCATAACATGGTACAAATTTTGTCTTTGGAGCAGAAAAAAACACAAAATCTATCGTTAGTTCTGAAGTCAACTAATTGCAACATTTTTTTGTCTGTCCGGTCGATTCAATAACAAGATTTGACAACAGATGAAAGTCTGGTTGCTTTTTTTTCAACACTGTTATTTTTCTTTGCAAAAGAACAACATTATTTCTGACCCTTTAATGAGTTCAGAGAAAGAAATGGTTTAACAAAAAAGATTAAAAAAAGTCTAGACGACATGCTTTAAAATATATCATTCTTCTAAATCGAAATGTGTTTTCCTAATTAAAAGTACATCCTCAAATGCTTTAAAATACATCATTCTTCTAATTCAAAGAGTGCTTTCCTGTTAGAATAAGATTTACTTAAGCAGGTGAACAATGGTTAAAGAATAACGTACAGATAATTCTAAGGATATTAAGAGATTTTACGAATTAATCTTCGCCGAAATAAACTTACGAAGATGCATGGCACAAAATAATCATTTTAGTGTAGCTTTTAATTTATTTTCAAGTTAAATTGGTGTTACAAAATATATTTTCGACGATATTTGTAATAATTACTAAAGGAATACTATAATATACAGTTAAATGAAACCCAGATTATGTAGTGATTCACGTATTGTGCTCTCACCCGATGAGTGTGTGTTCGACTTGCGAGTAAAGCTTGGATGTATATGTGTTTTGTTCCCTCATAGGGAACGATGTTGCCTTTCCTATATATATATGTTGCTCTCATAATAAAAATGTAACAAATCGAAGGAATCTATGATATAGTGCTTATAAAGACAAGTGTTTTTTATTTTCAAAAAATATACAGTTAAAAGAATTATTTTGAAATTAAGTGTTAAAATAATTTTATTTGTGATAAAGAAATTTTCAGGAAGGTATTGTAGATTCCATATAGTTTGAATTTTTTATTTTTATCACATGATATTATTTTGTACATAAGTAAATCAAAATTATTTACTATAATAAAAAGCTAAAAATTAAGTAATTTTAAAATACAATAGCATTTTATTTTCTCTCAAACTCTAATGTAATTCGAACGATAACCGATTTTAACTACTGAATTACTTCTTTTTTTCTTAAATCTCAGCAAATTCCTTCTTATGCAAAGTTCTATTTCCCTCTAAGAAATATTCTAAAATTCTTACTTGCTGTCCTTACCTGCTGACAGGTTCATTTTACCCTCTTATAGATTTTCAAGATAGCATATGAATTTTTCTTTCACTTGACTACCAAAATTTTATTTGATAATCTAGACGGTGTTGGTTTAACCCAGAAAGACTTGTTTTTTATTTAAACATTTCCATACTACCTATTGTATATTTTATGAAAAAGAACTTTAATGTATTTCTTATTATAAGAAGAACTAATCACTAAAACAATAGAACAAATATTAAAATAAATATATCTATAAGGAATGGATTCAAAAGTTCATTAAACATACTTTTATGATAATTGTAAAGAAACCCAGAATGTAAAGCAAAAATAAAAAAAGAGAAAATTATCTTTGCTTTTGTTGATAAAAATGAAAATTTTTAGACGAGTATTTATTTAAAAGTAGTTAGAAGAATATATTTTCAATTCCAGCATATTTTATGTTTTAAAATGGGACTAAAAATTTAAATGGTCTATTATTAATTATTTTTTAAAGCGTGTTGCTATGGGAATAAATAAATGAGTTAAAATCCCAGATAAATGTATCTAATGATTTAGTTTGATGTCTTTCATTTACACGCCTGAGTTATGTTTCATTAATTTTTATACTTCTATCGTATTGCAAATCTAATAATTCTGCCTTAGACTTTTTTTCTAGATCATTGCACGAGAGATACATGAAGCTGAAATCTTCAAATTAAGTCTCGAAACTAATCCACAGACGCGGTGTTTGTTGATGGATATAACCCATTGATTGCATGGCGGCCATGCACTTTAGGATTACGAGACGAACTCTGCGAATAGGGAGACGTCATAAAAATCAGGACATTTGTTTGCCAAAGATCCGATATAGAGTAAACTAATCCTGTTTACCCTAGAACGCGTCGGTGAAGAAATATTTTGTCACGGCTACTGTAAATATTTGCGAAAATTTACACAAAGCTTCTCTGATGTTGTGTACGCCCACAGTTTGATATTTCTGGCCCAAAAAGAAAGGATAAAGATATTTATTGGGTTCCAGTGACTTAGATAATAGATATAACTTTTCTATTTAAAACACCCAAAACGCAGTTTATTCTCTACTGAATCAAATGTAATTAAATGACCAAGTAAATAAATATTCTAATAAATGATTTTGTAGTTTTAATTTGTGTTATTTTTTCTCAATTTTTTACAGTGTTATCATAAAATTAATATTTTAATATGGTTTAAATAGATGTAGGAAGAAGTGATGCTGATTAGATTTTTAAGAAGGGGATAAGTTATTCAAAACATTGTTAAGTATATCTTTTACATATAGTATACAGTCTGAGAAAAAACTTGCCGAATTGTAGAGTAAATTTTAAAATATCTAGTAATTAAAATGTATGTCATAATATGTAGATAAGGAAGTCATGTAGATTAATTTTTTAGGGTGATAACTTATTAAAAACCTTGTTAGGAATATATTTTACACACAGTTATATACAGTCAGAGAAATCAGTCATATTACTGCATCACAGAGTAAACTTAAAACTTTTAGTATTTTTAAATAAATGTTTGACATAATACGTGTATAAGGAAGTTATGTAGATCCGAATTTTTATGGTGATAACTTATCCAAAACATTGTTAGGTATTTCTTTTTCACATGGTTATACAGAAACATACAGTATCAGAAAAACTTACAGAATCATCGATTAAAGTTAAAAATCTCTAATAAATGTATGAAATAATTAGTGTATAAGGAAGTTGTGTAGATCCGAATTTTTATGGTGATAACTTATCCAAAACATTGTTAGGTATTTCTTTTTCACATGGTTATACAGAAACATACAGTATCAGAAAAACTTACAGAATCATCGAGAAAGTTAAAAAATATATAAATAAATATATGTAATGAATGTAAATAATGGTGTATAAGAAGTTATGTAGATATTTTGTGTATTATTCAAAACATGATATATATATATATATATATATATATATATTATATATATATATATGTGTGTATGTGTTTTATATATTATATATATATATATATATATATATATATTTATATATATATATATATATATATATATATATATATATATATCTTTTACACATAATCATACACAAGCATGTAGTCTAAGAAAAACTTACCGTACAATTGAGTAAATTTTAAAATAACTGGTGTATTTAAATAAATGTATGACATAGGTGTTTAAAGAAGTAATGCAGATTGGACTGGAATTTTAAGGGTGAAAACGTATTTAAAATAATCTTAGGTAGATCTTACACATATTCATAAAAAAAACATATAGTGAGAAAATTATGGAAAAATTAAATAAGATTAAAAATCTCTAGTTATTTTAAATAAATATAGGACATAATAGGTGTACTAGAATATACTGTAGATCAGATTTATCAGGGTTCAAGTTATTCAAAATATTTATCCTATATCATTTTTACATAAATTTAGAAACAAAATACTGTGCACTTACTGCCAACTACTTAACAAATAATCCAGTAAGCTTAAAAATAGTTTTTTTTTAAATTAAAGAATATTTTTATCAACTTAATTTGTTCATATCATTTTATAATGCATTTGAAATTCTGTAACTTTGATGATGATTAAATTCAAAATTTATTATAGTTCCGTATTAATTAAATTTAAGAATTTATTTATAACATAAAATAAAAACACTTCTAGTGTTAAACATTTTACAGTAAATAATGTTTTAAGTTTAAGTTATCCCCCACTAAAAGATCTGATCCACATAACTTCAACGTACACCTGGTATATGATATATAATATACTAGGTTTTAGTTTTTTAATTATTCAGTTAGGTTTTTGGCAGACTGTACTTCAGAATTGTTTATCAAGTTTATTTTTTACTTTGAATCTGAATCTTCCTTTATTTTCAAAATTTGGAGTACTAGAGCTAATATTTTGCTACATGATATTGATTTAGATAAGGTCCTACTGTTTAGTAGCGATTCTAAATTTTTTATATTTCCAAATTAAGAGCGAGTTTCGGCATTTGGATGTTGCTTGTTTGATGTAACTTTTGTCCAAAATAAGTAATATATTTTAAATCAGGTTAGAGTGCAATAATCAATTTTTGTGCAAAAGAAGAGCTAATTAAACTAAAGCCTATTGCTTAAAGACTAAATGTAGGGGATTGATGGGTTTATATCGGCAGTGATGTTCAGGTTGTACCTATAATTTTTTTATCACGTTTTGGATGAAATATTGATATAGCATTCGTTCCAATTAGAGCGCAACATTCAATTTTAGCGAATAAGTGATTATTAGACTTCAATCTTTTTTATAAATTACAAAGAACTACAAACATTCAAATCAGCAAACAGGATTTCAGCATACGGGATAAATTACCAATAGAAGTATGCCCAAGTGGACATTGTATGTCAAGACAAATGTATACACAAATAAAAGAATTTTGACATCACTGATGCTTCAAAAAAGTAATTGTTTACTTACGTCTATGAAAATATTTTACATTATTCAACTAATACTTTATTTACGTATTATACTGTATACTATAATGTGTCATTGCAAATACTCCTCTATTTTTTATATTGTTATATAAGTCTTTTAACAAGTTGAAATGAAAACTTCTCGCAACTCTTTTACTATGTACAATTAATAACATAACATAATAAAACTCAGATATTGAGATAGATTTGCTTTGACTTAGGATAAAATAACGAAAATTAATTATCTGTAGTACTCAACGATATTTACCTTATCATGATAAATCCCGAGTAGGAAATCTATGAATTATGCGTAGAAAAAAGGAACTATGCAGCATTCCCTTTATTGGAGAAAATACAGTTTAGGATGCCCCTTGTTTTAGTAGCAATATTTTTGGATTTTTATTGTCAATTTTATCACAATGCCAACATTCCATTTAAGACGGGGGTGATAAACATCTATAAGAGTGATAAAAAGCTGTAACTATTCTTATTAAAATAGCAAAAGAGTTATAACAAATGAAATTGAAACAAAAAGTATAAACTATGAGCATTCAAACACTTAAAACTTATATATAACAAACTGTGTATGAAATTTATTCAATTAGAGGTACTTCGGGTTTGGTGTGTTCAAGGAACATAATTTATTTTTTTTGTGATTTCTTTAGTATATTACAAGCTTTACTATAAGCCACGGTAGCTCAGTCGCCAAATGTATCGATCTCGCAAGTAGAAAGTTGTGGGTTCGGAGCTCGTGCCACCCGAAGTTCCGCCGTGTTCCTTGATGGTGACTGAAGCACGTAAAATACACTCGATATCACTATGACCGCCAAGATCTTAACCATGCCTCTGGAGATGGTATAACAAGCCTAGGGTTCTTCTGCATGGTGCCTGCTTCTAAATTACGAGAACCCATATGAGCGAATTCGTTCTTTTATCCTAATGGTGCTCGTCAAGCGCGAGACCTTAGTCTTAATTTTTATAACCTTTAGGTCACGTTCTTGTCTCGTGTCACTAGCATTGACAACAACGTTAAATACAACATAACTTTCTTTATGATTTCTTTTATATTCCACGTTGTTACATTGTCTTAATTTTTATGGCCTTTAGGTCACGATCTTGTCTCATGTATGTAGCATTAAAATAAACGGTAAATACAATATAATTTGACTTTATGATTTCATTTATATTAATTTGTTACATTGTCTTAATTTTCTCATGGCTTTTATACGACATTAGGATCTCTGTAACTAGCATTGACAACAACGTTAAATACAACATAACTTTCTTTATGATTTCTTTTAAAATTACCACTGTTAGAACACTGACATTTATGTTATATTATTGGTTATTGATAATTTACATTTTGTTAATGTAGCGGACTAAAATAGCCAATATTAAAATGGTTAATGAGAATTAAATAGCTTAATGTAAAAAATGTATAATTTAAAATATTAATACGAAAATATTAAATAATTCCTACTAATGCAATTAATTTGTTTATAACACATAATTTATAATAAGGAAACAAATTGAAAATAATGAATTCATTAAGAAAAAGTTAAAATGTATAAAGTTAAAATCATTATATCTGTATTTACACCGGAAGTGAATTAGCAAGTGAATGTGCAACACTAAGTGGTATTTTAAAAGATAATATTAACAGTTTGAGTTTTCAAGCTAACAATAATTCAGGAGGGAAATCATTCTAAATGACTAGCAGTATCCATCAATTTGAAGGAATCCCTATTTTACATTCGTATCGCTGGAGTAAAATAACTAAAGGAAAAAAACCTTTAGATGGAAATATATATATCATTTCTAAAGCCTATTTCGTATGGTTTTGAAGCAATACGTGTATATATATATATATAAATATATAAAGGTTCTTACTTTTTTTATTATTTTCAAAAAAATGTGTGAACCCTGTGACGGTTTTCCATTTGGTGTGTTCTAAAGTTGTTAACTGTGACTGGTAGCGTATAAAATCTTGAGCAACTGAGTTCAGTTTGTGGTTTTCATTTTGATATTATTTTAGTTTTCCCAAAAGTCCTCCAAGAAGCAAATGAGATTTTTGAATAGAATTTTAGGTTTGGAGCGAGGGAATGTGGAAGCGTGTTCGTAGGTTTTTCTTTTTTTTTTTTTCCATTTCAATCAAAACCTACGGTACAATGATTCCGCAAAAATAAACTGAAAGAAATAATCTAGAAGTAAGTGAAATTCCCTTGCTTATGTAAAATCATTTTCAGATAACTTTGAATATCTCCATTCGTTTTATTCTCAGATAAAAGAGGGGATAAGGAATGATATTACTAATGCACAGACACTTATTTAATAAGTAAAAAAATTACAGATTTATATAGTTGTGTTTAGTGATTCACGCTTTTGTATTTCAGCGTATTCTTGGCATAATAATTACTGTTAAATGTGCTACGTACATTTATCTTTCAGATATAAACATATACAAATGTGTTTAGAAATGCTATATTTGATATGAGGATTACAACCCTATGTAGTATTAAAATTGCTAAGCTAGAAAAAATATCTTATAAAAATAGCCTCGTGTACCAAAACGGTGAAGTGACCTGAACCGATTATGGAATATTATGCCATTGAACAAATCTGTAAAACTAGCATATGGCTCGTTATATGACGAGATTAGTAAAATTTTTAATTTCCAGAATTGTAAAGTACCCTATGAGACATTTAAAAATAAATTTGTTTTTTGGCTGAGTATTATCTGGTACAAGTTTAATAATTTTTTTTATCTTCATAATCCTCTAAGGTCTCCCTATACTTGGATTCAGTTTAGAATCAAGTGGAATTCATTTTGAAAATTAATTCACAGTTTTCTTAGCTACGTCGAAATTATCGTTGAGTTTGTTGATTTTTTTGCCACAGTAATTAATGAAAGTAAAGGAATGAAACTATCTTTTCCATTACACCCTGGTGGTAGATAGAATTTGTTGTTAATACCTGTGATAAAAGTTTCATTGCAACAAAATATAATCGATGATTAAATTTAAAATTATCACATATACTTGAATTATAAATTGCCAAGGAAGAAAAAATATCGTAAAAATAGCCTCGTGTACCAAAACGGTAAAGTGACCTGAACCGATTATGGACTATTATGCCATTGAATAAATCTCTAAAAGTAGCATATGGCCCGTCATATGACGAGATCAGTAAAATTTTTAATTTTCCAGAATTGTTAAGTACCTTATAAGGCACTTAAAAAATGATTTGTCTTTTAATATAATGTCTAAAATATATTACTAATGCACAGACAATTTTTTAAAAAGTAAAAAAGAATAGACAGATTTCCATAGTTGTGTTTAGTCATACACGCTGTTGTATTTAAGCGTACTCTTGGTATAATAATTACTGTTAAATGTGCTGAGTACATTAATCTCTCAGATACAAACATACACAAACGTGTTTAGAAATTCTATACTTGATATGAGGATTACAACTCTATGTAGTATTAAATTTGTCAAGCTCGAAAAAATGTCTTATGAAAAATAGCCTCGTGTACCAAAACTTTAAATTGACATGAGCCAATTATTGAATATTATGCCATTGAATAAATCTCTTAAACTAGAATATGGCCCGTCACATGACGGGTAGGGTTTCGTGAAGTTAAATATATAGAGTAATAATAAGAAACCTATTGATCATTAAATAACTAGCATTTACCCCACCATATGACGGGATCAGTATCATTCTTAAGTTTCGAAAATTATAGAGTACCGTATGAGGGACTTAAAAAATTGCTTGTTTTTTTATTGAGAATTATCTGGTACACACTTAATAATTTGTTTATCCTCATACTTCTCTTTCCTATACTGTGAATTCAGTTTAGAATCACCTTGAATTCATTTTGAAAAATAATTCAAAAAATTTTCTTAGCTATGTCGAAATCATCGTTGAGTTCTTACCAATTTCTTTACCACAGTAATTAATGAAAGTAAAGAAATGAAAATATCATTTCCACTACACCCTGCATGTAGATATAATTTGCTTTTAATAGTGGTGAAAGAATTTTCATTGCAACAAAAATTAATCGTTGATTAAATTTAAAATTATCACATAAGTACCTAATCTATTATTTAAGCTAAATATAAAATAACATTATTTACGTAAAATCTAAGTTCAGTGATAAAACTTATGAAATTAATGCAGACAGTATTTAAATAATTTAAAATAAGAAATGATTAAATGTAATGATTAAACTAATGACATCATATGCTAGAAAAAAATGTTATTTTTGAAGGGGTGTTTTTCGACCGTTTTAAAGACTGTAGTATGTTTCGCAGCATGTTTATAGCAATTTATTTTAAAATCGGATCTATAGAAAAATATAAACTTTTTCTCTCTTTGAATTTTGATAACCCTAACTAATAAAGAATCCAATATAGATGCCTCTATATTCCGATATCTCCATTCATTTTATTAAGAGGGGGTAAGAAAATATATTACTAATGCACACACACTTTTTTAAAAGTAAAAAAGAATAGACAGATTCCATAGTTGTGTTTAGCGATTCATACTTTTGTTTTTAAGCGTACTTTTGGTATAATAATTACTGTTAAATGTTATACGTACATTTATCTTTCAGATACAAACATACACAAACATGTTTAGAAATTCTATACTTGATATGAGGATTACAACTCTATGTCGCATTATAATTTTCAAGCTCAAAAAAAAAATATCTTATAAATATAGCCTCGTGTACCAAAAACGGTAAACTGACCTGAGCCGATTATTGAATATTATGCCATGGAATAAATCTCTAAAGCTAGAATATGGCCCGTCACATGACGGGTGAATTTTCGTGAAGTTAAATATATAGAGTAATCAATAAGAAACCTACTGATTATTAAATAACTAGCATTTAGCCCATCATATGACGGGATCAGTAACATTCTTAAGTTTTGAAAATTATAAAGTACCCTATAAAGCATTTAAAAAATTGCTTGTTCTTTGGATGAGAATTACCTGGTACAAGCTTAATAATGTTTTTTATCTTCATAATCCTCTAAGGTCTCATTATACTGTGAATTCAGTTTAAAATCATGTGGAATTCAATTTGAAAAATAATCCAAAGTTTTCTTAGCTACATAAATTATCGTTGAGTTCTTCCCAAAATTTTTTACCACAGTAATTAATGAAAGTAAAGGAATTAAACTATCATTTCCACTTCACCCTGGAGGTAGATAGAATTTGTTGTTAAAACCGGTGATAAAAGTTTCATTGCAATAAAAATAATCGATGATTAAACTTTACATTATCACATATGTACCTAATCCATTATTTAAGCCAAATATAAAATAAAATTATTTACGTAACATCTAAGTTCAGTGATAAAACGTATGAAAATAAGGCAGACGATATTTAAATAATTTAAAATATGAAATGATTAAATGAGATGGTTAAACTAATGACATCATTTGTCAGAAAGAAATATTATTTTTGAAGGGGTGATTTCGACCGTTTTAAAGACTACAGTATTTTTAGCTGTGATATGTAGCATTTTTATACCAATTTATTTTAGAATTAGATTGATAGGAGAATATAAACTTTGCTCTCTTTGAATTTTGCTAACCTTAACTGATCACGAATCCAATATGGATGCTTCTATCCATTACAGGTCCAACCGCTTCATAAATTCGAGGACAGAGGGACAAATAACTATTATTATATAGTAGATAAGAAAAATATTATGTATTAAATTCATAAAGATTCTGTAGTCTCAAATACTAATTTTAAAAATATTAGCAATATAAAACCATAACGTAATGAATATGAAATACTTAGATCTCACTTTTGTATGCCTTAGACTTTTAATATTAACTGCTAATATACTGTGACAGATAAAATGTTGATTTCAACTTGGCGTTAATTACTTAATTTGAAAAGTCAAACTGACTTTCGCATGT
>CM063511.1:130061208-130066208 GCA_032207245.1 Pardosa pseudoannulata
AGTTACACAAAAGTTATTTTATTTGATTGAGAAATAAACATTTTTTTAAAATTTTCTTTGAAAATAAATTTCTTTAAAAGATTTTTTCTGGATAATTGTGCATTTCTCTTGCAGAGAAATATCATGTTTACTAGACTTTAATAAACCAAAGATTCTGAATTTTACCTCTCCACCTCACATATCTAGTCACCTAATATTTCTTAATTAAATCTAATCTCTTAAAATACAAAAATATCCCTTATGGTATTCAAGTCTTAAATAAGGTTTGAATCTCATTTCTTTCAAATAGGAATAATCTATCCAACATGCTCGATATGTATACTACTACAAAACAAAGTATTTTATTGCTGTCATTAAATTTCCCCACAGCAATAAATATGCTACATTTAAAATTAGTGCTTATTCCTATCCGCTCAATAACAAATTATATTTTTTTGTAACAGAGCAGTATTTTTTGTTCGTAAGAATTTGTAGTTTAAAAACACATTAATGCACCTAATGATATACATCACTTTAAAAAATTACTGTAACGAAAACAACTGACACTTCCAGAAATAAACCTAATGAGTTTTGCTTTTAATATGAAATTCTTCATTTTTTGTCTCATTGAAATTCTGAAATTGCAGTTTATTTTTTTTAAGTTAAAGAAGGGAACTGCTTATCACAGTAGTATAAAGCGAAATAAACAGTTACGAAAGATAAATCAGTATTAATAAATTTAATTATTTTTCCACTATTTATATTTATAACGTTTAGCAATTATTTTCCTAATGGGTATTTATATATTTACACAAGCATAAATTATAATATATCAAATACAGTAAATAATATTTGATAAAAATGTAAACTAACAATGGATTTTCAATATATATATATATATATATATATATATATATATATATATATATATATATATATATATATATGAATGTTTACAATATTCTTAATTTGAAGATAATTAGTATAACTGCGGAAAGTACATGAATGTCTAAAAATTAATTCTTATGTATTCAGTAATGTGTATTTAGTGTTGGTGGGTATTCTTATAAATTAGTTCTTGTGTGGAAGAGGTATTGAGCAATGAAGAAAAATTTTAATGATATTTTCTGTGTGGTTTGTTTCTAATATTTAAATAAATTATTCGAAGAGAAATGAGCAGTTTATATATATATATATATATATATATATATATATATATATATATATATATATATATATATATATATATATATATATATATATATATATATATATATATGTGTGTGTGTGTGTGTGTGTGTGTGTTTATGTATATCTGTCTATCAATCTATCTATATACACACATATATATATATATATATGTATGTATATATATATATATATATATATATATATATATATATATATATATATATATATATATATATATATGTATGTATATATGTATATATATATATATATATATATATATATATATATATATATATATATATATATATATATATATATTATATATATATATATAATATATATATATATATATTATATATATATATATAATATATATATATATATATATATATATATATATATATATATATATATATATATATATATATATATATATATATATATATATATATATATATATATATATATATATATATATATATATATATATATATATATATATGTATATACATATGTATAAACTGTATATGACAAAATAAGTCTATGAAAGTCTAATAAAAAATACAAAGAGAATATTCATAAAAATCTTATCTGTAATAGTCTGTCATTTATATAAAACAAAAAGCAACTGATATAATTATATACTTTTACAAAAACTCTGTGTATAGTAACAAAACTATTTTAAATTTCTTCAGTCTTGACAGTAAGTTAATACAAATTTCAATAAATTCAGCAATTAAATAATGAACCTTAATCATTCACTTAATATAATCAACTATTAGATGGGGAAAACAGGTATATATATTTTAAACAATTTTGTTCATGAGACGTTATTTTATATTAATTTTCTTTTGCATGGTGGAAAACACTATTGTCTAAAATGTTGATACTTTATGTGATCTGAGATCCTTTATCTGAGACCTTAATACTTGATGTGATTCTTATTGTGTTACTGATTGCACCCATGCACATAGATAATACTGCATCCTTTATGATTTTTAAATGTAAATAACTTTTGGAGAAATTATTTTCCGAAGACTACTTTTATAAACAAACTTCTTTAATGTCCGAGTTAGTTTAGCATTATAGCTTAATAACTACCAAGGCTGACCAAAGTAATTATGCCTCTAATTCAAATGTACAACGTTCAGTCAATTATTACCTGTGACAACAAAGTAACAATTTGAATATATTTTCCACCATTACCATACAATTTGCATTATAACCTACATTTTTGTTCAAAAATGATAAGTATAAAAATGGTTCAAGTAAAAATAAATGACTGAAATCTTCCCTTTCATTTGTATCTCGATATAATATATAAATCGGCAAATGGAGAGAATCGACATTCTAGTGACAATGATGTAAGGGTAATAATTTAAGCTTCACATCTGCGGCTGGCACGTGAGGAAATTGGAACCAATTCTGTACTAGGCACCGACGTATTAATGACTCTGTTGTTTAGAAGGCAATCGTCAATCGATTCCAGGGTTTAAAATGAATTAGAACGTAAACATCGAGCATGATACCATAGATTTCATTTCTTTATGTTATTAGGTTTTTTTAGTTTCTGTAGATAAGTATATCTATTTTTTGACAAAATTTAAGTCATATAAAATCCGGCTTATACATATCATATCATATCAATCATATAAATATAAATATCATGATTTCTTAAATAACTAAATTTAAATACTATATATCATATCATATCATATGAATATAAATATCATGATTTCTTAAATAACTAAATTTAAATACTCTGTATTTGTATTAAATTATGAGCATAAATATGATCTAGTATTGTATAGGCTATTTTACTCCATATAAACTACTGTGTATGTGAGGAATTTTAAATATTACTTTAAAATCTTAATAACTTTCTCTATGTTACTTCCTATATTTGTTTTTTTTCAAAAGCACATAGCAACGAAACATGCCAAAAGAAAGGGTATTTTTTAAAAAAAAAAAAAAAAAAAAAACTGGCAATTGCAAAATTTTAATTGCATGTTGGACTAAAATACCAAATCTGTCAATTATCGTCAGATGATATTTTAGATTTCGTCTTAAAACAAAACAGTTTAATAAATCATCAGCTTTCCCAACACATTCTTCTATTACATGAAAACGTTTAATGAAACAAAACAATTTGTTGAAATATGAATAGATATTTAATGATATTTTAATTATAAGTCAAAGTAATTATAAATTTATTTTAAAATAATTTTCAGGATTTTCTATTCTTTTATGGCAACACTTGGTAACTATTTTTTCTTTCTATCTAGTTGGCGAGCTCGAAAACACCACGTCACCAAGCGTCCACCATGTGATTAACCATTAAGAACCCTGATTGGTTGGCTTTCACACATTGTAATGTACAGGGATTTCAGCCAAGAAGCCTTCAGGAGCAAATGCTATTAAAAACTTGATGTCTATTTTCCAAAATTCTTTGTTTTCTCTTTGTTCTCTCAGCTACGTTATAACTTACGACTGCTTCCAAAACTATGTGGATTTTCCTACCTTTGGGCTAAATAGACCATTAAACACCCCCCATATATATATATATATATATATATATTTAAAATAAATGTTTATATTTATGAATATATGTATATATGTTAAAAATGAAAAATCCGTATACAAATTTAAAAATTAAATTATAAATCACACTACTGCATAAGATAACAAGAAAAAATGTGGTATTTAATTAGACTTTACATTTTGAGATGAAAATTTATACTTTTCTTTTAACTACTTCACGTACAATCCGTTTCTTTAATTTCCTACATAATTTTCTTAATGAACTTATCAAGTGCCTTTTGTCCAAACCCTAATTGTCACTTTATTCTTTTAGTCCCACTGGATATTTTACGATGCTTTGAGCACTGAATCTAATCAAGTAAACCATCTCATTTCATTAGGACTCCATTAGTTGGTTACAGTGTAGACTTCGTTCTGAAAAATTCCTCATTATAAAAATTCTACCAATTTTTAATACTAGTTTCAGATTCATTAATAACGTCACTGGTTGAGGCGAAAGATACATTTGGCTTATTAATTTTTATTCAGTTACCGAGAATAGATACATAATATACAAATTTCTGGCTTAAAAATGGCAAAAATATTTATATTCGGAGATCGTATTGTAAAAATATGAACAAGTAGCAAACGATTTGGTCCTTCATCAATGTTAACTTTTTGAATTTTTACAAATTTCTCTGAAATGAAATGAAATTACAATTCTGTTTACTTAAATAAATATCTTATCATTAAATATTAGAAAAATAGCTTAACACCAGGTTAAATAATAGTACTGTATCCTTCATCATACTAAGTATATCATTCATTGTCAATATATATATATATATATATATATATATATATATATATATATATATATATATATATATATATATATATATATATATATTCACACACATATATATGCATATACACATATATGCATACACACACACACACACATATATATATATATATATATATATATATATATATGATAGCGGATACGTCATATATATTATATATATATATATATATATATATATATATATATATATATATATATATATATATTCACACACATATATATGCATATACACATATATGCATACACACACACACACACACACATATATATATATATGATAGCGGATACGTCATATATATATATATATATATATATATATATATATATGTGTGTGTGTGTGTGTGTGTGTGTGTGTGTGTGTGTGTGTGTGTGTATTTCAGGTCTAAAAAAGGGTTAGTTGGAAATTAAGTGAGTTGAAAAAGATTTTAAAAAGGGAACTCTT
>CM063511.1:130073708-130101208 GCA_032207245.1 Pardosa pseudoannulata
GTCCTTGATTTTCCCCAAGAGGTTTTCATGTCATTTTTAGAAAAGTCAGGATGGTATAAATAAAGGATTTTGACAAGAATATCAAAAGTAGTATTCCCTTCGAGGCAATCAAGACATACGCCAATGCAATCACTTTCTAGAAAAAAAAATGGCGTTTCAAATTTGCTGAAACTATCTTGGGATTCATTAAAGAAATTTAATATTCTATTATCTGCAGCACTCAGTTTAAAAGATTTTTTAATGCAGCAAAGCAGCAGCTTTATTGATGACGTCATTGACAATTTGTTCTGTAAATAAATATATACCCAAAGTGTAATTAACATAAAGCCTTAAATGTACGCATAAATGAAAAGAAATTTATTCTTTACAAATTTTAAAACTAATAAGTAATTTATTTGTAATTCATTTTCACAGGATACAATTATTTTTCTTGAAAAAATAATTTTTAAGCAGCTAAAAGCATTACAAGCTATCATCTTTACTTTAGTCAAAAGGGATTTCGACGTATCAAAGAAACACACAAATTAATTTCTGTAATTTAAGTGCTTTCTTTTACTTGAGATGTAACAGTATGTTTTACTTCGCTTCTTTTAGAGTTTAGACAGATAAATTATTATCTTTATTTATTTTTTTTTAGTTTTAAGGTATTTAATTGAAATATGAAATTATACATTGAATGGTGGATTGAGAAATATGAATAAGATACATTACATTATTTTTCTGACTTTAATGAACGTTTAAAATAAAAGAAGGCAATCATTTTAAAAAATCATTTTCAATCATTTTAAAATATTTTTGATTATTCGGAAAATATGCGTATTTTAAAACAGTGTCTTAAGATGTAAAAGATGATAAAAGTATGTAAATGAATGAATGGATTCTCAATATACAGTAGTTTAAGTTAGAATCGATTTAGAATTTTTTATGGAGTATTGTATCTTTTTACTTAGGCAAATTTTGAACTCGTTTTTAATCCTATATATGCTTATTTTAAAACAGTGTCTTAAAATGTACAAGATAATAAAAGTATGTAAATGAATGAATGCATTCTCAATATACAGTAGTTTAAGTTAGAATCGATTTAGAATTTTATATGGAGTATTGTATCTTTATACATATGCAAATTTTGAAATCATTTTTAATCTTATATACGCTTATTTTAAAATAGTGATTAATAGTCCTAAATATGTTTATTTTAAAATAGTGTCTTAAGATGTATAAGATGATAAAAGTATATAAGTGAATGAATACATTCTCAATATACGGTGGTTTAAGTTAGAATCGATTTAGAATTTTTTATGGAGTATTGTATCTTTTTACTTAGGCAAATTTTGAACTCGTTTTTAATACTATATATGCTTATTTTAAAATAGCGTCTAAAGATATGCAAGATGATAAAAGTATGTAAATGAATGAATGCATTATCAATATATGGTGGTTGAAGTTAGAATCGGTTTAGAATTTTTTATGGAGTATTGTATCTTTATACTTATGCAAATTTTGAACTCGTTTCTAATCATATATATGTTTATTATAAAATAGAGCTTCATAGTCCTAAATATGCTTATTTTAATATAGTGTTTTAAGATGTACAAGATGATAAAAGTATGTAAATGGATGAATACATTCTCAATATACGGTGGTTTAAGTTAGATTCGATGTACCTTTATACTCATGTAAATTTTGAACTCATTTTTAATCCTATATTTAACTTATTAATTCATGAGTCAGTTTTGCCTAACATATAATGATTGATAACATAAATATAAGTAATAGTCTACAAATTATATAACAAATATGAAAACTAAAAAACTCTGAAAGTTACAGGTTGCTCTCTTTAGAGATCAGCTGATTTTTTAATCACCATAGGATGTCATTAATAAAAATAATTTTTTTGTCGGAAAAAAAAGAAAATATTTTTTTTTACTTCACACTACAAGCAAATTCAGAACTGTAAATTAATCTTTTAATAGGTAAAGTTACCTATAACAATTCTAGTCAATGCATCTACTGAGGAAGTAAATTTATCAGCTCGAAAATTTGAAGCCGGGGTAGGTTAGTTTGCAAAGACAAGATCTGGTGACTGGAGGGTTATGGAATCTATGCTCTAGCCAGACAAATATCCCCCCATGTTCATTAAGCGATGGAGAAATGTAAAATAGTTGCGTGGTCGCCATGCCATATAAGTGCTCTAATGATACCTCTGGAGGTGGCATGCTGAACCTGGGGGTGTTTTGCTTTAACTTTGCTTCTAAATTAAGAAGACCCACTCTTAGAAAACTGACCTCTCGAGGCAATGGCAAACATCTTTCCATGAGAAATCTTATATCTTCTAAATAGACGCAATACCAACAAACCAATTCGAGAATTTGGCAGATTGTTTTTGATTGTTGTGTTCTAGCTTTCCGAATTAAAAAAACTCGTTCCAAGAAAATAAAAAAAAATCACAAATTTCTACTAAGCCGTCCGTAAAAAAGGACTCTAATTTTTATATGTTAAGACAATTATTTGTTTAGAAAGATAAAATATATAATTATGTGTTATAGTAAACTTTCTTTTATGACTTTGTGTCAACAAAAGCTTTCCGGTTCAACAATTAATCTTTTAAACATTAGCATTTAGGTGGTTGAATTTTATCTGACTTATTTTTATACTTTATCTCTTTTGTATGATTACATTCTTTTAATGCTTGGAATAACATTCAACTTTTATTCTAAAATCCAAAAGGTTCCTTATAAATATTTATCACTATTGTTTGAACGAGAGATGGACGAATGGGTAGAGCACTAATCATCGGTACATGATTTCGTGGATTTGAATACCACTGCAAACATGAATATTCATAGCTATTCCTAACCATCTTTAAGCAGTTGGTTCCAGTCTCATTAGCTATTGTATAACAAACAAATAGGCCTCAGTGGCCAAAACCGAATAATCAACCATTACCTTATTTTGAGTACCTTACATGAATTATTTACAATTCAGTTATATTAAAATAAAATATTAATTTAAGCATCCAAAAGTAATCTTCGGTTTACCTCTAAATTTTTAGTTTTTATTAAACATCTAACCACATATCTGACGACAAATTCCCATTTCATGAAACTGAGTTAAAAAAAAAACAAATTTAATCATGGTAGCCCTAAAAGAATTACCTTCAATCACGTGTAACAAATTATAAAGGAAAATTTTATTTCCTTACTCAAAGTCAATGTCACAAACAAATATCGTAAGAAGAAATTTAAAAATAACATTACATCGCAAAGATAAAATTGTCCTTTTCCGAACAAGTTTCCTATTCACTTATTTAACAAAAGTTCTAGACACAAGTTTGAAGCATTTACCCTTTTTGTTTATATAACGACAAAAGAAAACAAAGTCCACTAATTATATCAGAGACTTTTGTGAACTCTAATTATGTTACCCAAATTAACTGAGTGCAATCATTGAGTAATATTCTTCAGTTCCGATGAATTAGATTATCGTCTAAATTTATCTATATTTTCTGTTTCAAAAACATTTTTTCATCATAAAATTATATCCGTTTAATAAATCTTTTTCTAAAAAATTAACTATCAATCATCATAGTTAGAATCAGTAACTATAATTTAGAGCTAAAATATTTATTTATATATTTAAGTACAAAGAATATAGGGAAGTACAAAGAATAAGGATTTTATATAAAGTTAATTTACTAATGATTTACGAGCCATGTAATGCTCTTTTAATTAAATTTTACTTTTAATTTTGTTCTCATTGTTAACAGAAGACTCAAAGTCCTGTGAAAATTAAAAATAGTACTGTAAACATTCAATTAACATAGTTTAAGAGATTAATAGAAAAATAAGGAATAGGAAAATCTTTATGTAGAAACAGCAAATTAAATATGCTGATAGACAAACAAAAAATAAGACATCTGTTATAACACTAAAGACAGCTAAGTACGTGCTATATAAGATTTCTTTAGATCGTGTAACGATATGAGGAAAAATATGTAATGTGGCTTTCATTTTAAAAGAAGACAGAATGAATTCTTCTTTAGGTTAATGCTTTTGTTACCTTTTTTTCTAAAAAATGTTGATTATATGATTGTATTTTTATTAAAAAAAAGTATGTGAAAAATTTCTTCAACAAATTAAGCTTAAATATAATTTAGTTCAAGCAGTCCGTTGGTAGAAATATTTTCTCCATAGTTTATCACTGACCTTAAGAATCTAACTAACTGGAAACCAGCTACAATTTCAGTAGGTTATTCTTCAATGTAAACAAATTTTCTTCCTGTATAGTAAATGAACATGCAGAATTAAACTAATTGCTTGTGCGTTTAGGCCTAAGATATTCTCTGTCTGACGGAAAGTTACTAGCATGTCTTCCTCAGAATTTTCCTCAGTAAAATAACGTTATCCTGCGTAACTTATGTATCTAATTTCCCAACCCTTTTATACTGAATTCTGTGCTTGCAGTCTTAAAGGGAAATTTCATCTTTGCAATTCTATTTACCAGCTGAATATAGACTTATGATATAGACCTAGATACATTGCTTCTAATCACTGATAACGGTGAACACCGTGGAAAGATGTACACTAAAAGTACTCGTGTTTCTATTTGTTACCATAATGCCATAACATTCAGTTCAGGCTACATTTGCTAGTGATTAACTAATATACCTAACACGGAGGAGCGTCTACGAAACAAGTATGAACTTATACCAGGTCACAAAAACAAACAATCTTCTTTGACTATTGGATGCGTTATACTGAAAAACTTCCCTAGTATATTTTGTTTCAAACGATACGCAATAATCTATCAACACAACTAACTGGAAATGAAGAAGCTTATTCCTCAACGTATGCGAACAATAACCACAGTCGAAACAAGATCGAACAAGACTGGATTGTGTAGTTTCAGCCATAAACTACACATCCATTGCTCACCTAAATGTAACTCTGACTAATAGTGTGTTTGTAGTCACTTCATATAGTCACTTATTAGAGCTATAATCAACTGATAAAGGTTTGAATCTGTTGAAATCCTTCCAATCAAGTCCATGCTTGAAGCATTTGTTCTACTGTGTTTTACTATAACTCCGACTAACATCAACATCGTATTTCTAGTAGCTTCATATATTCACTTATTAGATTCCTATTCAACTGATAAAGGTTAGAATAGTTGGATATCCTTCCAATAAAGTCAATGCTCGAATCATTTGCTCTACTATGATTTAAAAATGGGATCAGTGATTAACAAAGGACAATAAACTTTGATAATAAAAAATTTCACTAGTTTCTTTATTTTTTAAACTTTTTTCAAAAATTTTTAATGCGAATTATTAAATATTTCATTTATTTTTCCTTATCCCATAAAACATAATATTATAAATATAAGTACTTGTAGTATTAAACAACTCATTTTAAATTAAGTATATCAATATTCAGTATTTAAAAATTTGTCATTAATACTTTTCATAAGAATCTTTAGAATTATTTTAGTTAATTTTAGGTGACGAAAATGAAAATCCGAGACAATCACTGCGGTAAATTTCATGACATCTAAAAATTATTAAATACTTAATGTGAAGATTATGGATTAATATATAAATTATTATATCATTTTAAAGAATTAAAAAAAATTAAAAATCATTTTTAAAGGATTAAAAGCATTATAAATAATTTAGAAAATGTACTGCATTTATTATAAAATTTTTTAAAATGAGTATTTGTATTTTAAGTTAGATTCAGGGTTGAAGATTACACTTTTTTTGAATTACTCATATATGTTTTTAAAGGTAACTTTGCATAAAAACCCACACTAAAAAGCATTGAAATAAAAATGTATTTTAAAAATATAAATGACAAAATGTATTTAAAAAATAAATCATTTTTATAAGATTAAAAGCATTAAAAATATCTGACAAAATGTACTATATTTATTATAAAATCTTTTACAATGAGTATTTGTGTTTTAAAATAGTTTCAGAGCTGAAGGTTAGACTTTTTTTGAATTCCTCATATACATTTTTAAAGGTACCTTTGCATAAAAAACCCACACTAATAAGCATTAAAATAAAAATGTAATTTCATATATTTTTGTGGAAAAACAGCTATGACGTTGAAAGAGTTTATTGAATACATTTATTTGAGATAAACATATGACAAAAAATTGTTTACTAACTTAATATTAGGAGAAGTGATTTACTTAGGATAATAGATTTGAAAAGATGTTTTTATCAGTCAAATTTACACTAACATAATGAATACTTAAACAATAAAAAGTTAAATACATGTACTTACTGTTTTCAACCATGTTATTTAAAAAGACGTCTCTTTCTTTACATAAAGCTGCATTTTTATAAAAGACAAATGAGCTGAAGAATTATATAAAGGAAACTCTATTTATTCAAGAGGAGAAAATGCCTTCTGCTTAATTAAAAACAGTCAAGAATAAAGGCATCATTTGCTTGTCAGTTTTTCAAATTTACAACTACTACTGATGTCTTCTCTTGATGTCCCTCATTTCGTATTTCTATACTTATTATTATTTTTTTTCTCCTCGAGTCATTTTCCGAATAAAGAAAGTCTAACAAACGAGTGAAATATTTACAACTTTATGAAAAATGCGCTTGGACATAAAACTCAATTTTCTCCCTCATTTACGAAAATTCACTTCTGTTGTAGCTGACGTTTGTAAGAAATGTACAAAATTACTTGGATGTTTTATTTTTATGTTTAGCTTTATCGTAGGTAACTTCGTAAGATTCGATTACATTACAGGAATTTTGCTGTTTTTTCGGAGAAAAGCATATTGCCACGATAAGAACAAAAATTCCATAAAGAAAATGTTCCGTTTTCGGATTTTTGCTGTAAAATTATGTTTTAAGCTGATGCATTTACTATTCTAGTAACAGCATGCTGTCATTTAAAATTATAATATTTTGTATTTTATTTTTGTATATATGCATTATATAAATAATAAATAAAAATTATAAATAAAGAATATATATTATATTTATAAAATATATTTTTGTATTATATATAATATATTTTATATATTTTTTGATATTTATATATATATATATATTTTATATATTTTTTAATAAATATATAAATATTATATATATATATATATTTTATGTTATATATATATTTTATATATATATAATATACATATACATATATATATATATATATACATAAATACATATAACATAAAAAACAAATATACATATAAAAATATATATATAAATATATATATATATATATATATATTTATATATATATATATATATATATATATAATATATATATTATATATATATATATATATATATATATATATATATATATATATATATATATATATATATAATATATATATATATATATATATATATATATATATATATATATATATTATATATATATATATATATATATATATATATATATATATATATATATATAAACATATTATTTCTAAAACTACTAAACTACCTCGTTTTCTGGTCTAAAAGTTTAAAACCTTTTTTATTTCGAAGCTATTGTATTCTAATTTTCATATCCAGCTTCTATTGCAGTAGGAGAATAATTTAGAAATATTGGAATCAGAAGTATATCGAAAAATTCTGCGAATTAATGTGTTGCATTACCTGTATAGTCTTTACAAGCAATCTACTGTTAAAGTTTTAAATCTTTTAAAATTTGATGTTACGGTCAATCATAATGTATTACTTATATACTAATTTTTTATTCAGAAAAATTTTCACCTAGAGATGGCGTAATAGTAATTATTTTGATAAAGGCACTTTAAACAACCATCCTTCTCTAATACGTCTTTAATACGGTTTTCAAAGCATTTTTTTATACTACGTTGTTTTAATACATTCTTCTATTGTTTTAAATCTAGTATGAATAAAACCTAACTGCGAGCTGTGATAAAAATTGATTATAAAATGCTTATTTCTATGAACATCAAAGAAAAGATAAAAAAAGATACATAAATTTTTAAACATTTTCATTATGAACTTTAAAAACGTTGATGAATTTTACAATCGTATACTACTTCATATCAAAATAGGTTTTGAAGTCATTTCAAATTCTTTCTTTTTTATTCTTTGTTCTTTCTCAACGACATAAATGAAGCAACAAAACTGAATGACCACCGTTCTCCGAATGATTATAATTGAATTATAATAATCAATTGTTTTGTATGTCAGTAGTCAGAAAAACTTTTATTTTGTCTTTAAAGATTTAATGCTTGAACGAAATAGGTCCAAATAATATTTTACCAGTTCTGAATCTAAAAATAAATTCATATGTTCTGTTGTATATTAATTACTAAAATGTCAAAAAGAAGCTTAGAGGAAAATTCCTAAAATGATTCCTATAAGGATAATCAGCTGAAGCATTTTATCAATGATGATATAATTCCAAGCTATATTACTTTAATGACGCTGCGACTTAATCCTTTTTTACGCTTTCTTCCTAAGCTTAATATTGAGAGATTAGAATCTGATATATGATGTTGTTATTGGATTTTACACCATTGCCTATTAGTTAATAACGTTTAACCATGAGATTTCATTTCTAAATTTAAAAATACATATATTATTATGACTCAAAAGCACATAAAGATTAAAGAATTTCTAGGGATGAATTCTCAAAGCTACAGATATAAACAATAAATATTATATATATATATTTATATATAATATAAAGTCTAGTAAAACATTTTCTCTATTTTAATCATGAAATAGAATACAAGAGAAAATATTAATAGATATTAAAAGACAGATAAAAACAATCATACACTATTTCAAATCAAATTAATTTTTGAAGTCATTTCAAATTTTTCAATTTTTATTCGTTGTCCTTTCTTAACGTTATAAATGGTGGTAACAAAAGTGAATGACCACTGATTTCAGAATGATTATAATTGAGTTTAATAATCAATTGTTATGTTTGTCAATAGTCAGAAAATTTTTTATTTTGTTTTTAAAGTTTTAATGATAGAACGAAATAGGTCCGAATAACATTTTACCAGTTTTTAATCTAAAAATGAATTCATATTTTCATATTTTTCTGTTGTATATTAATTACTAAGATGTCAAAAAGAAGCTTACACAAAAGTTACTAAAAGGATTCTCCACCTTTATTAAGGATAATAAAATGAGCTGAAGCATTTTATGAACGATGAAATAATTCCAAACTATATTACTTTTAATGACGCTGGGACTTAATCCTTTTTTACACTTTTTCCTAAGCGTAATATTGAGAGATTAGAATCTGATATATGATATTGATATTGGATTTTACACCATTGTCTATTAGTTAATAACTGATAACCATGGTATTTCATTTCTAAATTTAAAATATATATTTTATTATGATTCAAAACCACATAAATATGAAAAAAATTCAAGTATTTAATTCTCAAATCTACAAATATAAACATTAAATACTAGATTTTAGTAATTAATATAAAGTTTAGAAAGATAATTTTCTCTATTTTATTCATAAAATACAAATGAGAGAAAATATTAAAAGACAGATAATACCCTGTTTTTGAATTTTATCTATGTTTAATAAATCAATAATATATCATCTCCCTACTTGCTATCTCCATTTCCAAATTTTATTTATCATTTTTTCATGAACACAGCATATGTTTTTCCCACTTATGTAGCATATTTTTTCTCAAATATTTAGACAAAGTGTTTTGCCTAAATATTTCGTAAACTTAGTATTGGTAGATTAAAATCTGATGTATGATGTTTATTTTAGATTTCACACCATTGTGTATGACTTATTATTGATAACCATGGAATTTAATTTCAAAACTTTAAAAGCCATATTATGACTCAAAAACACATAAAATTTAAAGAATTTCCTGTACTGAAATTTTTAGGTAGAGATTTAGTTAGAGATATAAACACTAGATACTAGATAATAGTATATAATAAAAATAGTAGAAAGAAACTTTCCTCTGTTCTATGGATGAAATAAAATATCAGACTAAATATTAAAAGACAGATAGTCACACAATTCTAAATTTTATCTATGTCTAAAAACCCATATATCTGCATTCAAAGTTACATGCAGAATTGGAAAGCTTGTTCTATCCACTTACAAGTATGATTTTTTTAATTTCTTCATGAATGCGGTTTTTTTTTTCAATTTTAAAGAATGTTTTGCCTAAACTATTCATAAACTTAATATTGAGATATTGAAATCTGATATATGGTATTGGTATTGGATTTTACACCATTGCTATGAGTTAATAGCTGTTAGCCTTGTAATTTCATTTAAAAATTTTAAAAGTCATATTTTATTATGTCCCAAAAGCACATAAAACGTAGAGAATTTTTTGTGGGGAATTTTTAAACCTACAGATAAGAACACTAGATACTAGATACTTGTATATAATATAAACACTAGAAAGATACCTTTCTCTATTCTATGTATAAAATTCAATACAAAAGAGACTATTAAAAGACAGATAATAATCCGTTTGTAAATTTTAAATTACAGAATTTTCTGTGTTGAATTTTTAAAGCTATAGATATAAACACTAGATACTAGATAGATACTTAAAATATAAAGACTAGAAAAACACTTTTCTGTATTTTATGTATCAAATTCAATGAAAGAGAAACTATTAAAAGACGATAATAATCCGTTAGTAAATTTTAAGTTACAGAATTTTCTGTGTTGAATTTTTAAAGCTACATATTTAAACACTAGGTACTAGATACTTGTATATAATATAAAGATTAGAAAAAACACTTTTCTCTATTCTGTGTAAAAACTGCAATATAGAAAAAAATTAAAAAGACGGTTAATAATCCGTTTGTACATTTTAAGTTAGAGAATTTTCTGTGTTGAATTTTTAAAGCTACATATATAAACACTAAACACTAGATACTTGTAATATAAGGACGAGAAAGACACTGTGAATTTTATTCTATGAATAAAATGCAAGGAAAGAGAAAACATTAAATAAAAAAGATAATAATCCGTTTGTAAATTTTAGGTTAGAGAATTTTCTGTGTTGAGTTTTAAAAGCTACAAATATAAAAACTAGATACTAAATACTAATATAAATACTAGATATTAATATAAATACTAGATATAATATAAGTATTAGAAATGCACTTTTCTGTATTATATGTATGAAATGCAATATAAGAAAAATATTAAAAGACAGATAATGTTCAGTTTGTAAATTTTATGTTAGAGAATTTTTTGTGTTGAAATTAAAAGCTACAGATATAAACACTAGATACTAGATACTTATAATATAAAGACTAGAAAGACACTTTTTTGTATTCTATGTATAAAATGCAATAAAAAAGAAAATATTAAACGACAGATATGATTCCGTTTGTAAATTTTAAGTTAGAGAATTTTCTGTCTTGAATTTTAAAAGCTACAGATATAAGCACTAGATATTTGATACTTGTATATAATATAAATTCTAGAAAGACATTTTTCTCTATTTTATGTATAAAATGCATTATTAGAAAAATATTGAAATACAGATAATAATCCGTTTGTAAATTTTATCTGGTACATGTGCTTAAAAGTTTAATAAAATACCAGTTTTTAAAGCTAACTTGTAAAATTGAAAACTTGCTATATTTGTCTGGAAATTTTTATTCATTTCTTCATGAACACGGTATATATTTTTTTCCATTTACAGAGTGTTTTCTGAAAGAAATAAACGTTTCCACAATTTTTCGTGATTTTTGAAGTACATCATTTTTCATTGGGCAACATAAACAGTGTTTTAAGAAAATACCCAATAATTTTTTCAACAACTTTTGTGATTTTAAACTCAGCTGTTTATCTTCCGCAACAAGCATCGATTGTCTTTCAAAACAAAAGGTTCTTTTATCACAGATATATAACCATTGCCCCATTTTTGGCAAAACTTCAATGAAATATATAATAAATACTAGAGAGATACTTTTCTCTTAAAATAGCTTTTTTTATACTTGGCAAAAATCCATGTCTTGTAGAGTTTTCAGTTGATTCACGGATCTAACTACTGAAAAGAAAAGAAGAAGGCTAGCTTGTTTTGTACTATCTATCAATGCTAAAATTTTGTTATCAAATCAGCACTCTTTTTTCATTATGTTTTGATTTGTTACATGTCAACTCAACGCTACTCTTGATAAAATAAATCATATCAATGGCAGAACCTCATTCAAAAAATTATTTATCAAATTCCATATCCAATCTGCTTTTTCATCCGGAAAATGTACGTTGAATGTGTATGATAGGAAACATCAGCTAATACTAAAAAAAATGTACTGCTGCCAAGATTTGTTAACAAAAACAGATATAAACGTGAAGGAGTATTATTTACTTCGTTTTTATTCAGAATGTTATTGATTTTTAAATACGTTTTTTAGAAAATAATCATATTTTACTGTAAAATAAAATAAGTTTAAATTATTTTTACATAATATGTTACGTTGGTGTGTGTGCTAAAATTCCTCCTTCTGTTGCGTTGATAAAATCATTTTTGTTCTCATTGTGTTGTTATGTTATGTGTTTTTATGTTATGTGTTTTTATGTTGTGTGTTTTTATGTTATGTATTTCTATGTTTAGTTCTACTTTGATGTTTCATGTATACAATGCATTTTCAAATATAAACAGTATAAAACATATTATATGTGATTCATGGATATTATTCATCAATTTTTCATACCATACGATAATTATTTTGAACACATTCTTTGAAATATTTTATTTTAGTTATACAATTAAATTGAAGTCATATAAACTGCTGTTATGTATTTCGTTGCATGCAGTTATGTTACTAAATCATTGTCTGGTTAATACTAAATTGCGAAACATTCTTTTGAACAGAGGGAAATGTTTTAGCTTACATATTTTTAAAAATTATAATTGAATTATAGTTACTATTTTACATGTTTTTAATTCATGTTACCTATATTTTACTTTTCCATGTGTAAAATAGGCAGAAGTACTAATAAAGATATGAAAATACCTGTAAACTTCAGGAAAACTAGATTATCTGTAAATCATTTTATTGTAGTCTGTATCCAAATAAACAATTTTCAATGTAATTCAAATCCAAAATTCAATAAACTAATATTTTAAATAATTATTAAATCGATTTATCGTACATTTATAAAAGTGAAGTCTAATTAAAAAATTAGTATTTTTTTTATTAAACCTATGATATCAGGATTATTTTAGTCACAAAATTTGAAGTTTAATTACTGTTTCAATAAAAATAACTTAATGATATGAATAATTTCTACTTAATTCATATTACCTTGGCCTATTTGTTTTTTCTCGAATTTCAGATATTTTCCTGATTGTCAGATTCAAGATAATTCAAATTAAAAATTAGGCTTTTTCATACTATGTCAACATGTTCAGGAAATTTTTTGATTAGTTTTTAGCTTACTCTGGTAACAATATGTTTCTCGGGAATTTTATTCAAGTGGGTGCTATTAGCCTAATATTAAGACCTTTACTGTGTTACTCTTCTTCTAATCTGGGTGTACTTATTTAATTAAAAAAATATTAGAAACATTAACGCAACATTTATACATTTGGATTACTTTTATCTCATTTATTACTTCTGATGAAATTATTAAAATGATATAGAAAACGTCACATGAATCTATTTTAATTTTTATGTTCTGTAGATATACAAAGTCATTGGTAAGCAATTGCTTTATAAGAGAAATTTTGCTTGACTGTTAATTTCTGGAAATCATTAGAGTACATCATTTCCTACAAAGAAATTCATGCATCGTAAATCTTCTCTTATAATGCAAATAGACATTCAATATATCACGAGAGCAATATTTGCAGGATGAGTTAAAAATATGTTAAACCAAAATTTTGCCTTGTGTAATTCCCATAAAGTTCAATGAGAAATGTATACAAGAGCCAAAACGTTATAACCACCTGTCATTAACGAGTTGACCCACCTTTGGGGAGTACACAACTTCAATCCGCCTTGGCATGGATGCCACAAGTTCTTAAATGTCCGGAGACAGATTTTACCAGATGTTTATGCAAGAGTTACGGAAATTCGAGATATTGCGAATTGGTGGTCTTTGAACTCTGAGCTGCCTCCGATGACGGCATAAATGTGTTCTATCTGATTGAGAACCGGTGAGTTAGAAGGCCAGGACATTAACTGGAATTTAGCATCATGTTCCTGGAACCACTCCACAACAATTTTAGCCTTGTGACTCGGGGCGTTGTCCTGTTGGAACATTCCATTTCCAGCTGGAAAAACAGAGGACATATAAGGGTGCAACTGGTCCAATATGCTGTTCAGATACCCTGTCGTCTACTGCTGATTTCACGTCATTCATACACTTTGCATAAGTAATAACAACTGTAGATCGCTAACAACCCACGAGTAGTGCAGTTTCGGAAATACTTGTTCCGAACCTTCGAGCCATTAAAATCTGCCCTCTATCAAAATCGTTTAGATCCGCAGCCTTTCCCATCACACAGAAGTAAGTGAAAGAATGATTCTTCAGACTCTCCATCATCAGTTAAATACCACTTCCACTTGATTACGTGCCTTCCACGTCATCCAGGCGAGTTCATTGAAAAATGTAGGGGTGGTCATAATATTTTGGCTCTTCGGTGTATCTTTGCAAACCATGAACTTCAAATTCCTCATTATGAAAACTGTAGTTTAAATTATTCTAAATTTATGACAGATTTATATTAAAAAAGATTTATATGATTGTAGGACATGTACAAACATATTTACTATTTATTTCAAAATAGCATAAAGTTATTGTTAGATAGTCTTTTAATTCATTTAATTTTAACCAATTGTTACCCCAAATATATGTCAGTAGAAGGAAGGTTGTATAAACCAAAATTTAATTTCGATTGTAGAATATTATCTTCGTATTATCCTCATCTCAAATAAACACCAAAATAATATATACACAGTACATAAAATTTAAATATTAATTTTTACATCTCAGATTTTATTTTTAATGTCACTATGGAAACGGAAGAAACAATTCTATCATAGAAATATTTTTACAAATATTGATACTGCATGACAAACAAGGTATTTACTTGGATATTATTCTATCTTTAATTAATTTTTTATCCAACAATTATATTTCTAGTGTGATGAAAATCAAATAATAAAAATCAGCTCAGTCAGAATTTCAATATTCTACATCTAAAAGATTTTCGATATGTTCATAAACGAATTACGAAAACTAATTTACAATCTCATAAAACATTGTTTGATTATAAGCTAAACCGATAATCTACTTCCTTCAACGTTTTTATCATGAAATGTTTATTTCTACTAGAGGCGAAGAAGTTTCTTTTATCTCTACGCTATTTCCACAAGAGTATTTTTCTCTAAGTCGTGTGATGGAAGAAAAAAGTTTTAAATTCACGTAAAAGGAAAACGCAATCTATTTCTTCGAAAACGTAAATGCAGGTAAACAAATAAACACAAGTTTTTTTACACAGTTATCCAACCGGAGAATACAAACCTTAAATTGCTCCATTGTCTGATGTCAAGAATAACGCTTAAGCAAAACCGATGGCATCACCATAGGAAAGTCATAGAATTACGAAAAAGTAACGTTAAAACTAAATAAAATTCTGAAATTCTACTTTCCGAAATTGCCAGAGGAACAATCTCTTTTCCCAAACTTTTCACTCCTACCAAATGTTATTTTAGAATCTAAAATCAAATTGTCCTCTTTACGCTCCAGCTGACTGCATTGTTGTGGGAGAGACTGCGGAGGATTGAGTTCCATTTCGAATCTGCAATCGAATCCGCTGAAAAGCACACAAGGATTCAAACTTCTCACTTGCTTGTATTCAGTACTTATTTCGAAGTTATAGTTATTAAATCGAATGGGGTTTTCTCGATTGGACTAAATTATCAAACGTTCGAAATTGCTTGCCGTTACATTGTATTAATGTAACGCCATGTTCTAATGATGCATAAACGACATGTATAGAATCTGACTGCTATGGGCTGAAGGAGAAAAAGCGACATTATGGCATGGGTGGGAGACAGTACACTTTCTAATTCAAGAATATAATATCTAATAGAAAAACACTCTTTAACAAATCTATCCGAAACCGCGAACAGGTAAATATGTTTTTATACACAATGCAGGGAAATTTACCCGGTGATCCAAAAGTCAGGGCAAATTTTAAAAAGGAATAATTAGAAAACTAATAAAGATAAAAAGATGCACTTTGCACCAAACAAATGGAAAAGAAGTCGGGTTTTGTGTGGTATTGCAACGAAAAAATTCCGTTGGCGAACAACCGATGCGTTGTCATATTTCTGATGCAGGACTGGCATCACTAGTAGCACTAAAGATGCCATTCACCAAAATGTGTCTGTCATAATGCAATAAATGCTACTAAATGCTGTGAACAGTGTGGTGACTCGTCTCACAGCGGTATTTCTGAATGATGGGCAGCACATTGAACATTTACTGTTGTACTAATTAACTGTAATTGAGTTGTCAACATTTCTTCATTTGTAAATCCTCTTTTGGTGCTATAAAACACTATAGCACCATCTATTCGACGCTCACACAACTATTTTTTTTGTTGGTACACAAAATCAGCTGTCAATTTCATCCGTTTGGGGCAAACCGTATCTTTGTCTCTTAATTCGTTTTCGAATTATTCATTTTGAAAGTTCTTCCTGACTTTTGGATCAAACGGTATTTTCTTATACAGTTCCAATAGCTTTGCAATATCACTTTTCTTTACATAATTTACTTACGTCTAAAGAACACCTTATTAAAACTTGTTTCGACAGATTTATTTATCTCTATGTGAATTAAACTACTAGATTGTTAAGGAACAGATTAGAGAAAAAGAAATGATAATTCTTTTTAATATTTTCATTCAGAATGGTAAAATTTATTGAATCTTTATTACAATTTTGGACTACTTCAAATTAAAATAGCTTTTGGAATCATTTCAAATTCTTAACTTTTTGTTCTCTGTTTTTTACTCAACGTTGGAAATGATGGGTATAGCAATATGATTCAAAAGGAATCAGAGAAGGATTGTGATTGATTTGAAATAATTAGTTGGTATATTTGTAAACATTCATAAAAACTTTTATTTTGTCTTTAAAGTTTCAATAGCATTTTTGAATTACGAAAAGTAACGTTAAATATAAATAAAATTCCAAAATTCTACTTTCCAAAATTGCTAAAGTAACAACCTCTTTACCCAAACTTTTCACTCCTACCAAATGTTGTTTCAGAATCTAAAATCAAATTATCTTCATTGCACTCGGACTACCGAATTGTTGTAAGAGAGTCTGAGGAGGATTGAGTTCCATTTCGAATCTGCAATCGAATCCGCTGAAAAGCACATAAGGAATCGAACTTCTCACTTGCTTGTATTCAGTAACTAATTCGAAGTTATAGTTATTAAACCGAACAGAATTTTTTCTATTGGACTAAATTATAAAACGTTCGAAATTGTGTGCACTTACATTGTAATAATACCTCTAAGTGTTCTAATGATGCATAAATGACATGTATAGAATCTGACTGCTATGGGCTGAAGAAGGGAAAATGTTCAATAACTTTCCAATATCCCATTTCTTTACATAATTTGCATAAAGAACACCTTAATAAAAAACTTGTTTCGATAGATTTATTTATCTCAATGTGAATTAATCTACTAAAATATTAAGGAACAAATTAGAAAAAAAGAAATGATAAATAAATTTTTAAACAATATCATGAAGAATTGTAAAATTCATTGAATTACTTTACAATGGTGGGCTACTTCAAATTAAAATATCTTCTCAACATTTTATCCTATATTCTTTACCCAACGTTGGACATGATGGTATAAAAGTGATTCACCAGCAATTAGGGATGGATTGGGATTGATTTGTAATAATAAGTTGTTATATTTTTAATTATTCACAAAAACTTTTATTTTGTCTTTAGAGTTTCGATAACATTAGAAAATTACGAAAATCAACGTTAGAACTAAATACAATTCCGAAATTCTACTTTCCAAAATGGCTGAAGGAACATCCTCTTTACCCAAACTTTTCACTCCTACTAAATGTTGTTTCAGAATCTAAAATCAAATTGTCCTCTTTACACTCGGACGACTGCATTGTTGCGGGAGAGTCTGCGGAGGATTGAGTTTCATTTCGAATCTGCAATCGAATCCGCTGAAAAGCACATAAGGAATCGAACTTCTCGCTCGTATTCCGTACTTATTTCGATGTTATCGTCGTTATTGAACCGAACGGGGCGTTGTCGGATGGACTAAATTATCAAGCGCTCGAAATTGTGTGCCCATACATTGTACTAATGTCTCCAAGTGTTCTAATGCTGCTTAAATGACATCTAAAGAATCTGACTGCTAATGGCTGGAGAAGGGGGGGGGGAGCGAAATCATGACAGGGGTGGGAGAGAGAGGAGGCAGTATCTCATCCAATGTGTATAGGATTAGCTCGATTGCTGATTAATTATTCTATGAAAGGCGAGAGTTCGGAGAGAAAATCTCTCTCAGAATTCGTTATTTCGCTGATAAGGCATAATGACCAAGGCTTACACATAAATCAAAATTGGCTCTTCCACTTTAAAACTCAAGGATAAGGGTCGGAATTAATATAAAGCTTACAATGATGGCATTTAGAAAATACCTTATTTTGAAATGGAAATAAGACTAGACAGAATATCTGTAACCGTAACAACTGAATATGGAATAAAGAGGCTAATTTAATGTAATTTAAAAATAATTCAAGCCATGTTTGGGCGCAAAATATTTCTGCAATTATCTAGCGAATGTAATTTGTTTTAGTACACAATCTAAATAAATTTTTGTGTTCTCTTTCTATTTTAATTAAAAACTACTGTAAGGTTATTAAAATTTATTAATATTGCATGATAAATAAATTATTGTATTAGAAGATGTTTTAAAGGAATTTTTTATGTGGGGTTATTAAAAAAGCTTAGAAGTCAAAGAAATTTTATTTCGTTTTAGAAATGTATAGGAATAAGACCATATATTTAATTTTTTTTATCTGATAGTGGCAGATTTCATCTTCATTTTAAACTTTAATTTCTGTACAGGGAAAATTATAAAATATTTATTAATAATTTGAAATAGGAAGTAAAAGATGCATTGTAATTAAACATTGTAAGAATTAAATTATATATCTATATTTAATAATTGCTGATATCTTAATTAAAAAACAATTTTATTCTACAAATGTGTAAACCGTAAGTAAAAAATATTCATAATTTAGTTGTTTATTAATTTCATTTTCAAAATAAAATTCGAAATAATCTGCAACAATAAATATTTAAGTAAATATTTAAGCGAAATAAGTTCAAGTTTAAAAGATATTTAAACCAATAGATAAAATTAGTAGAATACATGAAAAGAAAATACTCCTAAATGAAACTTTCTAAAAATCTTCATAATTTTCTCAAAAATCTTGAACATAATCTTATTAATTAATTAATTTACTACATAGATATACGAAATCTGAGAAATTTTTCTATTAATACATATCGAGACGAAAATGAGAAAATATAGTAATTATATTAGTAATAACAATAATAATGATATTTAAAATTTATATTACACATATGCTCTACACATAGTATATACATTATACAAAATCATTTTCTTATGGGAATCGACAAGTAAAATATGTATTAAAATAATAGTTAATGTACAATAACTTCAAAACAATATTACCAAGGAAGTGATTGTAAAATACTTTCATAAAATCACAAAGTAGCTCATCAAAAACAAAAAACAAATAAAGAATAATAAACAAATAAACAAATAAACAATAAATATAAACAAATAAACAAAGTAAATCTACAAAGTAGCTTATCACATCTATCCCCGACATTAAACTAAATGTAAATAAACAATTGATTTATTTATCTAGTTTTTAAAATAGTCACTTTACCTGATATGTGTAAAACACTAAATCCGTAAGATTTGTGAAATTTCTTTTCTAAAAGAGAATGTAATCAAGACCATGAATTTACGTAATTGACCCTTTTTATGAGTAAATAAACACTAAATAAACGAAACATTAATCAATTTTTAAATTACACAAATAAAATCTAAGATTACTAATCAGCAAATGTAGTGTTTACTTACAAAAACAAACCACAAAAGCAACTTCTTTATTTCATCATCTTGCCAAAACGTAATCTTTAGCTTGCCAATTCTCTGTTAGAAGAACGAATTTATCAAATCCCAAAATATGATTCACACTCTTTCCGAAATAAGCAAGGAACTAAACCGTGAGACAAGTTTGGCAATTATTAGTTTTTCCTTGAACGCTGCAATTAATCTGCAAATAATCACTTTGTATGGCAGAAGTCTATTGTCATTATTCTTCATCATCTAGATGTTCCCCGCCCTCCGCCTATTTGTCATCGCCATTTGTTTTTAACCCTATCACCCCCCTCCTTGAACATGTGTATAGGACAGGCCCTCCATCGAAAAGAAATGAACAAGCTTTTATTACTTTCAGGTCATTTGTGTGATTCGCCATAAGGCCGTTGCACATGCCCCATGTAAATGACGCCACATGCTGATTTCGAAGGCTCAAAAATAAATGATAGGGTTATCCGGTATTGGTACACTCCCCGAAAATCAATGATATATTTCCACCTCGAATGGGTTCGAGAATAAGTATCATTCTTTGAGAAAAGGAAGTAACTGATGTACCATGAAAATAATGTATGCTTCTTTTAAATATTTCCCGAATGATTTTAGGTATTATTGTATTCCTATACACAAAGCAAGGTATATATATATATATATATATATATATATATATATATATATATATATATATATATATATATATATATATATATATATATATATATATATATATATATATATATATATATATATATATATATATATATATATATATATATATATATATATATATATATATATATATATATATATATATATATATATATATATATATATATATATATATATATATATATATATATATATATATATATATATATATATTATATATATATATATATATATATTATATATATATATATATATATATATATATATATATATATATATATATATATATATATATATATATATATATATATATATATATATATATATATATATATATATATATATATATATATATATATATATATATATATATATATATATATATATATATATATATATATATATATATATATATATATATATATATATATATATATATATATATATATATATATATATATATATATATATATATATATATATATATATATATATATATATATATATATATATATATATATATATATATATATATATATATATATACTACAAAAAACAAAAAAACACACAAAAAAATAAAAAAAAAAAAAAAAACAAAAACACAACACACAAACACAAACCCACACAAACCCAACACACACAACACACACAACCCAACACTCACCAACAAATATTCTAAAAATCTATATAAAACACACACAAATATTATATATATATATATATATATATATATATATATATATATATATATATATATATATATATATATATATATATATATATATATATATATATATATATATATATTATATATATATATATATATATATATATATATATATATATATATATATATATATATATATATATATATATATATATATATATTTATATATATATATATATATATATATATATATATATATATATATATATATATATATATATATATATATATATATATATATATATATATATATGGGGGTACACATTGGAAGAAAAGATAATCACATTTATTTTTATAAACATGTGTATGACGTATTATTTTGCATATTTTAGTACAATTTGTTTCTTTTTTATAAAACAAAAGCTTTCATTAATAAACTTGAAAATCTTTGGTAATTCAAAAAATTTTTTAAAATAACATAATTTAGAAAAAATTAATAACAAAAATGATTTTCTTCTAATGATATATAAAATTAAGAATGAATACTAATCCACATGAAGTGAGAACTATCAAAATTATATAAATACAGCTCATACCTACTTCACATACATTATACTAATTTCATATACAACTGTTTGTGTTAATGAAAACTTTTTAAGCATTATTTTATAGAAAAGAAATATATTTGTCTTAAGTGGCTTAATTATTCCGTAAGATCTTAAAATGCATAAATATTTTCAGCAATGAAGTGATACACTTACAAAATTTTCCTCATTCTATAGAAAATATTTTTCTAGTATTTAGTAGACAATTATTTTAAATAGAATAATTTTGTTACTTAATTATTAAGAAAGCAATTTGAAACATACTATCTGAATTATATTTACTGCAAACCGAGAGGTGTTTAAAATAAACGGAAACATGTTGGTTCTTACTTTTCCATTAGTTTATCCAGTATAGTTTTTGATCTTTTGAATTTCATATACTCTGTAACAGATGAATAAAACCAGATTTAGTATTATATATTATAAAACAAATGGTTTTATAATATATAATACCACAATATTTATAGTTTGATTCAAAAATATGTATCAACTAGGATTATTTGAGTCATACGAATACAATTTAAAAACATGAAATTACACTTCTAAAACAAAATTTTATTAGCGGCTGTATAAGCTCCAAGTCTTGTTATTTAGAAAACAATTCAATATCTAACAGTGTCTATTTACTTTAAATGAAATGCTAAAGTAAAATTCAACTTAGTATAAGATACGATGAGGAGAATTTTCAGACAACCATCGTTTTAGGAAAGCCCTGAATTCCTACATTAAAATTTTAAATTGAATTTCTGAAAACTATCTTATTCTAAATCTCTATTTGATAACGATCTTATCTTACTGATAACTTTCAGAATTTAATGAAATTCAGACCATCTGCTTTTGCTGGCGTTGCTTTTGTTAAAAACAAATTCATTTTTTTAAATTTAGTCATTTAATTTCCTTTAAAATTACTCAACCTGATATAAAGGATATATTTTGCTTTGTTATCAATCTTATCATTTTTCTGAATGTTTAACACAAAAATTATACGTACTTATCTCAATATTTATAAGTTTTATAAAATAGTTTTAATGTAGTATAAAAATGTTTTATATAATTTTTTTGTTGAAAACCTAATAGCAAGTATTTTATCTATAAGATGTAATTTAATATTTTGGACAAAATAATGTAAAATAATGTGTATACATTTTCAGTTCTTTGATTATAATTTGAAATAAATTATTAAATAAAAATTAAGTAATTTGAATGTAGTAAGAATAAACAGATGTTATATTATTAAAAATAAAATTTGCATATGTTATAATATTAAATATAATAATCAATTAATTATTAAAGACGAAAAGTGCCGTATAATAAAAATAAAATCTCAAAGTTTGTAAACCATAAAAGAATAATTTTTATAATCTATCTTATAATTTTAAATTTCAACTAACCATCATTTCCAGAAGAAATTTTATTCATTAGACATTCATTTTTAAAATCAAATTGATAACTGCATTTATGAAAATAAAAGCCCTTCTGGTTGACGCATATTATTTTGGAAGTTAAAAATAATTTTATCCATGCAAAACGAAAATTTCTCTTTTATTTCCAATTTTGTATTAAAATAATTTCTATACCTATCCAGTTCTTTGATAATAATTTGAAATACATTATTACATAAAAATTAAATAAATTAAATGTAGTAATAATGCAGAGATGTTATATTATTAAAAATTAAATTTGCATATGTTATTATATTAAATATAATATTCAATTAACTATTCAAGAATATCACAAAGTGCCTTATAATTAAAATAATACCTCGCAGTTTGCAAACCATTAAAGAATAATTCTTATAATCTACCTTTTCTCTCATTTTAAACCATCCTTCCCAGAAGAAATTTTATTCATTCGACATTCATTTTTAAAAACAAATTGATAACTGCACTTACGAAAATAAAAGCTCTTCTGGATGAAGCGTATTATTTTGAAAATTAAAATAATTTTATAGATGCAAAATAAAAATCTCTCCTTTTCTTCCAATTTTGTGTTAAAATAATGTGTATACCTTTCCAGTTCTTTGATCATAATTTGAAATAAATTATTAAATAAAAATTAAATAATTTAAATGTAGTATAAAAAACCAGATGTCATATTATTAAAAATTAAATTTGCATATCTTATAATATTAAATATAATAATCAATTAATTATTAAAGACTATCACAAAGTGACTTATAATTAAAATAAAACCTTAAAGTTTGCAAACCATTAAAGAATAATTCTTATAATCTATTTCTTCTCTCATTTTAAATTTCAACTAACCATCATTCCCAGAAGAAATTCTATTCGTTCGACATTCATTTTCAAAATCAAATTGATAACTGCATTTATGAAAATAAAAGCCCTTCTGGTTGAAGCGTATTATTTTGGAAGTTAAAGTAATTTTATCCATGCAAAATGAAAATCTCTCTTTTTCTTCCAATTTTTACCATAACTGGATTTTTTTTTCTGTCCCACATTTTCTTTAGCACCTTCATTTGTAAAAGCGAAACGGAATTTCTTTCGAGAACAGAATATAAATGAGTCCCCAGGTTTTATTTAATCATGTGTTTGCACCAATCAATAGTCACTCCACGAAGCGTTAAGAAAATTTATTTTGAAACTCTTCGGTTAAGAAATTAGTTTTTCATTTGGATGCATGATTTGTACAAGATTTTTCTTCTTTGTTGAAAGCAAATATTTAGAAAAAAAAATAAAGTTGCTGATGTTTTATATTTTTAACATTTCTTTTGGCCGCTATTATTTAATTTGCAGAATATATTTCAGAATTTCAAGATTGTATTGTAAAACTTTTAAATTTAAATTTCTATGATAAAAATATTTGTATTTTATTTCCACATTTTTCGTTAAATATATAATTTATTTTTTATTTTTCTTATTAAATAATCTATAGTCATTTTAAATAAAAATACTAAGTTCAAGCATCATTAATTAATTATATTGCAAAATGAAAACTGGTAATAAGAAAAACAGTAAAAAATGAAAATGATATATTATTTATTAATATAATTATAGTGATTACGAGAAAGTAAAATATTGTGCTATAAGTATACAACAACAAATGTAAATTCAATTTATGCAAGATACAGTTAAAAACGCAAAAATTTGTTTTGCTTTTTTAATTTTTTTATTAAATAATCTATAGTCATTTTAAATAAAAATACCCAGTTCATGCATGATTAATTAATTATTTTGCAAAATGAAAAATGTACCTATAAAATATTAAAGTAGAGGTACATTTTACAATTAAATAAGCTTTTTAAAAATTAAAAAAAAATATTCAATATCTAGTGCTGTATTAACCACATAACATTTTGATAAACATTGAAAAATATTTCATTGTTTGAATTTTTAGAGTTTAATGTTTATTTCATACTTATTTTTCCTTTTCTCTTAAAGTTTTGGGTGTTGTCCAATGATTATGTAATACTTTAATTGCTTTATGGAATTACACAGAGTGTAATATTGATAGAAAACAGTGAAAAGCACCCAAAACAAGTTGAATTAAATGTTGCATATAATTTGCCTTTAATTTAAATGAAAATTATACCCAGTTTTATTTCTATTTACATTCAAAATACTCATTAAAAAGAAAGCAACTGTATAATGAATTTTACATTAGCAATACCTTTAATGAATGTGTTTGATTGGTTAACTTTCGTGAATAATTTTCTATTTTAATCAATTTTTTTCTGCTTTTAAAATTTCAGAGTTAAAAATTGAGATTTAAGGCTTCCTGTTATCGTAGAATAACCCTATACAAATGCCCTCACTCTGTCAGAATAATGATGGGAAACAAATGGTTTTACTAACGCAAGTTAAGTTCATGAATTATAAATAAGCTCGGTTTAAAATGAAAAGTGATACAGTTACTACATACAGTATTGCAATGGTCATATGCATAATTCAGAATTAATATTTTCATCATTGAAGAATCTTGATGCACGGTAAATAAACGATTGCTACTGCAAATGTGATATAACTAGTAATTTATGTGCATATCAGAATTAAATGACGAAAACATCTATACATTCGTTATCATGTACAAAGAAATATTTAGTAAATATTACTTCCGTAAATTTATAGAAAGGGTAGGAATGATATTCGTCGGAACAAGAATATTAAAGTACCCAGCGGTGGAAATGTTTTTTTTCCTACTTCCAGCATAAATATACCATTGAAAGAACGTAGCTTCTTGCCATTTTCATTTGTAAAGAGTGTTTGCATAAGAAACTAATTAAAGTAGTCAGCGTATCTCCGATTATTTGTACGCCTTTGTACAAATAATTAATTACTAAGTAATCTAATATTTCTTATCCCATCATCTAATTAGACAAATACTCATGTAAGCAAAGCAGAAAAATTCTGCACGTTCCTATAGTTCATTGAAATAGTTAAGCAAAAAGTGATACAAGATATACACTATTATTTAACTTATCGGTGATTAAGTAAGTTATGGAACTAAAGTGCAAATTTTATAATTTAATATAATCCTCAAGGGTCTCTTTACTGCTGTACTACATGTTATTAAATGGATAAATAGCTGACTATTTATTAACAATATGAAGGGTTCAAACTTTAGCATTCTTTCGTCTGTGAAAAATTCAAATCTCAGATTATGTAATTGCGTACAGTGTTTTGATAAATATAGTATAATTTTTTAAATTAAAGAAAATATTATAAACTGAGATTTTTCGTGGACTATCGCTTCTTACACTTTTCTTTAAATATATGAAGTCCATTTAGATCCAATGAACTCTACGATAAAATATTCTATTACAAAGGTCTTAATTAAAGGTACTTAATCTTCACCTATGTTTCTCAGACAATTTACTACATACAAATCCTTCTAAATATATCCAACTAAATAATTTCTCATATTACAGTTATACCCATTAAAGCAATAAATAACAAGTTTTAAAATCTAAAATAGACTTCATTATTCCATTCATCTTACTGCTTTAGATTATATATTACTATATCCCACATCACGATAAAAATTGATTTCTAACCAAGCATTGTATATATGCTATCAACTTTATCTCGATACAATAAAAATTGTTAACATTTAAAGTATTATAGTAGCCTAAGAAATGAATATAATTTCCCAGTAATATTTCGTAAAGTACTAGGAATTGAAAACTATCAGTACAGTATTTTGTATTAAAGGAATTTTTCGAACTTCTCGTGAGTCTTAACTTTTCGGAAATCCCTTAAACTACTGCATTATCATAATATGTCAAGACAATCTAATTCAGCTTTTGCTCAGTAGTACGGTTTCAATCTGTTTCGAGTTATTTTGTGATTGACAGAGTTAAGATGAGAAATGTAGAATATTCTAATATGTTTAGGTTTAGATATGTG
>CM063511.1:130106208-130123708 GCA_032207245.1 Pardosa pseudoannulata
AGCAAGTCGTATGTGATATATCATCCTGAATATTTAAATATTGCGAAATTCTTTAATCAAATTTAGGTAGAAAATGTATTGCTAGAAGTGAAAGAAAATACTTAATGACGTATTGTATGTTCCAAACTTATTGTTCCAGACAACATGATTCGCGTCTATAGATATGGAAAGAAAAAAAATTGGACAATGTGCTAAATTTATGACATTTATATAACATAATATGTAAAAAGATAAATATTAACTCCTTTCATAACATTGAAGACATAAAATAACAATATGAAACTAGAATCTAAACATCTAATCTTTTTTTTTTAATTTAATATTTTTTATGGGACAACATTTACATATTCTCCTTCACATATATCATTGTGCTGTAATTCAAATATTTTTGCTGCTCACTTTATTGAAGTTAACTTCTACAAAATTTAATCCTAAATTCAGTTAACAATCCATTACTCATAGCTGGCATGTACACAGTATATCACGTCTAAAATGGATGCACGCTGAGTAAGTCTCATCATAGCATAATTATTGGTACTTTTTTATTCATAATTATATCCATAATTAATATAGTTTGTTTTTTACATACACAAATATATAATCATTTTATATTTCAAAGAGAGCAAAGTAAAATTTAAAATATCATAAAATGGCATTTGCATTGTTATATAATATTGCATTTATAATGGCTTGTAAATTGAAGTGCTTATAAAATATTATTTAGGTATTTTTAAAAATATATTGTATTTATTATAACCTTAAGAACATTATATTCTTAAACTACTCATTTTGTTTAAGGTACTTTTAGCACAGCGATGCCGTATACCTATTTCAGGGGAACTTTTGCAGTTAATTTATGTTTTCAGTAACTTTCTTATAAAGTTGAGTAGAAAAATAACATTATTTTTATCACTGAACACGGCCATAATTATAAATATTTACTGGTCAATGTTTTATTTAAACCGGTGATTTATCACAGCAAGTCGTATGTGATATAATCCTGAATATTTAAATATCGCGAAATTCTTAAATCAAATTTAACTAGCAAATGTATTTCTAGATTTCCATAAAGTCAAAGAAAAGACTTAATAAACAATAAATTACAGTGTTTTGAACGTTCCAAACTTATTATTCCAGACATCATATTTTGCGTCTACAGATTTGGAAAAAAGAAAGAGTAATAATGAGTTAAATTTATTAGATTTATGCAACAAAATCTGTAAAAAGATAAATATTAATTTTAATAACATTGAAGCCTTAAATAACAGCATGAAATTAGAATCTAAGCACCTATATATTTTTTAATTATAACATTTTTAATTTTTAATTTAACAATAGATAGTTTTAAAAGGACAACATTTACATATTTTCCCTCACATATAACATTGTGATGTAATTTAAAAATTTTTGCTGCTCACAGTATTGAAGTGTATTTCTACAAAATTTAATCTAAATTCAGTTAACAATCCTATACTCATAGATGGCATGTACACCGTATATCACGTCTAAAATGGATGCACGATGAGTAAGTCTCAGTGTAGCATAATTATTGGTACTTGTTTATCCAAGCATTTGATCCATGAGATCCCTAGCAAACACCAGATACCACATTCATAATATAATATGAGTAGCGCAGCACACAGATAATATTGGAATTATAGCTTGGTGAAGTTCTACAATTAATCGTAATCTGTAAATGAAAACCCTATAATGTTATACTAAAATATGTACGATACTATCAAATTGTTGTACAAGGATACACATTTTTAAGAGTAAGAAGTATATCAAAATTCTTGTCTCATTTACAAACATTAATTTAATTTAACTTTTTTACCTATTTTAATCTATTTTTTGAATAGGGCTGCATGGAAAATCTGTAAAATTTAATTTTCTGACTGTTACACGGGCGTCGTCTATTGCGTGGGCACTGGAACAATACAATTATGCCTTTTTGAAAGATGAATCATGCTATATATTGTGTAGAAAATGTGGGCGTGTGTGAATGTAGTATTTATGAGATTTTATGTCTCTAAACTTTTGTCTTATTTATAAATATTAATATAGATCAACTGTCAAATCTATATTTTGATCCATGGAAAAATCTGTAAAATTTAATTATCTGCCTTTAAATTGTGAATCTTTTATTAGTTGCTTTAAAGTCCGCTTCCTGTGGGGACTGGAACAATAGAATTACGTCTTATTTATATCTTACTTAACAATAGAATCATGATATATATTGTGTAGACTACGTGGGTGTGTGTGGGTGTAGCATTTCTCAAAATTTTTATCTCCAAACTTTTGTGCTATTTATAAACATTAAACTAGTTCTACTGCCACTTATAGTTTTTGAACATGGTTGCATGTGAAATGTGTGAAATTTAATTTTTTGACTTTTACACGGGCGTTGGCTATTTGTTAGTTTAACGTCTGCCTCGTGGCCACTATAACAATAGAATTATGTTTTGTGGAAAGATGAATCACGTTGTATATTGTGCAGATAAAATGGACGAGTGTAGATACAGCATTTCTGAAATTAATAATTTTTATAGGTGTATATTTTATTCGTAAAATTTATGAGAGAAAATTCACATCAGGTTATTTTTTCTATAATCGGGATTGATTATTTGTTTCTGTAGTTCCAATTTCGTGTATTTAAGATTCCCCAAATCGAAGAACAATACTATAAAATTACATCCTTCTTCATTATTCTTATTTATTCATCTACTCACTAGCAACATATATAAAAATTTCATTTTCCGTTTAAGATGACGATTTCTAAAGAAAATATTGTGTACTGGTAATCTTTAAAAAAGAAAACTTCGTTCAACAACATAATTAAATACTGTGTTTTCAAAGTGTCTGAGTATCTTTATAATTCGACTAAGAGGCAGGCGTAAAGAAAATAAACCCTACACGAATCCAAAGCTATTTATATGTCAAAATGAACAAACAAGAGAAGATACAAATGCTAAGTAACACTTTATTAAAGTTTTTCTGATATTAGGATAATGATCACTGTGTCTACTGACAACGAAGTACAGAGGGTAGTAAAGCACGTAGTAAAAATATCTCACAATGTAGATTCTCACACTGTAGATTTTCACAATGTAGATTCTCCCAGTCTCACACAAGTTGCTTTTGTACAATTTCCTTTAGGTTTTATTTCTCTTATCGCATGTAACCAGAGCAAATCATTTGCTTTTAATTGAAAAGATAAAATTATATCTTAATTAATCTAAAATACTCTTTCAAAATGTAATTTTTATGTAAGCAAATTATTGATTCTTACAATAAAAACCTGCAAAGGTACACAATTTTGTTAAATACTTTTTTCTATTTTTATCAAGTGTATATTATATATTTGAATCTACCAATTATGTTCTTCAGGTGTATGTGTGAAGGATTATTTGTTAAACCGGGTGGCCATAAACTGACAGTGCTCAAAGTGTTCTGTAGCATGATCTATTTGCGAGAATGACGCCACATTTTGTAGGAAGATTAAACAAGGACGAAGCATTCCGATAAAAAACAAATTCGTTCCAAAAGTTACCGCTAGGGGAATATTTGGCGCTGTGTTATACGAAATAGAGTGTTAACATATGCAAATCAATACGGAAATTAATTTTTAAGTTGTGCTAATGGATGTAACGTGAAATTTGAATAAAGAACTTTTGCTCAGCGTACGTGATATTGCAGATCACTAGACTTTATCGGTGTTTATGTAGATTTTACGCGTTTTTAGAAGTATTGCCATATTGCACTTGAACTAAATCAGAAAATGTGCATAGTAAAAGGTAATCGTATTCTGTATTAATTTGCATTTTTAAACACTCTACTTCCTATAACATTGCACCAAATATTCCCCTAGAGGTGACTTTTGGAACTAATTTGTTTTTTCAATGAATCCTTCGTCCCTCGTCTTGTTTAATTTTCCTACAAAATGTGACGTCATTCTCGCAAATAGATCGCTCTACAAAACACTGTGAGCACTGTCAGTTTAATTATGCCACCCGGTATATCTTAAATTTTGCCTGTGTTTATGGATGTATACACAGAATGAATACATGTATACAATTATGAATATATTTGAATGTTGATACTACTAAGAAACAATGTTGAATTTTTATTTTAAAAAAATTTTTATAGTATAAATAATTTATCTTACTAGAATTTGTTTATCAGATAACATAATGACAATCTAATTTAAATAGTTTTAAAAAAATCTCATTTAAATAAGTCAGAACATTATAGTTACAATAGAATAAAATTTTATTCTATTAGCACTAAAACCTTAAAGCTAACCTTATTTGGTATTATATATTTTTCTAGAATTTTATCTAAATGACATGTCTTACTACTCAACTTTTAACCGTTCTTTTCTAGTATAATCCATATATTTGCAAAATTAATCTCGAATTTTTCAGAGTATCACGGACAATCCATTTTCATTTTCCACTGGGGACGAAAAAGCTGCTAAAAATGCCTGAAAGCCTCAGCCGCAAAAGTAGTGCTTGCTGTTCAATATCAAAACCACGCTACAGGAAGCTAAAAAATCCATGCCGAAATGAAAAATGCAAAATTCTAGGCTTTCCTTCCCACAGCTTTTCCATCTGGAATTTTTTTTCTTTCTCTGTGCATTCGTCCCTCTTCTATCCTATTCTGAGGAGATATGGGTCCAGATTTCTCGCGCTTCAAGAATATGAATGAGAACACCACTTATTCTCCTGTTTATTTTTTTTTTCTAACAGTTGGTTCCTAGCTCTTCTATAAAGCTCTCTTTGCAATTGCGCTTATTCATTACTTAAAAAGATTGGAATTTTCTCAGCTCCTTAATTTAGTACATTTATTGAATCACAAATGTTAAACATTATTACATAAAAGCGGGAGAGACACTCCTCAACTACACTACTTAACAAAAATGTCTGAGTCATTGTTTGCCGTTTTTATTTATGTATACAATATATTTTTCTCAGATATTTTCTAGGCGTTATATTTTAAGAAAGATAATTCGAAAATAATGATTTTCTTTCAAACAGTGGGTTTAGACTATTTCTTATATTAGGGTTGATATGAATGTTTGAATATTTATTTCAAAATGGAATTAAAATATAAATAGCCTCTTTATTTACTGGCATCATTTATTCATCAAAAATAATTGTTTTATACAAAAACTTAAGCAGTGTATCTGTAGTAAACATCATAGCACTTTTTATAGTCGTAAGTTTAATTTAAATTTTCTAGGCTCCTTAATTTAATTCATTTATTAAATCGTAAATATTAAACATCATTACATAAAAACCTGAGAGACACTCCTCGGCTCCATTGCTTAACAGAAATATCTAAGTCTCTGTTTGTAATTTCTATTTATATATACACTATTTATTTCTCAGATATTTCCTAGACATTATATTTAAAAAATGTTAATTCTAAAATAATGATTTTCTTACAAACAGTGGGTTTAGATTCCTTCTTGTGCCATAAATGTTTGTGTATTTATTTCAAAATGAATCTATAATATAAATAGCTTCTTTATTTACTGACCGCATTTATTCATAAAAAATAATTGTGTTACATAAAAACTTAAAAAGTGTATCTGTAGTATACGTAATAGCATTGTTTACTGTCCGGAATTTTAATTTTAATTTTCTCAGCTCCTTAATTTAATGCATTTATTAAATCGTAAATGTTAAATATCATTACATAAAAACCAAGAGACACTCCTGACATCCACTAACTAACAGAAAAATATGAGTCATCGTTTGCCATATTTATTTACAGATACATTATTTATTTATTTCTCAGATATTTCCTAGTCGTTATATTTTAAGAAAGATAAGTCGAAAATAATGATTTTATTTCAAAAAGAGTGTTTAGACACCTTATTATATTAGGCTTGGCATGAATGTTTGAATATTTATTTCAAAATGGAATTATAATATAAATAGCTTCTTTATTTACTGGCCTCATTTATTCCTGAAAACATAACTGTGTTACATAAAATTTTAATTTATCACAACATTTATATATACCTTATTTATTTCTGAGATATTTCCTAGGCTTTATATTATTGGAAAGATAATTCGAAAATAATGATTTTCTTTCAAACAGTGTAATTTGTCTCCTTCTTATATTAGGCTTGTCAGGAATGTTTGAATATTTAGTTCAAAATGGAATTATAATATAAATATATTCTTTATTTAGTGACCGCATTTATTCATAAACAATAATTGTGTTATATAAAAACTTAATCAGTGTATCTGTAGTAAACGTCATAGCACTGTTCATTGTCTGGAATTTTAATTTAAATTCTCTCAGCTCCTTAATTTAATGCATTTATTAAATAGTAAATGTTAAACATCATTACAAAAAATCCTTAAAGACACTCCTGAACCCCCACTACCTAACAGAAATATATGAGTCATTGTTTGCCATTTTTATTTACATATACATTATTTATTTATTTATTAGATATTCACTGGGCTTTATATTTTAAGAAAGATATTTCAAAAATAATGATTTTCTTCCAAACAGTGGGTTTAAAATCCTTCTTATATTATTCTTGACAGGAATGTTTGAATATTTATTTCACAATGGAAAATATAAATAGCTTCTTTATTTATTGCCATCATTTATTCATCCAAAATAATTGTAGTGTAGTAATAGTATACTTAAGCAGTGTATCTGTAGCAAACGTCATAGCACTGTTCATTGTTAGGAATTTTAATTTGAATTCTCTCAGATCCTTAATTTAATGCATTTATTAAATCGTAAATATTAAACATCATTACATAAAAACCTCAGAGACACTCCTGAGCTCCACTATCTAACAGAAATATCTAAGAAATTGATTACCATTTTTTTATATATACATTATGTATTTCTGAGCTGTTTCCTAGGCCTTATATTTTAAGAATGATAATTTGAAAATAATGATTGTCTTTCAAACAGTGGGTTTAGACTTCTTAATATGATAGGCTTGGCATTTATGTTTGAATATTTATTTCAAAATGGAATTATAATATAAATAGCTTTTTTATTTATTGACATCATTTATTCATCAAAAATACTTGTTTTAAGTAAAAACTTAAGCAGTGTATCGTAGTAAAATTCACAGCACAGAACATTGTCCGGAATTTTAATTTTAATTTTCTCAGCTCCTTAATTTAATGCATTTATTAAATTTTAAATTTTAAACATTATTACATAAAAGCTTGAGAGACACTTTAGAACTCCATTGCCTAACAGAAATATCTAAGTCATGGTTTGCCATTTTTATTTATACATACATTATTTATTAGATATATTTCCTAGTCGTTATATTTAAAAAAAATAATTCGAAAATGATGATTTTCCTTCAAACATTGGGTTTAGACTCCTTCTTATATTAGGCTTGACATGAATGTTTGGTTATTTATTTCATAATGGAATTATAATATATATAGCTTCTTTATTTACCGACCTCATTTATTCATCAAAAATAATTGTGTTATATAAAAACTTAAGCAGTGTATGTGTAGTAAACGTCATAGCACTGTTCATAGCGTTCGTCATAGCATTGTCCGGAATTTTAATTTGAATTCTCTCAGCTCCTTAAATTAATGTATTTATTAAATATCAAATGGGCAACATCATTACATAAAAGCGTCAGAGACACTCCTGAACTCCACTACCTAACAGAAATATCTAAGAGAATGTTTACCATTTTTATTTAGATATATATTATTTATTTCTGAGATATTTCCTGAGCCTTATATGTTTAGAAATATAGATCAAATATAATGATATTGTTTCAAACAGTAGATTTAGGCTCCTTTTTATATTAGGCTTGATCTTAGGGTTTGAATGTTTATTTTAATATGGAATTAGAATTTTCTTTTTTTATTTAATGACCTTAATTATTCATCAACAATAATTGTATTATATGAAAGCCTAAGCAGTGTTTCTATATCAAGCGTCATAGGACCGTTCACTGTTCTACATTTTTATTTAATAGTACCAGATTTTTTGTAATGCAATTCACTTAGTATTGCATGTTTTTAAAGATATTTCATTAATATTCATTACCTAATTCAAAACTTTTCCTACTTTAATTATTTCCAGGTATTTTCTGGTAAGTTTATTATTATTTAAGATAAATCGTAAATAATTATTTTTCAAATAGTAGATTCAGAGTCATTTTTATACAAAACTTTACTTTTAGGTGTTCATGTTTATTTAAAAATGAAATAAGAACGATTTCTCAATTTAATGACTTTATGTAGTCATTAATTATAAACATTGTTATATAAAAAAAAACTAGGTTACGCTTCAGGATTAAGTATCGTAGCATCGAAAAAAAAAATCGCTAGCAAAAGTTACTGTATTAAACAATACCCTCTAAGAGAAGTTACATACCCATATACGAGAATTTTTAATTGCTCATTGAGTAAACTATAAACTATACTTTTTAAATGCAGGAAAAATATATTTCTCGATTTGTAATACAAAAATTAAATGACTACGTCTGGCTCAGTTTGATAAATAATATCAACCTTTTGCTACAAGAGGTATCAGTAGATCACACTTATGTCTACAGCACAATCTAAATGACAACAAGCAGCCATATTAAACGCATTATTTGAACCTACCGATACGAGCCAATGCACAAGAAAAGCTCCCTATCTATTCGGCCATCACCCAAATTACCACAACAGATTTATTTTTGTCGTATCACGTGATAATCTGTTTCTTCTTTTTAGAAAAGTCATTCAATTAATCATTAGTGTGGTTTTTCAGAAAAGAACTAAAATGGACTGTTTGGAAAAATTCATTATCCATATGTTCGTTTGAAATATATGATATTTTCTTTTGCATCTGAAGTTTTTTTTTCCAATTAACAAAATTCTTTTATTCTATATTTAACTGAGTAGTAAATTCCCCAAAAAATTCTTATAGCAGAGAGTTCTTTGTAATATAAGAATTACTATTATTGTGTGTTAAAAGAACCTACTGAAACCTCTTTTGCATCTCGAGTTACTTTTGTTTAATTAACAAAATTTTCTTATTCTACATGACTGGAGTAGTAAATTCCAAAATAATTCTTATAGCAGAGAGTCCTTTGTAATATAATAATTACCATTATTGTGTGTTAAAAGAACCTACTCAAGCTATTTTTGCAGCTCTAGTTACTTTTTTCCAAATAACAAAACTTTCTTATTCTACATGACTGGAGTAGTAAATTCCCCAAAAAATTTTATAGCAGATAGTCATCTGTAATATAAGAAGCACAATTATTGTGTGTTAAAAAACCTTCTCAAACCTCTTTTGCATCTCGAGTTAATTTTTTCCAATTAACAAAAGTTTCTTATTCTACATGACTGGTGTAGTAAATTCCCCCAAAATATTTTATAGCAGAGAGTCCTTTGTAATATTAGAAGTACCATTATTGTGTGTTAAAAGAACCTTCTCAAACCTCTTTTGCATCTCGAGTTAATTTTTTCCAATTAACAAAAGTTTCTTATTCTACATGACTGGTGTAGTAAATTCCCTAAAAATATTTTATAGCAGAGAGTCCTTTGTAATATTAGAAGTACCATTATTGTGTGTTAAAAGAACCTATTCAAACCTCTTTTGCAGCTCTAGTTACTTTTTTCCAATTAACAAAAGTTTCTTATTCTACATGACTGGTGTAGTAAATTCCCCCAAAATATTTTATAGCAGAGAGTCATTTGTAATATAAGAAGTACCATTATTGTGTGTTAAAAGAACCTTCTCAAACCTCTTTTGCATCTCGAGTTAATTTCTCCAATCAACAAATCTTTCTTATTCTACATGACTAGAGTAGTAAATTCTTAAATAATTCTTATATCAGATAGTCCTCTAGAACATTAGAAATACCACTATTATCTAGAAAAGTACTAAAAGGCAGTGTTCCTAAAAATTCATTATCCATACGTTCACTTGGTATATATTTTCCTTTGCATCTCGATATTTTCCCCAATTAACAAAATTTTGTTATTCTCCATCACTGGAGCGGTAAATTTCCAAAAAAATTCTTATAGCAGAAATTCTTATATTAGAATATTAGAATTCCCCCTATTACGTTTTACAAAAATCCCGTCACACCTATTTTGCTAGATTAGTAAATTAAAAAAAATTAAGAATTAAAAAACTTATAGCACATAGTCTTATTGAATATTTGAATTATCACTATTATAGGTTAAAAGAACTTCTTCAAAATTTATGAAAATTTTTCTTTCATACAACGTTATTTAACAGTATTTATTATTACGATATTTAAATTTACTTACAATGATTTTTATATTTATTGTTCCTTGTTTTTAATCAAGAAATAAATACATCCAACTGCACCCACCATAATAAATCCATGTTACAAGCCATGTCACAAATTTCACCAAGTTAGGTGACAGTTTTTTTGGTATCTTTATTGTTCAATAGAAGAAGTATTAAAATCTCTTTAGATAGTGAAATATAATTTTCTCTTTTGTATTATAATTATTCATAATAATTCCATTAATGTAAATGTTTCAACTTTAAAATGTCTGATTTTGTCAATTAGTCAGTAATAGTTTTTTTCTTTATTTTATAATTTATTAAATACCCGAAATAATTAAAACATTCAGAATATTTCAAATTACTAAACATAAATAAATGATATACAATAACATACACATACTTATTGGAAATTGTTCATTTTAACCCAACTATACATTACAATACAGGTATTTGAGATTATGGAATATTTTCCATAATTTCAATATTATGGAGTATTTATGAAATATTTAGTAGAATATTTTAAATTGTTAAATAATAAATAAGCAATGTATAATTATTCAATTTATAAGAACATACACATACTTATTGAAAACCGTTCAGTTTCCTAGAAAATATACATTACATATCCGTATTAGATGTTTTGGAATTGTAAGAAACAATTAGCATACGTTATGCTGCAAAAATATATTCTTTAATTACAACTAAGAAAATAACACGCTATCCCCATTAGGAATTATTTTCTCTTTTGTATTATAACTATGCATAATAATTCCATTAATATCAATGTTTCAACTTTCAAATTTCAGATTATGTTAATCAGTCAGCAATATTTTTTCTCTCTTTCATTATTTATTAAATACCCCAAATAATTAAAACATTCAGACTATTTCAAATTACTATAAATAAATAAATAATATACAATAACATACACATACTTATTGAAAACTGTTCATTTCACCCAAGTATACATTACATTAGAGGTATTCGAGATTATGGAATATTTTCCATAATTTCAATGTTATGGAGTATTTATTAAATATTTAAGAAAATTAGAATATTTCAAACTGTCAAATAATAAATAAATAATGGTATAGTTGTTCTATTTATAAGTACATACACATACTTATTGAAAACCGTTCAGTTTTCTAGAAAATGTACATTACATATCAGTATTAGATATTTTGCAATCGTAAGAAACAATTAGCGTACGTTTTACTGATAAAAGTATTCTTTATTTACAACTCTAAGATAACACGCTAGCCCCATAAGAAATTGTTTTCTCTTTTGTATTATAATCATATAGAATAATTCCATAAATATCTAAGTTTCAACTTTCAAATTTCAGATTCTGTAATCAGTCAGCAATATTGTTTTCGCTATTTTATCAATAATTAAATACCCGAAATAATTAAAACATTCAGAATATTTCAAATTACTATAAATAAATAAATAATATACAATAACATACACATACTTATTGAAAACTGTTCATTTCACCCAAGTATACATTACATTAGAGGTATTCGAGATTATGGAATATTTTCCATAATTTAAATATTATGGAGTATTTATGAAATATTTGAAAAAAAAATAGAATATTTCAAATTATGCAATAATAAATAAATAAAGGTATAATTGTTATATTTATAAGAACATACACATACTTATTGAAAACCTGGCAAATATACATTACACATCGGTATTAGATGTTAAGTAATTATAAGAAACAATTAGATAACGTTATGCCGAAAAAAATATTCTTTAATTACAACTCTAAGAAAATAACACGCTAGCCCCATAAGGAATTTACTTCTGAACGTTATTAAAACTACTGCTCCTTTGAAACTATTTCTTCTAGAAAAAATCTAAGTTTATGTTTATTAAACCGTGCTGTGCTTTTAATGTCTGGGGCTTATATACTTTACTAAAGTTAATTCAAGTTTTTCATATGTAATATTTATCTCAGCATAAACTTGTATAATTATCATCATTTTTTTACTTCATCTGAAGATAAGCAATTCTTACTTTGCAAGATGAAGCATTACATACACACCAATGGTCATTTTTTTCATATTTTTTTATATCGAATACTTGATAAAAAAATAGTTTGGGTTTTGTTACTCTACCAAATTTTTACTCATCAGACGCTTTCCCCTTTTTTTTAATCTTCCTTTCTTATTCCCTATTTTTTCCCCTATTCCGTTCCTTGAAGTTTCAGGCTTTAATGCTTCCTAATTCTATTACTCTTTTGAAAAAAACTAAGCAAACAGCCAAGCAATTAACTCAGGGGCATTGGAAGAGCGGACGCTTTTCAGCGTTGCCTGTCGCATACTGATTATCACGAAATTGCCGGCAAAGCGTTCTCAAAACGGATATTAATTTACTGCAAATATATGTATTTTTTTCATCTATTTGTTTTCAGTGAAAAGTTTATTGAGTCCTCAATTATTCTAAAAGGAAGGGAATTTAAATGCATTGTCCCCTATTCTTCTCTTGCAATTGATGAACTCGGAAAAATGCTGTGATTTTTCAATTCGGTGATTTTAGTTTTGAATAGGAAACTTGTGTAATTATGCATGGAGTTTCCCCTATATTATAACAGCAAGTGGAATAAAATGAATCTGCTAAATATGGAAACGAGACTTTTGGACTTATTCTTATTCATTACACATGTTTTGATGTCTTCATTTTGAGTATCTTTATAAAAGAAAATTAAAATAACATAGAAATTATCATACTGGATTTAAGATCAAGAAAGTAGAATTTAAAAGTTATAAATTTTTAAAAATAAGTAATCTTTTTTATTTTTGTTCATTTCTCAATTTGATTCCATTAAATAAGTCATACATTTTTAAGATGGAATATAAACAATTATTTAGTTCTTTTATTTAATTTTTAAATATAAAATGGGTTTATGCCATTTGTCTATTCTAAATGTTAGGAAATTAAAAAAAATAGATTTCTAATAGAGGACTATAGACGTTTATAATAGAGGAAATAGACGTTTAAGTTTCAGTCAACTTTAATCGTGACTTAAACCTTCATGTAAATCTCCTGCCACATGTGTGTATTTAAGCCTAGTTAGCTTTGTTAGCTGGGGGAAGCATTTCTAGCTAATGCTGCAGGTAAATAGCTTGTTTAATTTATGTATTAAGCCGATACATGTTTAATTTTTCATAAATAATATTTTAACTTAAAACATTCGAAGTGTAAATTTTACTGAAATCCTAAAACTTCATCATACCTCTGACGACTCTGCATTTTTTAGAAGTGTTGGAAAACTATATGAAATTTGATTAATTTTCCATCACTAAATATCAACCAAAACAATCAAGAAACTATGACACTGCTTTATTTTAATAATAAAATATACAAGGAACGTTGTTAGATAACTATATAAAATGACATCTACTTTAAAAAATCCTGAAAAAGGTACTATTAACTTGTTCCAACGGTTGCCAATATCTATCTATCATCTACCATGCTACATTAATCTGAAGAAAAAATTTACAAATTAGTTGTTTAATTAATATCACAAAATTAAAGTTTCATTCATAAAAATCAGAGGGTATGGTAGTTGTAATAGACCTCTAAAAATCGTCAATATAGACTTTATATTCAACCCTATATTACTAAAAAAATTGTTTATTTTAGAGATTGTTTATTTTGTTTATTAGTTATCTAGAATTTCTCTAAAATATTAAATTGCCTTTATTCTTTGTTTGTATAATTTAAAACACTTTTCTATATTTAAGTACAATATTTTAATATTTTACAGTTTTAATAGTGTATTTTATATACCTTTAAATACGCATAAAATCATTATTTTTTTAAAAACCCAATTTTCTTTGTTTAAAGATAAAGCAATCGAATGTGATATAAAATTAATTAGCTTGTCATTTTAGAGTAAAATAAAAATTCCAGGTACATATATCAGAAACAATTTTAGAATAATTTAAAAGTTTTATTGAATATAAAATTTCCCCATTAAATAATCTATAATATTCTATCATAGTTTATCGTTTGAAGGGCACATTATATTTATTAAATGTTAATTAAAGTTTGTGTATAATAATATCAAACTTGTAATGCTGTAAACAATCAGTTCACTTCTAAAGCCGTAGAATATATAAAATTATAAAACTTTTTAATTCTACATAGAAAACAATTTTTTCTAAAAAAATCAATTCATATTTATAAGTTAATATAAGTATTTCATAATAATATTAACAGATATTTGTGAAATTTGGAATAAGTTTAATTTTGCTAACTTCATTTGCAGTTCTTATTATTTCAGAATAAATGCTTTCTAAACAGTTCAATTGCTAACTTATAAAAGTTATTTAGTTATTTTATATAAATCAATATTATTTTTAAATATAAAATATTTATTCTAATTTAAAATAAGCAAGGAGCTATTAATATTTTACACTAAATATAAGCTTTCTTTTATTTTTTTAACCTTAATTATACTAGCATGTTTTATTACGAGGAATATTATTTCATATTTACGATCTATGTAATTTATTTTATAAATAAATAGAAACGGTTTAATATTAATATTTACTTCTTAAGAAAATTTAAGCTTTTTCAAAATTTAAAATATGCGATACATTCAACTGTTTAAGTTTATTACAAAACCCAGATATTTTACTTCAATTCAATACAAAAATTTAATTTCTTAACTGCTTAAATAAAAGTTTTTTTTTCATATATATATGAAGTTCACGTTTTTACATATATTATCCATTATCTATACTATTTTTAAAAATAAAGTAGTGGAAATTACAAAATTCAATATTCTTTCTAAAGTCAGAGATATTTCATTAAAAAACTTCAAAAAAGTTTTTTAAGGAGACATTTTTTTATAATGAATTGACAAAATGTTGCTATCATAAAGATTTTATGACACAAAATGCAATATATATCCATTTAAAGTTTTTTTTTAATAATTTTTTAGGTGCAGTTTTATAGTGTATTCCAACCTTAAGAAAATTATGGTCTATATAAATTGTCATTCTGACATGATGTTTTAACATTTTTACTTCAAAATATTTCCTTTTCATTAAACAAATGCCAAGTATTTGGCACATTCACTATTAGCCATTATTACTAACAATTTGTGAATGCATATTAAGTTGGAACTTATTAAAGCAAAATCCTTTAACCGTTCTGAAAATAGATAGACGTAAAGAAAAATAACGGAAATCTATTGATAAAATAAATGAAAACCTTCCGAAATAAATGTATATGCCCCTACATCTGGCTAATTTCAGTATTCCTTAGCAACGCAAATAAATATCCTAATCTCTCCGTAAATATATTAGATACAAACATTTCCTGTATTAAACGCATTAAAACCCTCGTGAGTCAAAGAATAGCCTGTTAAACGACTGTACAAATGGATTACTATCCAAGGTTTCCAGCGTAATGTTCGTTTTGAAGCGAACTGAAATTCCTAATCTTCGGAGAGAGTGTGGTCCATTTATGGTTGTTTAGTTAAATCGATTATGAGTAGGAAGATGATGAAAGAATTCATTTGGCAGCGAGGTTTAATCGGTTGTTATTCGGTGATTTCTGGAAGATCCAATAACAACTTTGTATTAATGACTTTTCATACAGTTACATGCAAGAAAGAAGAAATTTGTGGTTAGACTCGTATTTGTGAATAGGATTACAATAGAATCAACTAAAGATTTCGTTTTGAACCCATTTTTTGAAAATTAAATATTTTCCAAGTGCAATACTTTTTTTAAATTATATTATTTCTTTCTTGAATTTTCAAAATAAAGGCATTTTGCAAGTGTTGTAAAATTTGAGTAAAAAGGTGTGCTTAAAATGAAGGCTAGGTCTGTGGTATTTATCATATAATGGTATCATATAATGGTATCATACAATGGTACCACTATAATGCTATCATATAATGGTGTCATATAATGGTATTTATGAATAGACTTCCAATAGAATAAACTATAGATTTTGTTTTTAATCCCTTTTTCGGAAGCTAAATATTTTCCTAGAGCAATACTTGATTTTTTAAAGATATTATTCCTTTCTTGAATTTTCAAAATAAGGGCATTTTGCAAGTGTAGTAAAATTTGAATAAAAATGTGTGCTTAAAATGAGGTTAAGGTCTGTGGTATTTATCATATAATGGTATCATATAATGGTACCACTATAATGCTATCATATAATGGTATTTATCATATAATGGTATTTATGAATAGGCTTACAACAGAATCAAATAAAGATTTTGTTTTGAACCCTTTTTTAGGAAGTTAAATATTTTCCTAGTGAAATACTTGTTTTTTTAATCATATTATTCCTTTCTTGAATTTTCAAAATAAGGGCATTTTTCAAATGTAGTAAAATTTGAGTAAAAAGGTGTTCTTAAAATGAGAGTTAGGTCTGGGGTTAGACTATTATTTATGAATAGGCTTCCAATAGAATCAACTAAAGAATTTGATTTGAATCCTTTTTTCGGAAGTTAAATATTTTCCTTGTACAAAACTTGTTTTCTTAATTATATTATTCCTTTTTTGAATTTTCAAAATAAGGGCATTTTGCAAGTTTAGTAAAATTTGAGTAAAAAGGAGTGTTTAAAATTTAGGTCTGGGGTTAGACTTTTATTTATAAATAGTCTGACAATAGAATCAACTAAAGAGTTTGTTTTGAACCCTTCTTTCGGAAGTTAAATATTTTTCCTAGTAAAATACTTGTATTTTAATTATATTATTCATTTCTTGAATTTTCAAATTAAGGGCATTTTGCAATTGTAGTAAAATATGAACAAAAAGGTGTGCTTAAAATGAGAGTTAGTCTTACCTATTTTAACAAATATTTATTACATTAACTATTAATAAATATAACAAATAATAAAGAGAAAAATTAGAATTAATTTACTGAACAGTTTCTTAGCATTAGAATTATGTTTATTGAACGTTCCTAAACATTATAATTAGATGTTAATTTTCCTAGCACAACACTTCTAATTTTATCCATATCTTTCTTCTTTTCAAGATAAATTACCAACATATTGAATTAAAGTTAAAGAGGTATACCTAAAAAAAACGGATGCATATGAAAATTTTATAAGCTTCTTTTTCTTCGTCAGTAGCATGACAGACCAGGTTGGGCTGTGGCCTTCGCAATAAGCTTTTTCCAAGACATGCTTCTCGAGGCCAAATCCTTCCAGTTTTTTAAATTAAGTACATGACGGTCTATT
>CM063511.1:130128708-130163708 GCA_032207245.1 Pardosa pseudoannulata
GTTATTTGTTAAATAATAATTTTAATTCAAACTATAAACTTCAATTAATTATTGCTTTTAATTATTATGCTTGAAATATGTTACACATATCGTGTGTAGTTTACTAATTTTCCGAAATTTATTGTAAAATTATCATTAAAAATTGGTTTTTAAAAAAAGCTATAAAATAACTTTAAAATTGTGATTTATGCTATTAAAACTTCACAAAATACATTAAAATCAAGTTTTATCATGTTTGTAGGTAATACATTAAAACTCTTTTAAACACATTAATTTTCCTTTAAAAGCAGATACGTTGCTTCTATGTTTTTTATAAAATTTATGGTTTACAGATAAAATACTGGCATTTATTTATAATATTTGATAAAGCGGGTTTTTTTACTAGAAATGTTCTAAAAGCTTTTAAATTTTTGCATGTTAAAAATAATTTTAATTCTAAAAATGTTTCAAAATTAACTAAAGTACAAATATTTTACTTAGTATCTTTCATACACTATGAGAAGTTTTCTAATTTTCCTGAAACCTGGAATAAATAATCTTTAATAAAGAGTTTACACAATACAGGGGAAAGTAATATAAATTTTGATATCAACCTGTCTTTGCTATTATACTTTGTTCTCAAAGTAGTAACTTCTTTGAAAACTTTACTGTCATTTATAAATTCTCTTCTTTCAAAATCTTAATTGTCACTTCTGAGAGAATAGGTACAATTTATGAGTCACACTCTTTAGTCTTAAATTTTGTCAATAAATTAGTCTCAAATTTATAAAGCAAGTTATCTGGAGCGCAAAATTAAGAAATAGAAAAATCATGAGCATAATGACTTCTCGTTTAAACAAGTGAATAATAATCACAGTTAATCACATTTATTGCATCTAGAAATTTTTAATTAAATATGAGACATTATTGGGTCATTTTACGGCGTTATCTTAGTTAGTAAATTAATATTAAATGCCACGCATGTCTAAGTTACTTAAATATTTTCGTTATCACTTAAACGCATTCTTTTGTGTAATTTTCGAGACTGCATCATTTTTCATAGATATTAGGAGGAAGTTTATGCTTGTTTTTAATATTTGTGTGATAGTCTTAGAAAAATTTAACTTGTATCAAATAACGCTTTTACTATATGTATTTCGTGAATATTTATGGGAGTTGGTGATGAAATAGTCGTTATTAATCATTAAAGATTCGTGCTTATTGAAATTAGGCTGTGTATATAGAGTTTTGAAATTTTTAGCTACTTAAATATGTCTTTTTCACTTAAAAGTTTTAATTGGTTTAATTGAAACTTCATCCTTTTTTAATAAACTTTAGAGGAGTGTTTATCATTAGTATTATTATATTTGGTACATTCTTAAAAATTAGATTTATAAGAAATATTATTAAATATTAATGTTAGATTTGTATAAAATAATTCTTTTGTGTAATATTTGAGACTGCATCATTTTTCGTAGATATTAGAAGGAAGTTTATACTATTTTTAATATTTTAGTGATAGTCTTAGAAAAATTTAATTTGTATCAAATAACGCTATTACTATATGTATTTCATGAATATTTTTTAGGAGTTGGTGATCAAATATTCGATATTAATCTTTAAAGTTTCGTGCATATTGAAATTAGGCTGTGTACATAGAGTTTTGCAGTTTTTAGCTAATTAAATATATCTTTTTTACTTAAAAATTTTAATTGGTACAATTGAGACTTCCTCCTTTTTAATAAACCTTAGAGGGTTTTTTATCCTTAGTATTAATATATTTGGTGTATTCTTAGAAAAATTAGATTTATAAAAAATAATGTAAATATTAATGGTAGATTTATATAAAATAATATTTTTTAATTATTTCACTATTATTGGGAAATTTGTATTTAAATATTTAGTTATCATGATAAATGTTTCAGTCATACGGGGCATGAACTTTGCATGAACTTTGCTATAAAATTTGGCGCATTCGGCAATCTTTCAGCAAAGTCGACATGTTTGTGTATTTTCAACTGGAACCATAGTGAAAGGTTCAATATATTGTTACAAAAGTATTTCTTATCGTTATTTATATATGATAATTTTTAATATTGTATAATTTTTTTATACATATAATAATGAAACATTGTTTTAATCATATACTTAGAAAAACTGAATATCTGAACTATTGTACTATTTATTCTAAAATTTCTGATTAAGATCAAATACTAAGTTTAATTAATACAAGGATTGTTTCTATTTTATATAAAATTATATTTAAAAAGACATCACAGTTTTCTTTTGATCTTGTTAAGAAGTATATAACAAGGAACATCTAATATACGAGTCAAATGAAAGTTAGCCAATGCAAATATCTGACAAACAGATAGAGTACTTTATTTTAAAGTAATCTCCTTGAGCAATGACACATTTGTTCCATCGACAAGCTAGCTGCGTCATTCACGTCTCATAAAATTCCTTGGGTTGCTGATTCAAATAGTCTGCAACCGACTCCTTCAGGCCGTCCGATACGAATCTGGTATTCTAGAGAATTTATTTTCAATTCCCCGAATATATGAAAGTCACTTGTCGTTGCTTATCCTCCTTTCTTGTCTAATCAGCTCATCAACCTGTGAAATTGTGTAGGGGGATTGCAATGTGGCTTTGGCCTGTTCGTAAATCTTCTTTGCAACTTCCACGTCCTATTCTTAACCATTTGCTAGAACGTTTCACAGTGGTCGATAAGATGCAATGTTCACCGTATAGGGCAGTCATACATCGACTACAGGTGTTGGGAACACCTTCAGCTGACCATACCATGATGTTCTACTTTTGGAGCTTCCACTATGTCAAGCTACGTCTTCAACCCAGTGTATCAGAGACTTAAAGAAATTGAACCTTACACTTTCTCGTCACTTTTGTAAATGTATCTATGCTACGTGGTTGCATCTCAGATAATGGAGCGAACCATTTTTGAAGAAAGGGTGTTGGCTCACTTTCATTTGACTCGTCCTCGTCTATATATATATATATATATATATATTACTTTTATCTAAAGGTTTATGTTTTTCCGTATAAATTCTAAAGGTTTATTCCCACTTTAGCGAGCTCATTTGTACATTAGCCTCATTCTGGCAATCTTATAAACTTTATATGATCTTATTAAGGAATAGTTTTATGAGTTGGGTTTAATTATATCGGTTATAAATACTTCATTCGTATATATGATTATTTTGTAATTAGTTCAGTTCATTAGAATAACTGATTGGGAATTTCAGACATCCAATACACCAGCATTTTCTGCTAAAATCAGTCCTGCAGTTGGATTGTCTAGTGCTTCTGAATTTTATTTCACCAATATCTAAATAAGCTAAAAGCTTTATTATTATCATTAATAATCACTAAACTTTTGTAAAATGATATATATAATCTCTTTGATTTCTTTGTAGTAGTTCACATGATTAGTGAATCATAAAAATATATATTTGATTGATGGTTTTAATTTTTTAATTAATGATTTCAGTAGTATGAATAGCTTATACTACAACGAGTTTGTGAATTTTGAAACCATTAGTGGAAGCGCTTTTGATGGGGAGGATGGCCTTGTTTATATTTTGGAAGTAGGGCATTGATATCGGCTTTCCTTTAAATATGTTCCCCTGCATTTATGTAGTCCCTATCTTCAATTTTAAAAACTTAACTTACCGCTTGTAAATAGTAGACCAGGTAAAGGGCATATCTTATAAATATGTTTCTTATTTTATATCATCCTTTAATTTTCGTACCTAAACATAACATAATCTACAAGATCCATTCGCTTTGTCGAAAACATCTTGAAATTTCTTGAGTCACTTTGTACTTAAGATAATCATGTAGACAAAATTCAAATAAACATACTCTACTGACATCATTTATATATCACCTGTCTTAAATTTTAAAAACTGAATTTACCGCTAGTAAATAGTAGACTTGGTAAAGTGTATATTTTATGAATATTATGTTCCTTATTTTATATCATCCTTAATTTTTTTTTCTGATCTAAACATAAAATAACCTGCAAAATCTATTCGCTCCGTAGTTTTATTTGCTTTGAATAAGTTGTATAATAATGTAGGATAACTGTTTCTCATTAAAGTAAAAAATATAAAATTCATTACTGGATAGAAAACGTCTTGAATTTTCTTGAGTCACTTTGTACTTAAGGCAATCATGTATACAAAGTTGAAATAAACACACTCTTCTGACATCATTTATATATTCCCTGTATTAAATTTTAAAAACTGAATTTACCGCTAGTAAATAGTAGACCTGGTAAAGTGAACATTTTATAAATATTATGTTCTTTATTTTATATCATCCTTAAATTTTTTCTGATCTAAACATAAAATAACCTTTAATATATAATCGCTTCGCAATTTTATATACTTTAAGTAAGATGTATAATAATGTAGAATAACTGTTCCTAATTAAAGTATATGTTTCAAATACCTTACTGGATAGAAAATGTCTTGAATATTTTTGAGTCACTTTGTACTTAAGGCAATCATGTATACAAAATTCAAATAAACACACTCTACTGACATAATTTATATATCCCCTGTTTTAAGTTTTAAAAACTGAATTTACCGCTAGTAAATAGCTAGTAAATAGTAGACCTGGTAAATTGTATATTTTATAAATATTATGTTCTTTATTTTATATCATCCTTAATTTTTTCTGATCTAAACATAAAATAACCTACAATATCTATTCGCTTCGTAATTTTATTTGCTTTGAATAAGATGTATAATAATGTAGGATAACTGTTTCTCCTTAAAGTAAAAAATATAAAATTCCTTACTGGATAGAAAACGTCATGAAATTTCTTGAGTCACTTTGTACTTAAGGCAATCATGTATACAGAATTCAAATAAACACACTCTTCTGCCATATAAAATACAAAAATTCTCCTTCGATGAGCCCAATTTTCTTGCAACGTCGAGAAATAATCTTTATCCCATAATCCAACATTTCTCATTTTCTTGAATAGGAAAGCTTTCAAACTTCTCCAGTTTCAAACCTTCAAATTGTAAGACTTAATTTATTTGAAATTCTAGATATTTTCCAATCATATTTAAACCTAATCTAATCTTTTGGGAATTCTACAACCATCCTGCCAATTTACGTTACTTGCTCCGAATATGCAAGACTTGGAAGTAAAATAACATCGCAGAGAAGTAAAGACGGCGAACGTACAGATCCCATTCGAAGGAAGATTGAATTCGGGCATTCTTTAATTGAGTTACGATTGCTTCAATTATTTTCGTAATTCGTTTTAGATTGTCAATATTTCCGTAAGGGTAATCCCCAGTAGATACTCTTGAATTTTCTAGAGTGTTGTAAACTTTACATTATCTGTACTTTTAAGCATTGTAATGATGAAATTAATGAGGTAAAAAAAAGGAGGATTCGAAAAGAGATGCATTATACTACGTTAAAGAAGAATTATGAGAATAATTCTGATAGAAAATTATGATGAATCTTTTAGAAAATAAGCAAAAAAATTAAGAAAAGAAATTATATGCTTGAAGAATATTTTAACTTAAAACAAAAAAACCTTATTAAAGAAACATACATGATATTTTATACTTTTATAATACTTCATACTTTATTTCATGTCTTATCTTGAGGGGTTTACTACTCATTTACGAAAGAATCTCGTATTTATTAATAGGTCCCGCTGTTTCCCTTAGTTTTATTTTTTTTTAATTTTAAACCTATTTGTTTAAAATAATGAAATTTTAAGGCACAATTAATTTTTCAATAAGCACGTAGTAAAAAATAACGATGTTTTAGATATAATTTTTTATTACGGGGTATCTGAAATTCTCTACATTAAATCAGTTTTTATACAATATAAAATTTTCAATTTTTTATTCACTTTCGTCACTGATTAAGCACAATTTTGGAAATGCACTGATAAGAATACATATAACTTTTAATTGAAGTTAAAACAATAAACCAAATTGTTTACACGATAAACTATGAAAATTATATTCTATAATTATTGTAGGAAAAAGGTGAACTATTTTAAGCTTTTATAAACATATTTCAAAATTAACTTTAAATTTGTATACCATTATGAAATTACACCTTCTTTACAGGCTGAAATTTGTATTATTGTAACATTACAACTGTCAGTATTTTTAGGACACTTGATATTGCTTTAATTTTAAATCAGACTTGTGTATAACCACAAGAATAATTTTGGAATGTTGTGAATGATAAGATATCTAAAAAATAATAGCTTTTGATAGTTTTATTATTAAATTGAAATCCTTTTTTGTCAATTTTTTAGGACGTTGTAACCAAGAACCTATTTTCCAGTTACCTTTAATGAACACGGTGGATCTTAGGCCGGATTGGGCTCCAAACCCGCAACCTTTAAATTATGAGATCATTACTTTTGCCAACTGACCTACCACGGTTCTGTACAATTTTATTCATAATTATTCTTTTTCATCAGAAAATAATCAAAACATATACAAGTATAATCTTTACACAGTACAAGATGTGTGCTTTCGAAATTAAACCAAGCCCCATCTGTTGAAAAAAGTAAAACATTTTCATATACATATATATATATATATATATATATAATATATATATATATATATATATATATATATATATATATATATATATATATATATATATACATATATATGTATATATGTATATGTGTGTATATTTACACACACACAATATATATATATATATATATATATATATATATATATATATATATATATATATATATATATATATATATATATATATATATTTATATATATATACACATATATATATATATATAATTATATATATAAATATATATATATTATATATATATATATATATATCCATTTTGGAAGTCTCAAAAAGTAATAATTATAAAGGAAATTTTTCAAGATCAACATAATTTTTATTTGTACACGTCAATAAAGTAAGTACTGAATTAGTATAAATTGATAATTTTAATTATTTTAGTTATCCGCTTGCATAATTCACATGCCTACATTAGGTAAAGTAAGTAAATATGATATTTTTACGTACTTTTTATTAGAAGTTTTTATGAATTTATAAGTCAAAAAGTACCTTTTTTACTAAGTTTTGGCAAAACCATAAATAGGCTATTTAATTTTTGCTCTACTTTACATGGTTTTATAATCTAATTTAACAGTAACGATTTCTTTAAAAAAATGCCTTTAAAATGTTGTCCTGCGACCGTCTGTTGATACCTTAAACGATAAAGAAATATATGAATCCCAATATAAATTTCCAGTTAGAAATCATGTTTTAAAATTTATAATATGTTATAAAATGAAAGATTCTTAAAATGAGGAGATGCAAATTATGTTTGAAATATCATAAATCCTTATTTCAGACTTTTGAGCAAGATAAAAGAATTCCGTCAATGCGACAATCTGCAGAATAGCAATAAAAAGCAACTATAGAATATTATCGATGCAGCTAGAAGCTTCAAGTATAGAGATTCATTTCTCGAAATAGGCTAAAAATCTTTTCGACTACTGACGGCTCATATTATATAGATCTGCCAAACAGCTGAAATATTTTAATATTTTCCTCAAATGCTGACTGTTGATTGAAAATGTCGCACAAAGTAACTGTCGATATTTTCGAAGTAATTCAAGACGGCAATTTAGCCTTTGAATAAGAATTTATTGAGATAAATTTCTTTCGATTCTTCTCGTTGCAAATAAATTTTAATTTTGAAATGGAATATCCATTGTAAAGTAAGATGAAATCTTTTAAAATATTAATTGCTCACTCAAATGCATATAGTTGAATTGAATGTAAATGTGATTAACCAAAATATACTCATTTGGGGACACTAAACACATGAAAACTGCTCCCAAGATGAATTATATTTTACAAATATTTACACATTGATTTAATTTTGAAATGAAATATATATTGTAAAGTAAGATGAAATCTTTTAAAATTTTAATTACTCATTTAAATGCATATAATTAAATTGAATGTAAATGTGATTAACCAATATGTACTCAAGTAGGGACACTATATAGCAGGAAACACCTGATATCTGCTCCCAAGCTGAATAATTTTTACAAATATTTACTAATTGATTTGATTTAATTTTGAAATATCTATAGTAAAGTAAGATGAAATCTTTTAAAATTTTAATTGTTCATTTAAATTCACATCATTGAATTGAATATAAACGCGATTAACCAAAATTTCCTTATTTGGGGACACTATACAGCAGGAAACACCTGATTACTACTCCCAAGCTGAATAATCTTTTACAAATATTTACAAAATGATTTGATTTAATTTTGAAATGAAATATCTATTGTAAAGTAACGTAAAATCTTTTAAAATTTTGATTGCTCATTTAAATGCATGTAAATGAATTGAATTTAAATGTGATTAACCAAAATGTACTCATTTGAGGTAACTCCTGATAACTGCTCCGAAGAAAAAAATATTTAAAAAATATATATACATTGATTTCATTTATTTTGAAATGAAATATCTATTGTAAAATAAGGTGAAATGTCTTAAAATTTTAATTGCTCATTTAATTGCATATAATTGAATTGAATGTTAATGTGATTAACCAATTGTACTCATTTGGGAAGTCAACAGGAAACACCTGATAACTGCTCCCAAGCTGAATAATCTTTTACAAATATTATCTTTCAAAATTTTAATTGCTCATTTTAATGCATATAATTGAATTGAGTATAAATATGATTAACCGAATTGTACTCATTTATGGAGACTATACAACAGGAAACACCTCATAACTGCTCCCAAGCTGAATAATCCTTTATAAATATTTAATATTTACACAATGATTAGATTTAATTTTGAAATGAAATATCTATTGTGAAATAAGGTAAAATCTTATAAAATTTTCATTGCTCATTTGAAGGCATATAATTGAATTGAATATAAATGTGATTAACCGAAATTTATTTATTTCGGGACACTATACAGCAAACTATACACCTGATAATTGCTCCCAAGCTGAATAATCTTTTACAAATATTTACAAATTGATTTGATTTAATTTTGAAATGAAATATCTATTGCAAAGTAAGGTGAAATCTTTTAAAATTTTAATTGCTCATTTAAATCCATATAATTGAATTGAATGTAATTGTGATTAACCAAAATATAGTCAATTGGGGACACTATACAATAGGAAACACCTAATAACTGCTCCCACGCTGAATAATCGTTTACAAATATTTACACATTGATTTGATTTAAGTTTAAAATGAAATATCTATTGTAAAGTCAGGTGGAGTTATTTAAAATTTTAACGGCTCATTTCAATGCATATAATTGAATTGAATGTAATTGTGATTAAACAAAATGTACTCATTTGGGGTTATTATGCAACAGAAAACACCTGATAATTGCTTCCAAGCTGAATAATATTTTACAAATATTTAGACATTAATTTGATTTAATTTTGAAGTGAAATATCTATTGTAAAGTAAGGTGAAATCTTTTAAAACTTTAATTGAACATTTAAATGCATATAATTGAATTGTATGTAAATGTGATTAACCAAAATGTACTTATTTGGGGTCACTATACAACAGAAAACACCTGATAAATTCTCCCAAGCTGAATGATCTTTTACAAATATTTAGACATTGATTTAATTTTGAAATGAAATATGTATTGTAAAATAAGATGAAATCTTTTAAAATTTTAATTGCTCATGTAAATCCATATAATTGAATAGAATGTATTTGTGATTAACCAAAATATACTCATTTGGGGACACTATACAAAAGGAAACACCTGATAACTGCTCACAAGTTGAATAATATATTATAAATATTTACACAAAAAACAAATTCTTAAATATATCAGAATAAATAAAGATTCCTATATAAAATTAGTACGTGTGTGTAATTGTAGTAAAAAAATTCTATTGCTCATTTAAATCCATTTTGTCAATTTAAATATGAAATTGTTTAACGAAAGTTTAATGGTGTGGGGATTTTTTTGAACAGGAAATAAAACTGATAACTGCTCAAATACTAAATTATATTTAATAAATATTCACGAAAAAATGCTTTAATGTATCAGACTAAAGAAACTTTCCTATGGAAAACTTGTATGAAGACATGTAAAATTATTAATTCTTTATTTAAAGGAGCAAAATCAATTTAAATGCATGGGGCAGAAAAAAATCTGATAACTTCTCCCATACTGAATTCCATTTTATAAATATTTACACGAAAGAAAAATATTTGAATGTTTCAGAATAATTAATTTCATTTAAAAGAATTACTCTTTTATTAGGTCTCAAAGAAATTCATTTGTGTTCTAAAAACGATATGAGTAGATTAATTTCATGTCACAAGCGAATTAGGAAGCGGTATTATATATTACCATATTTTTTATTCCATTTTTAAGTAAAAATAACAGTCAACATACTTGAATAATTTAAAGCAGATAGAAGAAATTAAGTGTTATTTTTAATGTAAAGGTGATCTGAACATTTAAAATATTCTTCGCGAGCTGCTTTTTTATGCTTAATGCAAAATAAATAATTAAGATATCGCGTGATTACATTAAACATGCTTTGGAACTAGGAACTCAATCAGAGTTTCTGGCAAATACTAATTATTATTAAAAAATTCTCATAAAAATGTTTTTATTTTAAACTTAAAGTGTAGTATTTTACAACCGCTGTTGCGTGCTTGATGGTAAACCATTAGATCTTTGTACCATTGGTTCTACACGTAACCAAAAACGATAGTCATATCGTAGCAATAAAAACAGCAAGAGAAGCAAAATTACTCTGGTAATTAGAACTCATTTTCCCTATCCACCCCTTTTCTGAAACTTTTAACCCGCCTGATGACTGTTTATTCTCCTTTTTTATTATTTTGCAGGATCGGTAAAATCAATAGCACTGCAATTTGTCTTCAGCATCGAGGTATACGCCCTTTAGACCAATTTAATTTTGCCCTATCTGATTGCTAGGTGCGGGTGTGACTTGCAACTGATAGAAGTATTATTGATGCTGAACTCTCTTTTATGTTGGTCACGACGATTGCAAATGTACCCCTTTTTTTCCACTCCATGAACCCAGGCACACATTGTTCTGCCATCTTTGGTCACACACCCGGAGTCTGTCGTGTTTAATCTACTGGCAGAAATGTAACGAAGCGAAGTGTATACTAAAGATTTCGTTTAGAATAGTTAATTATAGTAATTTCATAACACAGTTGGAAAAGAGCTCTTCCGTAGTTTGCTATCAGTCACATGTAACGATACACTGTAATTTTGGGAACATTAGTATGCTTAGAGGGGATAAATTAGGTCTTCGAAATCTGATACCAGAGAACTCTACTTAATTATTAGTGTAACTAATACTTTGAAGTTACTATCTAAACCTATCTAATTAATAGGATAATAAGTTTAAACATAGTATTTACAGGAATACTGAGGTGATATATACAACAATATTTCAACATTAAAACAACAAAATACAAATTAAAATTCTAGAATCGCAGAAAGAACAGTATAGAATTAAAAAAAACTATTACAATACATATAGTATATATTTCCATTAGTTTACATTTTATTAAAAATAGTTTCCACTATAAAATATATATTTTGAGAATAGAAAATAGTTGTTTAATATAATTGGATTTTATTTTATATTTTATATACTAATATTTAAAGTTTTGTAAATTTCTAATAGTAGCTCCAGGAATTTTAGAATATCTAATCAGCTCTACAGTATGATTAAATATTTATTGCAAATTTAATATAACCTTAAAATTAATTATTTTTTCTAGGAATGGATAATTGAATATGCAACAAAATTCTGTATTTAGTTCCTCTTGAAAATATTTGTATTTTATTGCAAAATATTGAATTTTATGTTTTTATATTTTATATTCTTGTGTTGTTACTTTAATTTAATATATTCTAGTGACTTGATTTTTATCCTTAATTAAATTAATTGTGCTATAAATAATTTAGTCTAACACGTAAAATAGTTTTTATACATAATCGGTACGTGAAAAGTTATAAAAATTTTCATACTTTTACAGTAATTATGACATTTTTGGTTAAGTAAACCTTAAATGCTTCTTTAAACTTTCTCAAATCTAAATGTATATTCGAATTACTTAATTTTTATAGTGTTTTCATGATATCAGAATGTAATAAATTTTTCAGTAAATACCTTTTAAAACTCTGTTTAAAATTAAACATATAAACATTGCACATGATATTTTCTACAATTTCTGTTGATAAGAGAAATATTTTATATACATAAAAACCAGAGTTTAATAGTATTCTAAGGATAAGTTTAAAATACAGAAATGCTTTTCATTTTAGAACATATTCTATAATTTTTCAGGTATTTTACATATATAATTCTTGAATGTATTTTGATTATTGAGTCCTTTCAAAAACTTAATTTTAATTTGTAACTATACAACAATTTAAAAAAAACGTCAAAAGTATAATAGGTGCACAAAAGTGTTTTACACAATATATAATGTTGACTAAATAAAGGATAAAATTATCATTTTAACGATATACAATATATATTAATGTACGTAAAATTGATGTTTTGAATAATTCCCTGACTTCATAACCGGCTATCATACATTTTTATCTGTTTTCAAAACTTTTTATGTTCTACCAAATAATTTGCATTTTGTAATCAGTGATGATTCATTTACTCATCGATATTCAATTATTATATTCTTCTGCAGTAAAATTCTGTGTCTAAGACGTATAAAGAACACTGCGTTTTTTCTGTTTGACTGTAAATTCACAGTGAATTATACTTTTCAGACTGAATAAAAAATTATAAAATTATAGTTTTAAAGATATGTAACATATATTCAAGTACATAAAATTGTTTTTCGTAAATAATATTCTGAATAATTCCCTGACTACATAACAAGCTATCGTACATTTTTATCTGCTTTTTAAAACATTTCATGTGCTTTAAAATATTTTACATTTTGTAATCTGTAATGGTTCATTTACTCATCGGCATTCAATTATTCTATTTTTCTGCCTTAAAAGTTTGTGTTTGAGGTCTATAAACAACACTGTAGTGTTTTCTGTTTAAGTAAATTCACAGTGAATCATACTTGAAGACTGAATAAAGAAGATTAAAATTATCGTTTGAAAGATATGTAACGTATATTCAAGAACGTAAAAAAATGTTTTTCGTAAATGGTGTTCTGAATAATTCCCTGACCACATATCCCGCTATTGTACATTTTTATTTGCTTTTTAAAACATTTTATGTGTTATCAAATGTTTTACATTTTGTAATCAGTGATGGTTTAATTACTCATCGATATTCAATTATTCTATTTTTTTGCTGTAAAATTCTGTGCCTATAGAGAACACTGCATTGTTTTCTGCTTTACTGTAAATTCACAGTGAATTATACTTTACACACTGAATAAAGAGCGATAAAATTATCATTTTAAAGATATGTAATATATACTCAAGTACGTAAAATTGTTATTCGTAAATGATGTTTTGAATAATTCCCTGACTACATAACCGGCTATCGTACATTTTTATCTGCTTTTTAAAACATTTCATGTGCTATCAAATATTTTACACTCTGTAATCAGTAATGATTAAATTACTCATCGATATTCAATTTTTCTCTTCTTCTGCCGTAAAATTTTGTTTCTGAGACCTATAAAGAACGCTGCATTGTTTTCTGTTTGAATGCATATTCACAGTGAATTATACTTTGAAGACTGAATAAAGGAGGGTAAAATTATCGTTTTAAATATATGTAATATATATTCAAGTACGTAAAATTGTTTTTCGCAAATGATGTAATGATGTTTTGAATTATTCCCTGACTACATAACCAGCTCTCTTTTCGTACATTTTTATATGATCTTTAAAACATTTTATGTACTATCAAATATTTTTACATTTTTAATCAGTAATGGTTCATGGATATTCAAGTTTTCAATTTTTCTGCCTTAAAATTTTGTGTCTGAAACCTACAAAGATCTACAAAGACTTACAAAGCATTTTTTTCTGATCGACTGCAAATTAACAGTGAATTATACTTTAAAGAATGAATAAAAAAATATATAAGTTGTCATTTTTGGGATGTGTAATATATATTAAAGTACGTAAAATTATTTTTCGTAAGTGATGTTTTGAATAATTCCCTGACTAAATAACCGGCTATAATTTCGTGCATTTTTATCTGCTTTTTAAAACATGTCATGTGCTATCAAATATTTTACATTTTGTAATCAGAAATGGTTTAATTAGTCATCGATATTCAATTATTCTATTTTTCTGCCGTAAAATTTTGTATCTAATACCTATAAAGAATACTGCATTGATTTCTGTTTTACTGTAAATTCACAGTGAATTACATTAATTCAGTTTGTTATAACTAGCAAGTAAATATTTTATCATAGAGTGGAATTTTTGTGACCTAAAATGAAGATGGTGGCGTATTTGTGTTCAGTAAAAAGCCCGTGGGGCGAAATCATTGATCTAACAGGAGAAAGTGTATAGCAGTGTAGGCTGTCGTCATAGATTAATAGTGGAGTATAAAGGGAAACGTGAGTGGACATAAAGACTCGGTAGTTGAATACCGTAGAGATCGAACTGGTATTTTATAAAGAAGCGGAGAAAAATCGCCTTTATAAATTCATATCAACTTAGAAGTTTGATATATTTCGAAGAAATGGTTGCCCCGGGCGGTTTCTGTTTCGTGATACGCTATTAAATGTATGAAGGGAAAGTATTAAGAATGGTTTTTAGGTCATAGAAAATACTTTATGCAAAAAAAACTTTTTATGCTGAAATGTTTAAAAGTAACATTATGAACGTGAGCTGAAGTAACAAGTAATAAATGGATAACTGAATATTGAAATGAAAAGATTTTATTACATTCTGTGAATTTAAAACTTAGCGAATACAACTTAATTTTCCTTTCTATCAATAAACAAAGCTGTAAGCAATTAAGACCATTAAATGATTTTTGTGTATTATATAAAAAACTTTTGTGTATTACTTTTGTGTATACTTTTGTGTATTATATAAAAAATATAATGAATAAAAATAATTTTCATCAATAAGTAACAAGTAATAAATGAATAACTGAATATTAAAAGAAAAATATTTTATTTAAATCTGTGAATTTTAAACTTAGTGAATACAAGTTAATTTCCCTTACTAGCAATACAAAGAGAAATGAGTATACAATGAATACTATTAAATGATTTTTGTGAACACTTTTTGTATATTATATAGAAAAATATAATGTAATGAATTAAAATAATTGTCATAATTTACATAATTTAGAAAGATGAATCTCCAGCTGTAACTAAAGACCAAAGTTAAACAAATTAAAGATTTAAAAACTCTTATCTAAACTAATACTTTTCTTTCAGTTTTATAATATATATATATATATATATATATATATATATATATATATATATATATATATATATGTGTGTGTGTGTGTGTGTGTGTGTGTGTGTGTGTGTATAATGCATGTATGTGTGTATTAGTTTTATGTTTAATAAATGTTTATGCAATGAAGAGATATTATTTAATTCATCCTGAATATATTCAAATAATAATTATACGGATAGCTAAAATTGTATATCCATTCCTGTTTTATTTTTAAACTAAAATATAAAGTTACATATTTCAGCAATTTTTATTTAGCATTATGTATAGTTAGAACTTCTATATAATTATTGTAAACAAGCGTTTTTTCTATAAATTAAGGAATTATATTTCATGTCATTGAAAATGTTTCTTCCCTCAAATAATATATTAATTCAGATTACCTGAGTTAGAATCCAAGAAGTAACAGTTCTCTTAATAGTTCCAATATCCAACGTTGTTATGAAAAATAATGTTAAAAAATACGTATGCTTCAACCTTTAGCATAAGCTATTTTATTACTTTATATTCAGTTCCATCCTGATGATAAATTCTTACCCATTTTATAGCTGAAAAGTTTAACTAAGAGACACAGTTTCATCGTAAATTGAGCTTCTTTATACCATAAAAGACTTGAGCCATTTTTTGTCCCCAAAAAAAAGAGGGAAACATGCTAGGTAATGGCTTGGTTAACAAATCATTGAAACGGGGGCACACAAGCATGGAGAAGAGGCATAATCGAAGTTGCAAGTCGATATTAAATGCTCTTTATAGCGTTCTCGTATATCACAAAAGTGCGAGGTTCAAAATAAATATTCATGGCCCCTGCAAGGGTGTTAGGGCTATTAACTCCTACATATTGCCAGTGAGGGAGGTGCAAATATGAATTCAGCACTTTTTATAAGCACGGAAAAGAAATCATTATAATTAACGAGAAAATTATTCTTTAGTTCGAAAAGTGCATAATTAATATCATCATATAATGATTAAATAAAAAAAATATATGAGGAAATTTAATTTGTCTTCCTATATCTCCCTTTAAAAGCGCAAAAGTATAATAATTGCTTTAAGGTTGAAGAAATAAATTTTCACATAAATAAATATTCTATCAGCGTTGATGCTAGTACATTTTTACATAAATAAATTAACTTTATTTAGAGAGTGTTTTTAAGTTAGTATGAACGAAGTTGTGTTTAGATAATCAAATATGCATTCAATGAGATTTGCATTGAAATATCTTCATGTTTAATTAATATTTGCAAAGAAAATAGTTTATCAAGTTGAAGATCGCATTTCTGGTAGTATAATTATAGAGTTGATCCAAATAGAAACCTAATTTGTGAAATTGAAATGAATGGTTGTTTCTTATATTTTAAATGGAAATATTGTACGCTGTATAGTATTTCGTTTTTATTTACGGGAATAAGTTTTTCATAGTTATACTTTTTCCGATTAATAAATTTTCTTTTAAAATAAAAGTAGATGCAATTATGAGATTAGTGCTTGAAAATAGTTTATCAAGTTGAAGATCGCATTTCTGGTTGTATAATTATAGAATTGATCCAAATTGAAACCTAATTTATGAAATTGAAATGAATGTTTGTTTCTTATATTTTAAATGGAAATATTGCACGCTGTATAGTGTTTTTTTTTTCATTTACGGAAATAAGTTTTTCATAGTTATACTTTTTTCGATTAATAAATTTTCTTTTAAAATAAAAGTAGATGCAATTATGAGATTAGTGCTTGAAAATAGTTTATCAAGTTGAAGATCGAATTTCTGGTGGTATAATTATAGAGTTGATTCTAATAGAAACCTAATTAGTGAAATTGAAATGAATGGGTGTATCTTATACTTTAAATGAGAATATTGTATTTAGTAATTTTAACTTACAACCGTGAATAATATCCTAGTAACATTATAAAGTATTTATAGTAATTTTAAATTATAATCGTGAATAATATTCTAGTAACATTATAAAGTAGTTATAGTAGTTTTAAATTATAATCGTAAATAATATCCTAGTAACATTATAAAGTGTTTAGTAATTTTACCTTACAATTGTGAATAATATCCTAGTAACATTATAAAGTATTTAGTAATTTTAACTTACAATCGTGAATAATATCCTAGTAACATTATAAAGTTTATAGTAATTTTAACTTTCAGTTATGAATACTATCCTGGTAACATTACAAAGTATTTTTTAATAAACTGAAAACCTTTTACGTACATTTTAATATATTTTAAATACCACAGGCAGTATGGAAATAAACAGATGTTGTTCCTAAAACAACTCTTGTTTACTTTCGACTATTACCTCTAATATTCCTTTACTCCCAATATTCCTTTATTTTAAACTATTGTTTACTTTCGATTATTAATATTCTACTATTTAACAACCTACTTTTACAATGCCTTAGATAATTTCAAAAATCTTAACTTTAAAGTTTTAACTCCAAACATGGTTTGGTACACTAAATAAATTAAACCGACTTCATTATGTAGTATTTAGTAATAGAAAATATCATTATTTATTTCTATTCCAAAATTTCGTAATAAATACATACATTTAACTTACAATAGTGAATAATATCCGAGTAACATTATGAAGTATTTATAGTAATTTTAAATTATAATCGTAAATAATATCCTAGTAACATTATAAAGTGTTTAGTAATTTTAACTTACAATCATGAATAATATCCTAGTAACATTATAAAGTATTTAGTAATAAACTGAAAACCTTTTACGTACATTTTAATATATTTAAAATACCATAGGCAGTATAGAAATAAACAGATGTTATTCCTAAAACAATTCTTGTTTACTTTCGACTATTACCTGTAATATTCCTTTAATCCTTTATTTCAAACTCTTGTTTACTTTCGATTATTAATCTTCTATTATGTTACAACCTACTTTTACAATACCTTAGATAATTCTAAAAATCGTAATTTTAACGTTTTGGCTAAAAAAATTGGTTTGTTACACTAAAGAAATTAAACATTACATCCGCTACACCGGACATGTATATTTATAACTACTGTATAACATAATTATCAGTGTTCGCCACAGCGGTCATTAATTATCTCAAAAATGGAAAATGATATATTTGTCTATTTTACAGATATCCTAATGTCTTTACAAACATGGGAAAATAATAGAAATTAAAATTAAAAAATATTTGAAAAAACATCTTGTCAAATTAAGGGTTAAATCGACTTCATTATGTAGTATTTAGTGATAGCAAATTTCATTATTTAATTCTATTCTATTCCAAAATTTCGTAATAAATACATATATTTAACATACAACCGTGATTAATAGCCTATTAACATTATAAAATATTTAGTAATTTTAGCTTACAATCTTTAATACTATCCTGGTAACATTATAAAGTATTTAGAAATAAACTGAAAACCTTTTACTAACATTTTAATAAATTTTAAATACAACAGACAGTATGGAAATAAGCATATGTTATTCCTAAAATAAATATTGTTTACTTTCGACTATTACCTCTAATATTCCTTTACTCCGAGTATTCCCTTATAATAAACTCTTGTTCACTTTCGATTATTAATCTTCTACTATTTAGCAACCTAATTTTAAAATGCCTAAAATAATTCTAAAAATCTTAATTTTAAGTTTCAGCTCCAATCGTGTTTGTTACACAAAAAATAATCCCACTTCATTAATTAGTATTTAGTAATACTAAAATTGCTTTATTTAATTGCATTTCAAAATTTCATAAGAAATGCACACATTTCTACTTACCTTTTAACTTACAATTGTTATTAATCTAGTAAAATTAAAAATTATTTAGCAAATAAACTAAAAAGCTCCTTTTACGTATACCACAGGCAGTACGGAATTAAACAGATGTTATTCCTAAAATAATTCTTATTTACTTTCGAAATTCACCACGTAAATTTCCATTTCTAGAAAACTGTTATGATTTCCACAAATATTTACCTTCACTGCTTTCAAATACATTCGATAAATTCATATTTACATCACTGTTATTATTATACATAGATACAATCGGACTCAAATAAATTGCAGTAAATTGAAAATGTCATGGTTAGTTATGATCTAAAGGTATTTGCAATCGATTTAGTTATCAGTTTATTGTTTATCATTAATAATATAAATAACTTATACATTTTCATATAATAGAATGTGAAATGATTTACTCAGTTATTTTCTCTAAAATGGTAGAAGAATAATTTAAAAGATTTAGCTTAATGACACAACTTGTAAAAGCATCATGATAACTGCAATTAAAAGTATTCTAGATATGTCCATTTTTTATTAATAGGTTAAAAATTATATTGACTAATATAAATATTAATTGCGTTGCAAAGTGAAGAAATATTTATACTATTTTTCAGTAATTGTTATGGTATTTCTAAACTTATTTTTATTGGTATCCTAACAATAAATAAATGTAAAATTATTTTATATTTTTAATTCAAAATCTTATTGAATAGCTTAGTTTATTATATATCTCCTGTATAATAATAGCCTAAGTTATATCTCCGTCTGTTCTCGAATTTATGAAGCAGTTGATAGAGGCACCCATATTGAATTCTCGATGAGTTATTCAAAGCGAGTCAAGTTTAAATTCTCCTAAAATATTAATCCGATTCTAAAAAATATTGGTATAAATATGCTTCCTATCACAGCGAATAAAACTGTTGTTTTTAAAACATTCTAAATCGACCCTTTCACACTTTTCGAGGATTTAATGTCATTATTTGGAGTCCTATATTCCTCGGTTAAAAGCAGGCGATTAAATTTATTAATTTATCACAAAATAAATAGGTAAAAATAACATTTTTCTACCATTATGAAGTCATTAATTTAACCATCTCATTAATAAATAATTTTCTTTTATAATAGATTAATAATAATATATAATAATATATCTTAAATAATAGATTAGGTGCGTATGTGATAATTTTAAATTGAATCACCCATTATTTTTTGTTGGAATGAAAATTTTATCACCGTTATTAACAACAAATTATTTTCATAAAATTCTAGGAGCTTTCTTTTGGACTAATAAATATCTAGCGTAGAAATTATATAGCTTTGAAAGTTAAGAAATTTGTTCGTTTGTGTGTTTGTTTTGTATACATAACCAGACGGTTTGACTAAATGAATTCAACGTCATTCTATGCTTCATTTACAGTATCGGGATACTTTAGGAACGTATGAAGATAAACAAATAATTGATCGTGTGCCAGATAATTCTCAGCCAAACAACAAACCATTTTTTACCTGCCTCATAGAGTACATTACAATTCCGGAAAATTAAAAATTTTATTCATCCCGTCATATGACGGGCTATATGCTAGTTATATTATATTTATATTACAGATTAAGAATTTATCTTATTATATATATTTTAAAATGTATTTCTTAACGTTAAGTAAATATTGTGTCTTTAGACTCTCTTAAGAATTCATAAAAAAGTGATTTTCTGGGAAATGAAATATTTCATATACTACGATATGCACAGTAGTTAATTTTTAGTCATTAAATAAAAATATATTTAAAGTATAAACATAGAGAGAATTAATATTTTATCTTTGTACTATTCATTGTCATATTTAAGAAAACAGAAAATTAAATAGCAATAAAAAATGTAAAACTATTTCATACTTTTCATTCAATATCTTATTGAAAATCATAGTTTATTATATATATGATATTATATTTATATTACAATTTAACAACAAATGTAATTCTGTATATTTTATAATGTATTTCTTAAAGTTAAGTAAATATTGTGCCTCTAGACTCTCTTAAGAATTCATAAATAATGTGATTTTCTGGGAAATAAAATATTTCATATACTGCGACATGCACTGTAGTGAATTTTTAGTCATTAAATGTAAATAAATGTAAAGTACAAATATAGATCGAATTATTATTTTATCTTTGTATTATTCATTGTCATATTTATGAAAACAGAAAATTAAATAGCAACAAATAAATGTAAAACTATTTCATACTTTTCATTCAATATCTTATTGAAAATCATAGTTTATTATATATTATATTATATTTATATTACAGATTAACAATTAATCTTATTCTGTATATTTTAAAATGTATTTCTTAACGTTAAGTAAATTTTGTGTCTTTAGACTTTCTTAAGAATTCATAAAAAAGTGATTTTCTAGGATATGAAATATTTCATAAACTACGATATGCATTGTAGTTAATTTTTAGTCATTAAATATAAATATATATAAAGTATAAACATAGAGAGAATTAATATTTTATCTTTGTACTATTCATTGTCATATTTATGAAAAGAGAAAATTAAATATTTCTAGTTCTATACCTCTGAGGGAAAATATATTACTTTAAAGTGTTTTTGTTCTCACTCATATACGAAATAATTGTAAAATATTTTGCCTCATGTTTATTATTTCGACAAAATGATCCCTCGAGGTTTTTCAACTAGAATATAACAAGTCTCACACAGCAATACAAGTAAAGACAGAAAACAGATTATAAATTTTAAATAAATGCTTGATACCTGTTAGTCATTCTACCTGGAAAAGAAATTAATTTTTCTAGGATCAGAAAATAACGTTTCGTTTAAAGAACCATTAATCATTCAGAGTTCGTACTCCATCTTTTAAAATTTTGAATTACTTCATTAAAAATGGACAAGATGTATCAATCTTTACGCACCATGTTTCCCTGTTCCACCCAAGTAGTTATGGGTAAAGATTTCGCGTTCTTGCCCAGCTGACTTGGTGGAGAAAATTGATATCTAGGAACCCAATTTCGTAAATCATTTATATTTCATGCGCAAACTACTTAGGCGGGGATGCAGAGCATTCTCGGGAACCACGATTTCGTGTTCCCCCTTGTAATTAGATGACGGAGGAATTACGTAAACAGCTGGATATACATCTTAGGCATGCGACGATTTGGCAATTTCAATTTGGAGAGATTTGAAAATGGGAAGAATACCTTTATTTAATATGGGCTATTAGAGCTCTTAATACTCCGCGGGAGGAAGACTCGGTATTAATTATTTAAGTTAATTGTCAATTAAGGATGATTGAAGTCAACTTAATGACTTGCGTCGGAATCATTTGCACAGCCTTACTTCTTCCGTGAATTTATTCAACTTTTGAGGTACTTAGGGGAGGAAATTGAAAACACACATGTGTTAGAAGGGATATATTTTGATAGAAGTTTTTCACTTTGGAATTTTCATCTTCCTTTTAGTTCAAGTATAATTTGTTTTAGAAAGGTAATAAATTTGTAGTGAAATGTTCGAAATAGACAATAGTTATTTAAAATTATATTCTAGAAGGTTCTTTTTGTAACACAATTCTAAAAATATATATTGAATTTAGTTTTTAAATAACGTGTTATAAACTGTTAATAATTGTCTAATATCTAATAATTGTCAATTAAGGACGATTGAAGTCAACTTAATGACTTGCGTCGGAATCATTTGCACAGCCTTACTTCTTCCGTGAATTTATTCAACTTTTGAGGTACTTAGGGGAGGAAATTGAAAACACACATGTGTTAGAAGGGATATATTTTGATAAAAGTTTTTCCCTTTAGGATTTTCATCTTCCTTTTAGTTCAAGTATAATTTGTTTTAGAAAGGTAATAAATTTGTAGTGAAATGTTCGAAATATAAAATATTTATTTAAAAATCATCCGGTATATTGTAGCAAGTCCTTTTTGTAACATAATTCTAAAAATATATATATTGATTTTATTTTTTAATAATGTGTAATAAACTGTTAATAATTGTCAATTAAGGATGATTCAAATCTGCCTCGGAATCATTTGCACAGTCTTACTTCTTCCGTGAATTCATTCAACTTTTGAGGTACTTAGGGGAGGAAATTGAAAACACACATGTGTTAGAAGGGATATATTTTGATAAAAGTTTTTCATTTTGGGATTTTCATCTTCCTTTTAATTCAAAAGGCATGATTTAGAAGGATTGAATAAAAGTAAAAGTAAAAGTGATTTACCTCGAAAACATCATTAAAATAGAATAATTTGTTTTAGAAAGGTAATAAATTTGTAGTAAATGTTTCAAATGTAAAATAGGAGTTTGAAATCTATTGTTTATGTTTTATCAGGTTTTTCCAGTAACACATTCTAGAAATGTATATTGAGTTTACTATTTAAATAATGTGTAATAAACTGTTATGTTTTGATTAAAAAATTTTTAATCACTCCAATATGTTTTATATTAGAATATTTTTTTAGTTTTTTAAATACAACAAGCATTCTCTAAAAGGAATAAAATAAAAGTTATTTATCACAAAAACATCATTATAATTGTATTATTTGCCTTTAATAAAGGTAATAAAATTGTAGTTAAATATTCCAAATAGAAAATATAAATTCAGACTTATATTTATAGATTCCAAATAGAAAATATAAATTCAATAAATACAGATTTATATTTATAAATTACAAATAGAAAATATAAATTGAGACTCTTATTTTAATTTACATTCTGTTAATTCTCTAGAATATTCTTTAAATTACTGAGATGGATTTCCAGAATATTTTACATTGTTATAAAAGTGTGAGTAGCTCAGTTTGATTTGATTCTCAGTTTGTTAACCTTCTGTTGTGTGCTAAATATGTATCTTTACGTTTCCTCTATTTGTGTGCCTCTATTGATGCCTTAACATCAACGTGACAATATAACGTTCACATATTGGTATATAAATACATTTTAATCGACCTCTTTTAAAAACAAATACAGTCGTTTTAATTCTAAATTACAACCTTCTTCTCTCAAGTCAGATATATTACATTTACGGAATCATCCCGTAATATTTATTTTAAACGACTGTCAGTAAACATAATTATCATGCTCTCACTACAAAATATCTCAATCCTTACGTGTTGTTCCCACTCACATTTTTTAATGCATTGCTTCCCAAATATATCCTGCAGGTTTTTAATTCTCGTGATTGAATTCCTTTACTGCGTATTTATTACGAGCCTCCACTTTACAATTTTTCTGAACGCTTATTAAAGAACATCAACAGGAGAGATCTTCATCAATGCACTAATTTAGTTTGCACTTTATTTAATTACCCATTAAATTTAAAACTACATACTTTTCTCAGATCGCAGAATTTTACTAATGCGATTACTTTAGGGACCTTTATCTTTCGCTTCGCGGATAATGACGTTGTGCCCTTTCGAATTCCAAATTCACACAACTAGTCCATTTGCTACTGAAATATATTTTTCCTGATTTCGAATAATATTATTGTCTGTAGTGTAGTAGAAAATTAAAAAATAGAGATCTCTAAATTCTCTTAGCACTGAAACTGCGGTGTTTTTGATATAACTGCGGTGAGGGACTGTTTTGAATTCCCTGTTATGAAAAAAAAACTAGTAATTCCACTTGCAAATATAAATACAAGCCATTAAATCTGAAGTTAAATATTTTATTGCTTGCAACAATTCAGTTGTCCTCAACTGTTGTGTCCTAATATAATGAGCTAATCTTAGGTTCACATTTATATGATAAATATTAAAAAAATTAATAATTAATAATATATATATAATATAAATTATTTTGTAAAGATTCATATACATCGATTCAGATATAATTAGGTCTTAGATTTAATTTTTACGAGTTTCTCAATTATCAAGTCTTAATTCTTTTCCACCAACATTGCATAGTAGTTAGCATATTGTCTCCTACCTGATGAGTTTGTGTTTGATTTTTTTTATATAGTTCATCAGGTAGGGCACTTTCAGTCCCTGAAGCAAATGCGTTGCTCCAAAAGACCTTTTTCAGAGCAAGCCAAAACACGGGTTGTGGTAGGGTTCTGCAGAGTGGGCCAAAGTTAAGTCCCAATGGTTTCTTGAGTGATGGTTCCTCGACCCATCGTTTCGATTGTCGTATCACAATTTCCTGTTCTTCTAGTTCGGCTCTAGGTGAAACTAGCAAAATTCTCTTTTCATTAATCTTTTCTTATCGGCACGAATGGTTTGCGACAACCTTACTAATTCCAGCATCAAGAGACTTGGTAAGATTCCAGTAGATTTCTAAATTGTCCTTACCAGTGTTAGATTTCCGCATTGGCTCGTAGATTGCTCCTGGCACTGGTCGGTAGCCTAGTGTGGTGGAGTGGCCCAGTACTCGCGATTAGCCCATTCACCATTGAGAAAAGTCTAGAGAGTTTCATAGCCATATGGGCCTGGTTCGGTACTTGCTTGCTTGATTGATTGTGTTCGATTTCAGCGTAAAGCTTGGAAGCATCTCTGTGTTACCATGTTCCCTACCTATATAATACTTCCATTTTAAAAGTGCTACAAATCAGCAGATTATATGGGAAAATGCTAATAAAGTAAATTTTTCAATTGTAAAAATATATTTGTTCTTTAAATTTTTACGGCAGATTGTGCAAAAATATACTGAAAATATTAGTTAAAGAACCGAAATAAATGCTACCCAACAAATTAAATTTTTTATTAAGAAAAATCTTATTTACTTCTATGTAATCCAAATCTTATATTTTATTGCGTTTTTAAGTTCACACAAGCATAACATTTGTGTTAGGATGAAATCCATCTCCGACCGAAATTTTGTTGTAAGTAGGGGAATATTGAGCAATTGGGGACTGTTAAATATAAGAATCCCATGATTTTATTACTACTTTTCGGCTTTCAATAACTTTTTTAATATTCACTCTAAAATGTCTGATTTTTTTCCCTTTAGAAATCTGTTGCATATTTCGTTAATAAACTAAGCTTAAATACTGTTAAAACTACCAAAACTACTTTTTTAAATACATAATTCTAACTTCATATTTGAGCGAATGATTACAAGAAATATTTTCACACAAATGTTAAATTTAAATTTTTTACTAAGAATATATTTTTAAAATTTAATCTTACTAAAAATGTTCAAGCATATTTTATATTTTTAAAACATGTTTAAAATCTTATTATAAATATGTTAATATAAATAAATATACACCATGTAATAAATATACCCTATGTAACCCTATAATACAAATATACACCATGTTAATATAAATAAATATACCCTTTTTTGGATAATTCTGATATGTACTTAAAAACATATCATATTACTCTCTAGCAATATTGCATTCATAGCAATAATTTGAGTTCAATTATAGGAAAACATTATTTGAAAATGATGAAAAAGTTGTGCAAAAATATTGAATAGGTAATTTGAGAAATCGTGCGGGAGACATTAAAAATTTGCATTCTGAGAAAAATCAAATCAATAGATAAAAAATAGCTAGTTTTAAAAATACTTCAATAATAAATAAACTCATTTGTACTATTTTAACAATATAAATATATGCCTACATATTTCAAGTAACCTTTTGCTATTATTTATGAAATAAAACCCAAATGATATTAGTTGAGTCATTACAGAATTTAAATATCCCATAATATATCGCTGGTATAAAAATAATTGTTAATATAAGTCCACTGTTGCGCACAAAATCACTAGAGTGTTTTTATATGTTAATTAAAAACTTTTAAACTAAGCAGAGCTTTTTTATGCAGTTGTCATTAAAGTGCATAGAACATCTCAATCTATAACACATATATTTACTAAAAAAATCGAAACTTTTATAGGTTTAAGTGTTTTGAGAAGCCCTGAAGTTCATATTTTAAAGTCATAATCTCATGGCTTAATGGTCTGACCAAACATTTTCTACGTTCTTGATATGTAATTTTTTTTACACTGGAATATTAAAACCAAAGAAAACCTTCTTAGTTGACACTAGAAATTTATACCTAATTTTGTGTTTCACAGAAAATTCTAAGTTCGAGCAATAAGTACAATTTGACTGAATTCATATTGTCTATATTGATCCGTAACCTTTAGTATTTTATAGTCTAAAACTTAATTGGACTGTCTCAAATGTACCTTTTTCATCATACAAAAATTTAATATTCAGAGTTCTTTTTAACAGAACGTGATATTAAATGTTGTTTATGCAACATAAATAAGTAAAGAAGAACCAAACTTTACTTTAAAAGATAATTATCATTTAATAAAATTCATTATTCGTATAAAAGTTCCTTGTATAAAAATCAAAGAAGCGATAAAGTGGAATTGAAAGAAAGAACACATAATTTTAATAATTATTTGTTTAATATGAATAAATTAGTGTTCTAATATTGCATGTTATAGTAATATTTATAATTCATATAAAACTTATTTTCATATTTAATTTTCTTAGAAGCAGTATTCCAGATAAATGAAATTCGGTCTCGTTTATTAAGAAAATATTCGTATTTATTTACGCAAGTTAAGTAGACATACTGTTTTTATATTTAAATTATGTGTCTAGAAATTTTAGTTTTCTACAATTACCTTCATATTTAGACTTATGAATATTAATATATTATGGTACATTTTAATTCAAATGGGAAAATTATTTCCAATTCTATGAAATAAAATGAATAATTCTAATAAAATATATTTCATTTAATTCATATAACGATAAATAGAAAGCAAAATTAGTCTTAATAATTCAGAATATTTCAGATTTTAGAATGGAAAATAAAATTTCTGGAAATGGAATTTGAGAAACTTATATGTAATTTCTTGAAATTATATTGATACTATAAAGCATTTAGAGTAGAATAGATAAAGACGAATTACATGTATTAAAAAAGATTTAAGTTTCTGCTAATTTTAATACACTATAAACAAAACAATCCTTCTAAAATCATACTTAAAATACAACGAATTATTTTAAAGCATACATTATTTGTATATATTATTTGACAAAATACGAGCTTGAATTCAATAATGGTGATTTATAATTACTTATTTATATGCATATTGCTAAAGAGGTATGATGCTTAAGACTTATTTATTTAATTTATAAGAATAATAATTCTTTTGTTAGCATAATTAAAATGTTCTAAATTATCTTTGTATCCTGTGTTTATTTCTGTCAGATATACAAATAAATAAATTTAAGATTCAAGAAATAAATAAATTTTACTGTTTATTAAACTAAAATGTTAAAACACATAAATGAGTTAATTATTTTTTTGAGTTATAAAAAGTGCTATATTTCTCAACGCGACTAATATGTAATGAGTGCTGAATAAAATTATTTTTAAACATATATTTCTAAAAAAATATATGTGGTTTTAATGTTTTTTCATAACAGTTCAGTAACCTTTCTGTGTGCGTAAATAGAATTTTACAATTATTTTAAAAATATTTGATTATTTACGTAAGTTTTGAAAAAAATTATATTTTCAACTACGCTAATGAATAATTAAAATTGCTACTTTATTTGTATATTTCTAAAAAAAAAATTCTTGTTTTGTTTCAGCTGTCGAACATCTAAAATCAAATTATGAAAGGAATAAATTTAGATGTAAATTTTATTTTAAGAGGCAACAATCTAAATTCTCTGTTAAATTATTACAAAGATATTCACTCAGATACTTAATGTAAATTTCATTACGCAAAGTTTCGTCACGTCTTGTGCGAGGAGAACTTAATGTATTTGTAATGAGGACGTTAATGAAATTAAGTAATGACATCGGACTAAGTACCCGAACCTGTAACATTTGGATTTGTTATGATGTAGAATAATTTCTAACATTATTGAGATTTTAAGTTTGCTATTTCTGGAGTTTGAAAAGTGGGTATTATTAAGCCTGTTTAAACAAGTGTTTAACAGAAATGAAATTCTTGTTTTAACAATATTTGTAATGTGGATTACATAGTACTTAGGAGAAGGTACACAGATTACACACGTTTTATAATTGCATTTAAAAGTGCTTATTATAATGCAATTTTAACTCTGCCTTTTCTAGGTTGATACTTGAATCTGACATTCACTCTGAAAATATTGTTTTATATCTATGAGATGTGATTAATTCTTTAGATTAGTAAATCAAAAATTTTAATCACTGGACAGCTTTTTTTTTACGGCGTAATTGTGTCTGATAATAAAAATATTTTTAAGCCTACTTCATCATATACATTGAACTTAGCAGTCAATATGTAATAAAATATATTAGAAAACATATGAAATTGTATTATAATTTATTAAAGCATACCGAGTGGCCATAATTAAACTGACAGTGCTCACAATGTTCTGTAGAGCGATCTATATGCGAGAATGACTCCACATTTTGTAAAAAGATTAAACAAGACGGGGATGAAGGTTTGGTTTGGAGTGCAACAGTCTACTTTTTGCAAAAAGAGGGCTAATGAGACCGGGACCTACTGCTGAAAGCCGATTTCGAACCGGGGACGAAGGATTCCTCGAAAACACAAATTAGTTCCAAAAGTCACCGCTAGGTGAATATTTGGCACTGTGTAATAGAAAATAGCTTGTTTAGAAATGCAAATCAATACGGAAATTAATTTCTTAAGTGTGCCAATGGATGTAACGTAAAATTTGAATAAAGAACTTCTTCTTCTGTTCAGATTACTTGATATTGCAGATCACGAGACTTTATGTAGATTTTACGCTTTTTTAAAAGTGTTGTCATATTGCACTTAAACTAAATCAGAAAATGTACATAATAGAATATAATTTTATTCCGTATTAATTTGCATTTGTTAACATTCTATTTTCTATAACACAGCGCCAAATATTCCCCTAGCGGTGACTTTTGGAACTAATTTGTTTTTTTGCGGAATCCATCGTCCCCCGTCTTGTTTAATCTTCCTACAAAATGTGGCTTTATTTTAATAAATAGATCGCGCTACAGAACACCGTGAGCACTGTCAGTTTAATTATGCCCACCTCGTATATTGAAATATAAAATATATGAATTATATACAAATATTATAGAATTACTAGAATTATATCTAATAATGAGCCATGATAGCTTAATCGGCCAAATTTATATTAAATCAAATGAAAATCTGTATTTCATTTATTAATGATTAAAAAAAATAAATAGAAACAAAGTGATTTTTGTTATTTCTTACTAGAAAATACCAAAGACATCTAATTTTTCATATCCTGTTACTAACTGTTATCGAGAATTAAATCAAATTGTTTGCTATTCATGACCCAATATATTTAAGAGGTGTATAGAATATAAATGATTGACAAATATTAATATTAAATTATTCTTACTGCTTTAATTACGAGCCTCATCTGAGGTTCAGATGATGGTAAGGATTAATTAAATATTAAATATCAGCTTCGTACGTGCAAATGAAGGATAAAACATTTCAATTAACCCTGATGTTGTATGGAGAAATCTTTGAATTTTCTACACGATTATTTAGTAATAAAAAGTGCAAAAAAATTATAATTGCAAAAAATAAAGGAATTTAGCAAGAAAAGTTTAATTTTTTGCTTTAAAATGACAGCTTGGCTAAAGGACTGGGTTCCCCCGCCAAATTGGCGATAATGGTTTAAATATGGTAGCCTAACATTTTCTCCAGATCTCCCCGTGTAAAAACAATCCGTATCTATATTATAATTTATATGATATTTGCATCCAATTCTCTTTGTGTAACTATTTTCTTATAAATTAAAATTGTACAATGCTTAAAATAATTAGATATAACAAACCTTTAATGGTTCACTATGACTGATTTTTAATAATTTTCAGCCGTGGCGTTTGTAAACTGTCAAGGGATTAATTGCCCATAAATATAAATGTCCGGTCCTCAAGTCATTTTCTTTAATTAAATTAAGAGTAATTCTATTACAATGCTGCATTGTGCATTAATTAAAGTCGCCAGAAAATGCAAGAAATACAATGTTTGGATGGATTACCTTTGTGTTTTAGTAAATATCGCCAATATTTTCACCAAATTTGCCAAGGGGAACACAAATCTTAACCAGTCCCCAAAGTTCTTTAATGTGTTTAAGACATTTGTTCTTTATATTTTTTGATATTTTTTAAAGACTAATAACATATAATACATATACATTTTATAAACTAGCAAGAAATAGTTAAAATATTATTAAGCAATTGAAAATCTTAAATAAATACTAATACATTTTGTTTTTGAAAATAATTTTATCAAATTTATCAAACTAAATAATATTTTTATTTCGTAAAATACATAAACAATATACCTAGTGATACCAATTTATTTTATTTATAAATTCATAATTTAAACATTAATTATTTCTAATTAACCTTACTTTTTAGTTTATAACTGTTGTATCTAAAATTAGAAAAGTGACATTCAAAGATTTTAAAATGTAAGAATAGCCGATTCATTTCCTTTCATTTTGTATGTTTCCTCGAAATGTTTCTGCGAGCAAATTTGCTTTTGTTAAAAACTACATGTACAGTGTTTGTTTGAGGCTTGAGATTAAATTAAGGTTAAATCTTTTTAAAAGCTCAGGAAACACTTTTATTCTGAAGAAAATAATGTTGATTCCAAAATGGATTTTTTTGATACAACAAAATAACTATAGTACCATACATGACTATTCGATTTAATGCAATAACTTTTTATGACAAATATAAAACGACAAATAATAGAAAATGTTATCTATTACTCCATAGTATTTATTATCCTCTGTCGTTTCACTTGATATTTTTATTTGTACTTTAATTTAAATTATTTCGATTGATTAGGAATTAAACTTAGTAATAAAACAGTTTAGATTTGAATGTTGTGTTTTAATTGTTTCGTCCAAACTTTTGTAAAACAAGGGCTATTTAGACAGTTTAATCATACTTAAAGATTTTATCGAGCTGAAGAAAATATATCTTGCCAAGAATGCAGTTTTAAGAGCAACATAAACTAAAAAGGAGTTGCTACCAGATATATCCATGGGTAGTAAAGTGTGTGTATAATCTCCTGGATATCTCTGAACAAGAGGGATTTACCTTGGAAGTTCTGACATTCTAATTTTTTTTAGCAGTAATAAGAGTCTTCCTCTATTAATTACAAGTACTTGAGTTCATTTGTTAGTGAAAAACTAGCAATGTGAGACGTATGCCATTTAGATCATAATCAGATACAGTACCTGTATCGCTTGTAAATCAAAGTCAATATCTGTCAAACATAATTATGGTTTCAATTATTAAGATTCTTTCAATGACTTTATTCTTTAGAGATAAATAAAATGAGATAAACTGAAGATTGCCCATGGATTATATGCTACTTCTCTTGTCTTAGTAAAACACAATAAATAGTGTAATGCACGGAAAGATATATTACTATATTAGGACTTAAACTAATAGTTATAACCCCGTTTTACCATCTTGTAACTTGGTATAACAACACATTTATATTACACTGAAGAAAACATCTCATCCGTTTGACTTCTTACAGATCTTATTACTCATTAAAGTCTCTAACAAATTAGAATAATTAATCTCAACCGTAAACGTTTGCTAAAACCGTTTTACAATCTTTTACTTGGAATAACAAAACATTTATATTACACTAAAGAAGCCATCTCATCAGTTTGATTTCTAACAGATCTTATTACCCGTTAAAGCTTCTAACAAACTAGAATAATTGGTCTCAATCGTAAAATTTTGCTAAGCCTGTATTACCATCTTGTAACTTGGTCTAACAACACGTTTATATCAGACTAAAGAAAACATCCCATCCGTTTGATTTCTTACATATAATATTACCCGTTAAATCCTCTAACAAATAAGAACAATTGGTCTCAACCGTAAACTTTAGCTAACCCCATTTTACCATACTATAACTTGGTATAACCACACATTTTTACTACACTAAAGAAAACATATCCGTTTGATTTCTTACAGGTCTTATTACCCTTTAAAGCCTTTAATAAATGAGAATAATTGGTCTCAATCGTAATCTTTTCTAACTCCGTGTTACCTCTTGTAACTTGGTATAACAACACATTTATATTACACTACAGAAAACATCTCCTCCGTTTGATTTCTTACAGATCTTATTACCCATTAAAGTCTGCAACAAATGAGAATAATTGATCTCAAATGTAAACCTTTTCTCAGAAATGCGGTATAAGGTAACGAGTTATTTAATGAGTGTCATATATTTTTCAAAATTAAGATTAAATTCTATTGTTCTCTTAAATTTTGCTTTAGTATCGAGTCACTGTTTATTTCAAGGAAAAAATATTCATTGGATAACAAAATATATATCTTCTCTAAAAAACATTCTACGTAAAGAATTGGCAATCAGCATGTGTAAGTGCTGATAATGTATCTTACTTTCCATGTTTGCGTAATATCATTTACAGATGAGCACTAGCTTTAATCTATTAATCCGAATCCTTCACGGAACTTCATTTCATCAACTGCAGCGAATAGAAACCGTGATTTTCGCACCGCTGGGCAAAGGGAATATCGAGTGCAGCATTGTCCGAAATCTCATTTAAATAAACGTTTTCCCAACATGCGCTCTGCTGAGCAGACTTAAAAGGTATTAACGACATTCAGCCAATCAGTGACCGGAACGGGGTACATAGAGACCCGATATCGCTGTTGACCCTTCAGTTTATAAGAGGTTGATTCATATTCGAACCTCCGTTTGGAAACATCCAAATAATTATGAATCTAATTAACAGCGTGACAACAACTAATTCTATAACGAAAGCCGCATCAGACGGAAGGGACCGTGGTGCAAAGGATCGAAAGATGGAGAGATATTGTCCGTGTGTCAATCACACATCAGGACAAATCAGTTGCATGTGTTGCCAAACTGATGGTACAATTGATGGGGCGAGTTGTCCGGATGTCGCGCTGATGTGATTATCGATTAGATTCGCTCTAAGGAAAGCGCTCGGGGGATGCTTAAACCAGATTTGGAATTTATATGAGATAAATGGCATGCATTGGTGAGACAAGATAGCAGGTATTTGTTTATGAAAACTTCATAGCATGTCAAATATATCGACATGTTTTCATATTTAACAACATTTAAGTTTACTTAAATTGCTAATACTTCACAATAAATCCTATATAACCATAAATTTGAAATTTCGTTTTTTTTCTTTACTACGCAATTGAATCTTTAAAATGTATTTGATTAAAACATGGATGATTTCCTCAGATATCTAGAATTTCAACGTATTATATTGAGTATAGTTTTAAAGAATCTTGTGGAAATTGTGTATTATAAAAACCTTCAATTCAATAAGGATTTTAGATACAAAATTTAATATATTTTAAAATAAAAGTGGCATTCTAAGTAAATTAAAAAATATAAATTCACATACAATGCAGTACTATATTTTTAAGAAGATACAAATGTTATTACAAAACAAAAATATAAGAATATGTTATACACTGCTTATTAAACTTTACTTTTCCTAGGGTTAAAGATTGATATTTCAATTGTTTTTTTCTTTAGTAACCTTATCAATGTTTAAAATGTATTTCCTTGAGAAATTTAAAATTTCCTCAGCTTTCTAGAGTTTTAATTGAGTAATGTTTTAAAGCATCATGTTGAAATTTTGTATTATAAAAACCTTCAATTCAATAAGGATTTTAGATACAAAATATAACATTCTTTAAAATAAATATATACTTTGTAACATTCTAAGTAAATTAAAAATTATAA
>CM063511.1:130168708-130193708 GCA_032207245.1 Pardosa pseudoannulata
AATATTGTTATTACTAATAATTTTAATTGTTCTAAAGAAAATGGCAAATTTTTATTCTAAAATAATCTTAAACATTAGGTATATTTCTATCTTATTTGAAATTGATCTATAATTTATTACGTTACATATCAAATGCAATTAATATGTTTTGAAATTTATAATCTGGTGAATTTGGAATTCATATGCCAGATACAAATATTGTGCACAATTAAAATTCATTTTTCTTCTTATTATTATTCCTAATCTGTATACATTTTTATATTATTTTTTATACATTTTATTATTATTTCAGTTTCTGCGTAAGAATTTTTCGAACATCTAAGATAAATATATATTATCCTACTGCTTTTGAAAAGAATGCACTTAAAACATTTTAAATCAAGCTAATTCTAAAACTATAAATATTTAATAACCAAAATAGAATTCAAATTTATATTTCAGTTTTAACCGCTTTTACGCAAATATAATTCTGATGACATAGTACAGTTTATAGCAAATACATAAAAACAATAAATTTAGATTTGAAAATCGGTTGTCGTCTTAAAGAATTTCGGGGTTCTAACATGAAATAATTTATAAAATCAGCAACAATTAACTGTTTTTTAAAATTAATTTCAAATCTGCTTCTTCAGATAAATTTCTTTAAGTTCAAGAATTCTCGGAGAATTTAAAATTATATAAATTAGAAATGTTTCGAATATCAAAGAGAAATATTTCGTTGGAGAATAAACTAATTAATGAATTCAAATGTTTTTTACAATCATTCGTATTTCATTAATTGCTTTAATTGCTTCGAACAACTTACTATAGAAGAACAGGGAATTTAAAATTACGCTTAAGTTGAATCATAAGAGATGCAAAGATTAGAAATGAATTAGAAAGAATTTGAGATAGGTAAAATATCAAGATGAAAAGAGTGGATATTTCACTAAGTTTTCTGATAATATATATGGTATAATTTTCTATGTAACAGCAAAATGTTTATGCATTTTAATTCATGTGAATAAAGTATTATTTTTTAAATCTATAACTAAGATATTCATAAACATTTTAATGAATTTCGTAAAACATCTAATATTAATCACAAATATAAAATTATAAACAAGAATTCTTCTATTTACAACTTTATATTACAGAACAAGACGTTAGAAATTTAACTAAGCAATTTTTGTAAAGTTTCTAGATTTACATTCAGACCTGTTATGAAATACATGATGTCCATTATTAAACTTTTCTACTTTAAATATGACAGTCTACAGTTGCAGCTATTGTTCAGGAAACTCTGTAGTAGGTTGTGAAATGTACAAGACAGAATAAAAGTATGAAAATTTGTTTTAACGAGTACACAAATAGTTCAACATTTCACCAACAGACGGCGCTTTAGCTGAATTGCACATTTAACCAAGATTTAAAAGTTATTACAACAAAATATCTTCAACATGATAACCATTGTTTTCATCTATCATTTGAAATCGTATGGTAACATGTTCTACAATTGACGCAGTGTGTGGTATGCTAAGAACATGTCCTGAAATGTTGTCTTTCATACCAAGTATAGTTCTTGTTTTAACAAATCTTGTTTTATCAAATCTTGTATTCCAAATACCCCAAAGCCAAAAGACGAGATGGAGCTATACCACAGATTAGCCTTCCTGTTAAGAACATTCTCAAAAATCACTTTACAGATGAATGTGTCATCAGCCGATACTTTCCCCCATCTCCAGACCTCAACCCATGCAAATTTAGGATGTGGGTGCATTTCAAACATGTAATCAATCTTCATAAACCAAGAATTATACCTGATAGGAAAGACATCATTTCCGCGTCACACTGTGGTGAATTGTAGAACATGTTATTTTACGATTTCAAAAGGTAGCTGATAATTATAGCTGTCATATTGAACATATCCTGCTGTAATATATTTAACTTCAGTAAATGTTGGCTAAATGTGTAATTCCTCAAAAAATGCACTCTGGTTGAGAAATTTTCAAGTAATAGTTTTATTCACTCACACAAATTCCCATTTTTTTTTCATTATGTTCTATACATATTTTCATCACTTTCTGAACACAACTTTAAAGTAGGGAAGTTTAATAATGGACATGCTCTATATATACAGTGGAATCCGCTTAATGTGAAAGCGGTTAATGTTATCAATCAGCTATTGTTTTATAAAAAGACTAGGTCCCAATTTTTTCTCTATCATTTGTATGTTAAAAGTATTGTTTCTGTGATCGTTACAAACGGTTAATGACCATTTCTGAACGTCATTGTGCAAAGTGGCATAGGAATATTAACAATGTATTAAAAAGTAAATCATTCTTTTTTCTTTTCCTTCGTTCTTGTTTTAATTTTAGAATTTCTTTTTTTCAAATATAATAAAAGAAGAAGAAACAAAATTTTTAGATTGAAATAAAACGAACAACCTGATGGTGGTTAATAGTTTATCAGATAACAAAAGACAACAAATTCTATCGAACTGTTAAAGGAGCTTATTCATATTTTTTTTATGTCTTGCTCGCTTACGTGCAGTTTGTCGATAAGAAGCCAGAAAGCGAAATGATTTAAAATTAAAACTAAATATCAAAATTTAAATAATTATTACAGGTTACCAAAAATGAGTCAGAGAATGCTGCAGTGCATTAAAAACATTTTTCAGCTTCTGAATTGCATTGAAAATGTTGAAACATGGAGTACAACACCACTCTGATGACTTTAAAAAATATTATGATTACGAATGATTTATCAATGAGCTTCTTAGAAAGAATTGTAGACACCCAACAATTGACCAATTATTTTTATTATGTAAACAAGTCTTATGTCTTAAAGGATAATATACAGTACATAAATATAAGGTTTTTTTTCATTTTATTTTGAAATGAAGTATATTTGAATTAAAGGGATGGATAAATGTATCTAATTTTGTATATCGTTTAATGTTATCAATCGGTTATTGTTATCAAAATTACGATGTCCCCAAATGATCACATTAAGCGGAGCCGACTGTATTAGTTTAGAATAAACTCCTTGTAAAGTAGCCAAACATGGAGTCTAAACGTATCCTTTCTAGACCAAGTATAGTAGATTTCAAGCCATATATTCTGATTAGGTACTCAACTCTTCAGTGTTTAGACCGCAAACATACGTGGTCCTTCGTTTATTTATCCACTGAAAGACCTGACTATCACATGGAGAAATATAGAAAATATATCTCCTACAAAAATCTGCAAATTAAAAATAAAATCAGATATTTATATTACATATAAAACACTAATATAAATATATCCTAATATAAATATATCCGTAATATCCTCTTTCATTAAACACTTATGTATTAGTAATAGATGTTAAGTTTATTTATACGAAAAGAGAGAACCGGATAGCATTTCGCAATCAAAATAATAATTAAAAATTATTAGCTTATATCTAAAAGTTAAAAAAAATAAATGATTTTGTATGTTACAAATTAATGATAATTATTTTAATAGCATGTATGATGATGTTTTATTTTTGACATAAACATACATTTTATTTTGTGTTAATCTTATTAATTGAAATGAAACTACGATAAATAAATTAAATGGAAGTTCTACATAATTAATGTTTTTAAATCGGAATGTTATAATTATGAAACACGCTTATAAATTAGCATTATGGAAAGATAATTTAATTACTTTACACAGGCTTTTATTATACTGAGTACTTCTCTCATTGAAAATAAAAATAAAAGCTAGTTTTAAAATGAAAAATTAATATTTTTGAAGAGGAATCATATATTTATCAAAACAAATGTAGAAATTAGCATTATGTAATGAACTTTTCCTTATGAAACAAGCGCATGACTCTTCCGCAATTCTTTTCGTAGGATAAAAATCTAATTTTACCAATCTTATATAAAATTGCGCATCTGCCTTGTGTATGTAGAAGTGAAAAATTCTAATGCTGAACAAGACAAATGATCTAACAAATCACTTTCAGAAACAAATAAGTTAGAGTTATTAAGTTCTGCTTAACCACAGCTTACATTATGACTGAAAATATTGAATAGGCATTTTTTAAATTAAACAAGGTATTAAATTTATGTAAAGTTTTATTAATTTTTAAGATATTTCTTAAATTTCGCTTGACATTTTTTTTACATGACTTATTATAATTTAAAAAAAATATTTTGAATATTTTGCGTAATATTTTATCTATTGCTTGACTAGTCAGTTAATAGAAAATAATTTTTAAATTCTATTTGGGAGTTTAAAAAAAATTTCAACTTATAAATAGAAGTTAAATTTTATTAATTTAAACTAAGTCAAAACTTATTGATACATGTATTTACATTAATAACTGTTAGATGGGTTTGGATTAGGTTTTAAAGTTATTTATGGAAAAAATATTTCAAAAGAAATATTTTTAATAGTACATTTAGAAGTACATTTTGATCATCTGATTTTTTAAAATAGAAAAGATTTAACTATATTTTAATGTATATGTGCACAATATTTCATAATTTCCATTAATGATATACAAAAAGCATTAAAAAGGCAATCGTTCCTTTGTAAGTAGTGAAACTGTTTCTAGGCTAATACAGATACTTTTATCAGAAATAATTATTCAAATTATGAAATCTGTAAGCTCTTTGTACTGAATAATAAACATTACTCTTTTCTTCTCTGAAAATGTATCACTGAGACTCATTTGTACTGAATAATAATAAAATAAATATTTTTTATTATGACCTAATTCTGCGGGTAAAGAATGTTATTAATATAAAATTTAGAGAATGATACTTGTAACATAATCCATAATTTACAAATAGGAAAATAGTTTAAGTAGATTTCTGAATCAACTAATAAAAAAATCAAATGTTTTAAATGTTTTTATTCATAATACATCAATATCGGATTTTATCTAATACTATTAAAGTTCTCATAAATATGAAATCTGAGAGCTGTAGTGATGAAATATTAGGAATTACTTATTGCTTCTGTGACATTTTATCTCTTTGACAACTGTCAACAAGTGGCAAGCAAGAAAATTTATGAGGAAATACTATAGTGAACCAAATACTTAATTATTATTGGTCGCATACGAAGGAAAAGACAATTATGAAAGGGAAATTTAAAAAATGATAATTCTAACTTCATTCATAATGAACAAATAAATAGATCCCTGACTCTACTAGCAAATACTTTAAAAGATTTTTCCCGTATTTAATACAGATGAATATTTCACGCTATTTCATTTACAGAAACCGCGGACTTGAATTAATGTATCCCTACATTACTAGTAAAGTACATTAATTTTCAAAAACACTAAAACAACTTTGGTTCCAATTAAATATTAAGTGTTAAAAATTGCCTGGGACGGGAAAACATAACAAAGAATACAATCTGTTATATTTATCATAGAGACTCTTTGTATTTTTACTTTTAATTTTTTTTTACACATGAGAAGCATTCAAGTTGATACAGATAGGCTAATACAGATAATTTTATCAGAAATTATTATTCAGATTATGAAATCTGTAAGCAATTTGTATTACTCAGCAAACATTATTCTTTGCTTCTCTGAAAATGTATCAATGAGACAACTGTTAGAATGTGGTAAGTAGGTAAATTTGAATAGAATAATAAATAAATACATATTTTTTATTATGTCTTCCTCAAGGGGCTAAAGAATGATATGAAAGTAAAATTTAGACAATTATATTTCTACTATTATCCGTAACATACAAAATTGAAAAACAAATGTGTAAATTGATTAATAAAAGCTTTACAGTTTTGTTGTAAATTTATTTATTAATAACACATCAATATCGAACTTGTATCTAATTCTGTTAACTTAAACGTCCCATAAATGTCAAATCTGATAGTTCCTCTAGTTATAAAATATTAGCAATTACTTCTTGCTTCTGTTAAAATTTATCTCTCTGACAACAGTCAACAAGTGGCAAGCAAGAAAATTTATGAGGAGTTGCTATAATGAGCCAAATACTTAATTATTGGTCGCATACCGAGAGAAAAGACAATTATGAAAGGGAAATTTAAAAAATGATAATTCTAACTTCATTCATAATGAACAAATAAATAGATGCCTGACTCTACTAGCAAATACTTTAAAAGATTTTTCCGTATTTAATAAAGATGAATATTTCACGCTATTTCATTATAGAAACCAGGTATTTAAATAAATGTATCCCTACATTACTGGTAAAGTACATTAATTTCAAAAACACTAAAACAACTTTGGTTCCAATTAAATATTAAGTGTTAAAAAGTGCTTGGGACGGGAAAACATAACAAAGAATACAATCTGTTATAGTTGTCATACTAGAGCCTTTTTTATTTTAATTTTAATTTTATTTACATATGAGAAGCATTCAAGTTGTTACAGATAGGCTAATACAAATACTTTTATCAGAAATTATTATTCAGATTATGAAATCTGTAAGCAATTTGTATTAAATAGCAAGCATTATTCTTTGCTTCTCTGAAAATGCATCAATGAGACATCTGTTAGAATGTGGTAAGTAGGTAAATTTGAATAGAATAATAAATAAATACATATTTTTTATTATGTCTTCCTCAAGGGGCTAAAGAATGATATGAAAGTAAAATTTAGACAATTATATTTCTACTATTATCCGTAATATACAAAATTGAAAAACAAATGTGTAACTTGATTAATAAAAGCTTTACAGTTTTGTTTTAAATTTATTTATAAATAACACATCAATATCGAACTTGTATCTAATTCTGTTAACTTAAACGTCCCATAAATGTCAAATCTGATAGCTCTTCTAGTGATAAAATATTAGCTATTACTTCTTGCTTTTGTGAAAATTTATCTCTTTGACAACTGTCAACAAGTGGCAAGCAAGAAAATTTATGAGGAGTTGCTATAATGAGCCAAATACTTAAATATTGGTCGCAAGGCAAATTTAAAAAATGATAATTCTAAATTCATTCATAATAAACAAATAAATAGATGCCTGACTCTACTAGCAAATACTTTAAAAGATTTTTCTCGTATTTAATAAAGATGAATATTTCACGCTGTTTCATTTACAGAAATCAGGGATTTAAATAAATGTATCCCTACATTACTAGTAAAGTACATTAATTTTCAAAAACACTAAAACAACTTTGGTTCCAATTAAATATTAAGTGTTAAAAAGTGCTCGGGAAGGGAAAACATAACAAAGAATACAATCTGTTATATTTTTCATACTAGAGCCTTTTTGTATTTTCTCTTTGTATTTTTTTTTACATATGAGAAGCATTACAGTTGATACAGATAGGCTAATACAAATAATTTTATCAGAAATTATTATTCAGATTATTTAATCTGTAAGCAATTTGTATTAAATAGGAAGCATTATTATTTGCTCTCTGAAAATGTATCAATGAGACAACTGTTAGAACTTAGTAAGTAGTTAAATTTGAACAGAATAATACAAAAATTCATATTTTTTTATTATGTCTTCCTCAAGGGGCTAAAGAATGATATGAAAGTAAAATTTAGACAATTATATTTCTACTATTATCCATAATATACAAAATTGAAAAGAAAATGTGTAACTTGATTAATAAAAGCTTTACAGTTTTGTTTTAAATTTATTTATTAATAACACATCAATATGGAATTTGTATCTAATTATGTTAACTTAAACGTCAAATAATTGTCAAATCCGATAGCTCCTCTAGTGATAAAATATTAGCAATTACTCCTTGCTTCTGTGAAAATTTATCTCTTTGACAACTGTCAACAAGTGGCAAGCAAGAAAATTTATGAGGGTTTGCAATAATGTGCCAAATACTTAATTATTATTGGTCTCATACCTAGGAAAAAGATAATTATGAGAGGGAAATTTAAAAATTCATAATTCTAACTTCATTCATAATAAACAAATAAATAGATGCCTGACTCTACTAGCATATACTTTAAAAGATTTTTCTCGTATTTAATAAAGATGAATATTCCACGCTATTTCATTTACAGAAACCGGGGATTTAAATAAATGTATCCCTACATTACTAGTAAAGTACATTAATTTTCAAAAACACTAAAACAACTTTGGTTCCAATTAAATATTAAGTGTTAAAAAGTGCTCGGGAAGGGAAAACATAACAAAGAATACAATCTGTTATATTTTTCATACTAGAGCCTTTTTGTATTTTCTCTTTGTATTTTTTTTTACATATGAGAAGCATTACAGTTGATACAGATAGGCTAATACAAATAATTTTATCAGAAATTATTATTCAGATTATGATATCTGTAAGAACTTTGTATTATATAGCAAGCATTACTCTTTGCTTCTCTGAAAATGTATCACTGATCCAACTGCTAGAGCGTGGAAAGTAGGTAAATTTGTACGGAGTAATAATAAAATAAATATTCTTACTATGACCTCATTCTGAGGGTAAAAAATGATATGAAAGTAAAATTTAGACAATTATATTTCTACTATTATCCATAATATACAAAATTGAAAAGAAAATGTGTAACTTGATTAATAAAAGCTTTACAGTTTTGTTTTAAATTTATTTATTAATAACACATCAATATGGAATTTGTATCTAATTATGTTAACTTAAACGTCAAATAATTGTCAAATCCGATAGCTCCTCTAGTGATAAAATATTAGCAATTACTCCTTGCTTCGGTGAAAATTTATCTCTTTGACAACTGTCAACAAGTGGCAAGCAAGAAAATTTATGAGGAGTTGCTATAATGAGCCAAATACTTAATTATTGGTCGCAAGGCAAATTTAAAAAATGATAATACTAACTTCATTCATAATAAAGAAATAAATAGGTGCCTGACTCTACTAGTAAATACTTTAAAAGATTTTTCTCGTATTTAATAAAGATGAATATTTCATTCTATTTCAATTATAGGAACCAGGGATTTAACTAAATGTATCCCTACATTGCAAGTTAATTACATTAATTTTCAAAAACACTAACACAACTTTAGTTCCAATTAAATATTAAGTGTTAAAAGTGCTTGGAAGGGAAAACATAACGAAAAATACAATCTGTTATATTTATCATACTAGAGCACTTTTTTTTATTTTATTTTTTTACATATGAGAAACATTTAAGTTGATACAGATAGGCTAATACAGATAATTTTATCAGAAATTGTTATTCAGATTATGAAATCTGTAAGCAATTTGTATTAAATAGAAAGCATTATTCTTTGATCTCTAAAAATGTATCAATGAGACAACTGTTATAATTTAGTAAGTAGTTAAATTTGAACAGAATAATACAAAAATTAATATTTTTTATTATGACCTCCTCAAGGGGCTAAAGAATGATATGAAAGTAAAATTTAGACAATTATACTTCTAATATTATCCATAATTTACAAAACTGAAAAACAAATTTGTAATTCGATTAATAAAAACTTTACAGTTTTGTTTTAAATTTATTTATTAATAACACATTAATATCGAACTTGTATCTAATTCTGTTAACTTAAACGTCCAATAAATGTCAAATCTGATAGCTCTTCTAGTGATAAAATATTAGCTATTACTTCTTGCTTCTGTGAAAATTTATCTCTTTGACAACTGTCAACAAGTGGCAAGCAAGAAAATTTATGAGGGTTTGCAATAATGTGCCAAATACTTAATTATTATTGGTCGCAAGGCAAATTTAAAAAATGATAATTCTAACTTCATTCATAATGAACAAATAAATAGATGCCTGACTCTACTAGCAAATAATTTAAAAGATTTTTCCCGTATTTAATAAAGATGAATATTTCACGCTATTTAAATAAATGTATCCCTACATTACTAGTAAAGTACATTAATTTTCAAAAACACTAAAACAACTTTGGTTCCAATTAAATATTAAGTGTTAAAATGTGCTTGGGACGGGAAAACATAACAAAGAATACAATCTCTTATATTTATCATACTAGAACTTTTTATATTTATATTTTATTTTTTTTTTACATATGAGAAGCATTCAAGTTGATTTTCATTTCCGCTTCTTTATCTCGGGGAATTATTCAACTTATATTCGTGTGTTTGAAACAGCTGTTGTAAGAATTAACTTATGAATTCGTTATCCATATCATTTTTCTCGAAAAAAAATTTCTCGATACTCTTTTTCTCATAAGAATACAAGGAAAGTTTCTCGTTAATTATTTTCTTATAACGGCGTATCTTTATTTGAAACGATGTGGAAACTGTTGTTTTGTTATTAATGATATCTTAAAACATACATCTCAAAGAAATCCGTTTGCTGCAAAGACCTCGTTCTTAGTATATGATATTCGAATCTTGTTTTCCAAATATTGAGATAATTATGTTCCCTTTTCATTATGTCTTCTTAATTATCCGTGAAATCCATTGAAATTTTTTATTGCGGAATTACATAGATATTTCCATTCAAAGCAATATTTTTATTTCCGAGAAGCATGCCATAAAAATGTCATTTCATGTCATAGAATATTGTGATAAATTAAATCTCTCCTCTGAGTTTGTTAGGACTGGGCAGAAATTAAGTTACATGTAAATAAAATAATATAACTTTATACAAGAAAAGTTATTTAATTAAGTGTATCTTTACTAATATATACATATACAAATATATATTTAACCATAACACTATTTTTTTTTATATATTTATGTGAATACATATATGTTTTTACAATGTTCATGTCGTAGAGAATTGTAATAAATGGAATATAGAACAGAAAGTAGTTTGCATATAAATAAAATATATTATACAACATGACAAAAGTAAATTAATTAAATATGTTCTTACTAATCTCTCTCTTTTTATCTATCTATCTATTTATCTATCTATCTATCTATCTATATATATATATATATGTATATAATATATATATGTATGCATATATATATGTATGATGTATATATATATATATATATATATATATATATATATATATATATATATATATATATCTATATATATAAAAATGAATTTGTGTCTGTCTGTCTGTATGTACTCGATAGAATCAAAAACCATGCATCCAATCACAGTGAAAATTTGGAAAATGTTTAGGTATATCCCTGGGAAGGTTTTTGTAAATTTTCAACGTTTGAAATCCATTCCTTCCCCCTTTTTCGAGCATTTCATGTAATCATTCCAAACATTATTTTCCCTGGTTAAAAGCAAAAGATTAAATTTTTAATTTATTGCATGATAGCTAAGTGAAAGAAGCAATATTTCTAGCAATGTGATGTCATCTAAAGTAATTGTTTTAAACGCAATTTTCCTCGGTTAGAAGCAGAAGATTAAAATTTTTAATTTATTACATAATACATAGGTGAAAATGATATTTTTCTATCATTATGACATCATTCCTTTAAATATTTCTTTCTTATTTTATAATTTTTAAACATCGTCTGCGTAGTATCAATTCGATTTGCCCTGAAAATTGAGATATAAAGTGATAAACTTTCATTTCTATGTAACGCAAATTATAGCATTTTTATATGAGAACTAATTTTAAATTTAATTCTTGGTTAATTTTTACGTTACAATGAAATGTTTATCAATAATATTCTAACAACAAAAATTACAAATTTCAGTGACTCTCATGGGCAAATAAAAACCTATTATTTTATATAGTTATCTTTATATCCATGTGGTTGTCAATATGAATGTGTGTTTCTGTTTCATACAAAAGCATGTGGTTTGTCATAAATTTCCTTAATTTTAGACGACATTTATTTATACCACCAAAATTGCACTGTTGCTGTCGAAACCTCTGCTTCCTATTCTATCATGTAATATGGCAAGATCTGTTAACTTTGCTAATCAACGTACAGTAGTAATACAGTAATGTAATTTAGGGTTAAACTTATATTTTACCATAAAAAAGTTTGAGCAAATTTAATATAAGACAAATTCGAAAATAAAAACTGAAAAATATTATAATACGCCTATGATAGAAATATATAAATATGAAATGTCTCGAACTGAATTGTGGCGAATTTAGAGAGTTATTCACGAAAAATAAATCACTGTTTAAAAGTAATATATTAAGTTCACCGTAACGAAGCACGGGAAATCTTGCTATTGTATATATATAATTAAATTCAATTTTTATTATATAAGTGTCCCGCAAATGATAATAGCTCAATAATTGGTACGACAAATGTTTAATGTAATAATGGTTAATGTGCTTTTGTAAGTTACTAAACAAAATGAAAATCAATACATACAAAACACTTATACAAGACATAGATGAAGTTTGAAGGAGGTGTTTCAATGGTGTATAAGATATGGGTTACCCCAATTGAATAAATTCCGGGGTTGGCTGTGGAATAAGTTTATAACGGCAGTTTGTACCGCATTATTGTCTGTGAATTGCTATCTACTTAGTGGATTCTTAATTTGTCCAAAAATATAATATTCACAAGACAAGCCGTTAAAAATTGTACGACTGTACGTGGCCAACATTGGGTGGTATTCATGATATGAGTGTTGCCGATGATCGTCTTTCTAAAATATTGCACAATCATTTGCCTTAATCTAGAAATATGGAATGCGTTCCCAGAACTCAAGAGTCCACTGTCTATACGTTGTCTCTTATATCTTAACATGATGCTAAAAACATGGCAGTTCCACTTTCATTGGGACAACCCTCGTCCTTATGTGTAAGTATGAAAGTAAATTATTAATATCATAGAACATCATGAGGTATTAACTCCCTTCTGAGTATGTTAGTACAGAGAAGATATTAAGTCTTTGCAGATAAAATTTGTTATTTGGCTTTACCCAATAAAAGATAATTAAACCTATTCTTATATATTATATAATATATATATAAATAATATATATATATATATTATATATAAATATTTTTATAAAACTCCTTCACAAGGAGAAATTCAATTAGCATTATAAAATACAAAGATGCAGTCGGGTCTCATATTCAAGAGAACTCAGAAGTCTAATTTAAAATTTATTTCAGAGCGGCAACACGGACATCTGTTTCTACAATACAGAATCAAATGCCACAGAGTTCATATACTCTACACACAAGTACATAGCGCTGACAACAGAATTTTAAACAAAAAATTATAGCGAATTAAATGCTTATAGCAAACACGAAACATGTTAACATGCGAAACTGCTATAGACAGAAAGTTTACAGTTTTATGACAGAGGAATGTTAAGTGGAAAATATTCGTTGATTAACATTTAGAGAGACTGATAAAGATATTTAGATGAATTAAAATAAGAGAGGATTTTTGAAGAAATATTAAAGTTAAATAATTTTGATATATTACATATATATATATGTAAAATGTATATATATATATATGTATATATTTATATATATATATTATATTATATATATATATATATATATATATATAAATATTATAATATATATATGTATATATATTTGTATATATTATATATATGTATATATATATATGTATATATATATGTATATATATATATGTATATATATATGTATATATATATGTATATATATATGTATATATATATGTTATTTATATATATATATATATTATATATATAAAATATATATATATATATATATATATAATATATATGAGATGTATGTATATGAGAGACAGACAGACGGAAAAAAAGAAGAGTGAGAGAGAGCGAGAGACAGGGAGAGAGAAGAGAGAGTGAGAGACAAGAGAGATAGAGAAGAGAAGAGACAGAGAGGGAGAGAGATGTATCTACGTTTATGAGTTTATTGTTTTCAATAAAAAATATCCTTATAAACTTATTTTTAATTGTTACATATCAATATATATATCAATATATATGTTTTCAGAAAAATATTTTAACATACAATTCTCATTAGTAGTACGCATAAAAATCCTTATAAGAACTTTTATTGAATTAATATAGACAAATACCTGAATAATATTTTACCGTTTCTATTCCAAAATATTTTCTTGGTATATCTTTGGCATATATGTTAGAAATGCAATCTTAGATCTAACGAGTAAATCTTCAAACATTTTCATCAATAACTCATGCATCGAATAAGTAAGATGGCATTACAAGTTACACATCTTATTGAAATATTCATATATGCAGATCAAATTAATGCTGCTAGCTCCGTGATCATAAATAAGACTGTACCCATCCTGTTGCATAGATATTCAATTTGTAAATTTTGAAGTAAAAGATCTTTTCCACTTTTTTTCTCCTGTTCGATTAAGACCCAGATTTACGATCTTATATTCATCTTCCTAGAAATGAAAAGAAATAAAATATTTTGTTCTAGAATAATGGAAAATATAAAAATACGTGCTTCTACAAGTTTTCAATTTGTTTCCTTGCTTACGATTATTTTGTTTTCATAAAATGTTTCACATGAGGAAAAATAATTCAAATCAAAAAATATTATTTATTGCTTTCAATTATGTTTTGCTAATTATCATTAAAATTAATGATAATCTACAAATGCTTTTGCAGTGTTTTACTAATTTTAAATAGCTAAAACATTTGAAATTAGTTTACCTATTTTAAACAGGCAAAACATTTATAATTTTTATGAATTTATATGTAATGGTTGTGTGCAGTTGTTTAACCAATTTTAAATAAGTGTATCTGAGTATTTTGTTTTCATAAAATGTTTCACATGAGGAAAAATAATTCAAATCAAAAAATATTATTTATTGCTTTCAATTATGTTTTGCTAATTATCATTAAAATTAATGATAATCTACAAATGCTTTTGCAGTGTTTTACTAATTTTAAATAGCTAAAACATTTGAAATAAAATTTGTTTATCTATTTTAAATAGGGAAAACATTTGTAATGTTTATGTATGTATATGTAATGTTTTAAAAGATTTTAAATATTCAAAGTATTTGAAATGAAATTTCATTTTCTTAACCTACATTTCTAAAAGAGTATCTAAAATATGTAATGTGTTAATTTCATAAAATAAAATGTCGTTAAGTTTTGTTGTTAAAATTATGTTAAGATGTGTTGATATTTTTCTCTCTTATATAGAATAATTGAGAAAAATTACAAGAAAATATTTTGTGGTGAAATTGGGGACTTTAAAAAATAGTATTAAATTGACTCCGCATGGGTGTATTGAAATAGCCAGAAGCATTAGTCATGGACAACTCTATACTGTATAACTGATTTTTGACAAAGACTGTCGATTATAATCTGTGACATCAGTTACTTGTATATTGCCTATTTTAAACAGGCAAAACATTTATAATTTTTATGAATTTATATGTAATGTTTATATGCAGTTGTTTAACCAATTTTAAATAGGTAAAGTATCTGAAATGAAATTCCATTTTCTAAACCTGCATTTCTAAAAGAATATTTAAAATATGTAATTTGTCTATGAATTTATAATATAAAATATCGTTAAGTTTTGTGGCTAAAATTATGTTATAAAGTGTTGATAACTTTTCTCCCTTATATAGAATAATTGAGAAAAAGTACAACGAGGAAAATGTTTTGTGGAAAAATTGGGAAATTTAAAATATAGCATTAAATTGAGTCTACATGGGTGTATTGAAATAGACTGAAGCAAGTTTAGTCTATTGCTGAGATATCATGGACAACTATGCTATATAACTCATTTTTGACAAAGATTGTCGAATATAATATGTGACATCAATTACTTGTATTCCAGGAAATGTTATTAAACTGGTCAAGCTAGTGGAACATTTATTATTTTATAAAGTTTGTGTAGATGACATAATTCTGGACATCTGGTGAACTTATAAATGATTTACGTAGATGATAATTTATGTTAAATCTATTTCGACTACTAGTAACAAATCATTACATGCATGTATTACGAACTTGAAGAACTTATGCATGACAATGCTACAAACGTACAACAAAAATTGATACCAAGTGGTTTCAAAGAGCAAGCATCTACGTACTGATTTCATATATAAATAAAATAATGCACATCTTTAAATGAACTGCATTGGTGAAATGTAAATTAAGAAACTTTTGGATCACTTGCTGAAGCAATTCATTGTATACATATATTTCGGCACGAAATTCCTGCACGAAAATATTACAATACATACAAAATTTGCTATCAAGTGGTTACAAGAAACAAACATAATTGGTAAAAGGCCTTCTTTAGTTACTCCAACCCCCTAGGAGAACAGTATTCCGTAAATTTGAAATTTCTTACTTTGGGAAGTTTAACACATTTATTTCACTAAGCATTACATCACTATCATACACTGTCCTTCGTGAATAGCCATGAATCTGTTTTAGTCTCCAGGATGATTTGATGCATATGCTAAATTTATATCTCATGTTAGGGGTGGACTTACATGGTGTTAGGTGGGTGTACTACTTTTTCTTACAAATGCGTTCCATAACAAACTGATGAAATTTTTGTTTCTAACAAGTATCTAAGTGATCTAACGATATCTAAGTGAATATACATTGAGCTAACTTGTTTTGTCAATTAATTAATGCTAAATTATTTTGTGAAATGGATTTTAATGAAAAGAATTTTATAAAAAAATTAAGCATGATATTTTGATTTGCAACTGTATTTTTATACTTACGTTCCATTTTCAACCTTCATGTTTATCATATCTTCATAAAAAAACATGAGCACGAAACTCATATATTAAAAGAAAGATTTTTATTTAAGAAGCTTTAACGATAATATATTTCCTTAGATACATGTGACAGAAATGTATGGACTTTAGACTGATACCATAATCAAAATCACGGAGCCATTTATAACTTGTTTTAAAATCAAAAAAAGTAATTACATATCTGCATGAGGTTTTCCCCAAAAAACTGAAGCTCGTAATCTGTTAAAAAATAAAGGCAACATTTTTCATTTTATACAGCGCCATCAGTTTATTCTAAACCATTGAAACAACGAGATCTTTCTCCAGAAAGAAATCTCCTCGTTATTCAATGATGAAAATCTTGATAAAGCAGCTGTCAAAACTTCTTTAGCAAAATTGTAAATCAAACTGAAACTTCCTTTAGATTTTGCCAATCATTATGCTTCTACATCATAAAAATCGATTTCAGAAGCAATTACAGTGTGAATGTCAATAACAAGAGTTGATAACTTGTACGTAATTAACTGCGTTGCTATGAAAGTTAAGAATAATTAAAGTCCTTAGGTTTCGTGAACCCTAATTTCTATTAAGAATTTTATCATTTAGTTTGACTTTTCAAGCTATATTTATTGACACTAAATTCATTTCGTTAACTTCGAAACTTTAAATATACCTATAAAACTACAAAAATTTTGCAACTTATGTTTGAAATAATAATTTTGCTGAAATGATAAAGAATGAAATTAAAATAAATTTTTAGAAATTTTCTCTAAATTAAATATTTCTATCGTAGTTTTTATAATCTAATTTCTGAAACTGAAACGCTATCATACGAAACAGGTAATTTTGATCTGTTTCTATCTTACTTTTGTATAATAATTAAATATATATTTTTATTTTATTGATACTTTTAATCATTGAGCTTTAAAAACTCATTTTAAATTAATCATTTCACATTTCAAGAAATTTATTAAGAAAACACCTTTTTTAAATTTTTTTTTAAATTTTATTGCGAAATTAAAAGAATTTACAATAATGAACAATGTAAGAATAAAAAATATATTCATTGAGACTAAAATTAAGTATATATTTTCTACAGAACAGTGATACAATCTATAAATAAAAAAGTAAATTAATTTATGACTTTTAGAATTGCCAACTCATTAATGTCAATATTTCTAAAAATGTCAATTTCAGCTTTGAAAATATCATGTCCACCTGATATAGAGGTAAATCGTGGCAAACACAAAATACTTAATCATATGGTGTATGGGCAAAACTGTTTAGTGGTTAGGAGGTTAACTTTCAATGACTGTTTGGCCCAAACCCCATTAGAAAAACAAATTTAAACATATAGTTGCAGCAATCTATTTAGAGGTCATTGACATGTTTATGATATACCATTTAATTTTTAAAATTTAAATATTTTACATTTATTGTGCTAACTTTTTCGCCTTTTATAAATATTATGTGGAAAATTATGTGTATGTTGATAATTATTGGTATTCATTTGTTTAGAACATCACTACATTAGAATAAAAGAAGTCAAAGTGAAACTACGTTCAATAAATTACTTGCATTTAGAAATACCATTGATGAGATAAAACTCTTAACTTGAGAGTAGATTTATATTTTGAAATTTAGATTCGTTATATTTTAAATTATAAAGCTCATATTTTTAAGCACATATTTTATTAAAGCATTCAGGGTTCCAATACACAATTATTTAACCCCTTAATGCACAGTTTTTTTTTTAAAGGCTGGCCAAAAAAATCAATTTTTTATGTAAAAAAAACACAATTTATTACGTTGTTTTACCGAAGAAATTACAAAAATACAAAATTAATCAAAATTTCTATTGCAATTTTGGATTTTGATAACATTGCAGAAAATAGTCGAATATTGTAATTTTCAATTATTTTTTTCTTTCACATTGTTATTTTCAATTATCGATTGCATTCGAGTGTGAAAAATTATAGCCACATAAAGTACAACGCCACTCGAATTATCTCGTGTATGTACATTTTGGCCAGTTTAGCGCACTCGAGTTAACTCGAGAGTGCAAGTTACGGGATTAATCTAGGATTAAAAGCTCTTATTGATTTAGTACCATCCGGAGATTTCCTACATCTTTTAATCACCGCCATGGTTTCTCTCACTATACCTGTTTCTATAATTTGGAAACAAGGACCAAGCAGAAGACATCAAGGCTTGTCATACCACCTCCAAATATATTGTCTAAACTTCGAGGCCATTGTGACTATGAACATAATTTATAGAGCCGTGGTAGTTCAGTCGAAAAAGGCAAAATCTCGTAACTGGAGACTTGTGGTTTCGGGTTCCGAGTAGACGAGTTGATTCACCATGTTCTCTAATGGTGATTGAGGTACTTAAATTATGTTCATGGTCTTTTAAGTCCTCTAAGTTGATAAATTGTGCCTCTGCAGTTGGCAGGCCAAGCATTATGGTTTTCTGCTTGACTCCTGCTTTGAAACTAGGATGATCCATTTGAACTAGGACGTCCTTTCACCCTAGAGGTCCTTATAAAGCGAAGTGGTCACCCCTATGCTTCAGTTATTGTGGCATTTGGTTCACTTGTTAAGCTTGTCCAAGTGCCAATGAAAGCAAAAACAACATAATTTACCTTCCCCAGTCACCATTAGTGTCTTTGACCAGCTCAATCCATGAACCCCCAACTCTTTCGTTAGCATGAGTTATTTAATTTACTAAAATAAATTAGTTTTTAACATTAAACCTAAAAGGACTACTGACTATCATTATTCAAATAGAATCAGTGCATTTTGGAATGTACATTTATAACAAATCCTTTTAATTGGTTAATAAAAATACAGCTTCAAAAAAGGCTTTTAAAAATAATTGGAATCCATTCGCACTTTTCTAAAACAAAATATAATACATTCTTATTTCGAAAGAGGTTTAGAACTAATATCAGTAGAAAAAATTCATGAATTTTCACAATGTATATTTATTGGAAAAATACTACGATTTCACTTAAAGAAAAAAGAATCAATGCTTTATTTCCATTTTTAAAGTTATGTTCCTTTTTTCTAAAGGAGTAGATAATAAAAAGCTCGAAACATGTATTTCAAAATGGACTCTTTCTCAAAGGATATTTATTCGAAAATTTTAAAGTAAAAGCAGGTATGCCCTTTGTGTCCTATACAAAAGTGGACTGAGAGCATTTGTTTCTTTCTTTAGAAATATCTATAAAAGAAAGCTGGGCGCAGATTTTCTAAATTTTTCGAGTGAAGTTTGTGCATTTTTTAAGGTACGTAAAATATGGAAGAAAAGGTTGTTTATAAGACAGACTCACATGCAAAGCTCTACGATGGGGTAAAGTGCTTTAAAATATTATTTTAAGAGATATTAAAGTCTACTAGAAGAAAAATTGAATAGGTAAAATCATGAGGACCTTTAAATATCATATTTGTAATATGTTGTTAATAGATGTTATTTTATAAGTTTAGTTGGTGATTTTTTCTAAATAATTTTTATAGCCACAGAAAGAGTTATATTATGCTAGTAATAAAAATAAATTCAATATGAGTTCAAACAAAGTATTTATTACTTCTGCCTCAAGAGTTTTTTTAAAGACTTTAAAAGATCTAATTTAAAAAATCCTGAACTTATGCGATGGCCGATTGGTTTGGATGCTAGCCTTCGATACCGGAGTTTGTGGGTTCGAATCCCACGGTGGTATGGGTGTTCGTAGCCGTTCGGAATCGGCTTTAAGCTGTAGGTTCCGGTCTCATTAGCCCTCGTATTACAAAAAGTAGAGTGTAGCTCTCGAAACCAAACCTGAACATATGATAAACTATAGACGAAAAGTTTATTAATAAAACACACTCACTTTGACAAAAACGAGTTAGTCAACGGGGTAAATGTTCTAAAATATTATTTGAAAAAAATCTATTATAAATATCCATCAAAAATTGATTACTGTAAAATAATGGGAAACTTTAAATCATGTGAAGTGATTTTATTTAGTTAGTGATTATTTTTTGTATACATTTTTATCCCATACCTAGAAAGATTTGTATTATGCCCTTATTAACAAATTGCAATCAACATGCTATCAGCCAAAATTTTAATTACTTCAATCTCAAGAGATTTTTAAAGCCTTAATTGTAATTTAGAACTTACTGAATACATCATCTGAACATATTCATATACTGAATATATTTGATACATATACTGAACGTATATGAATCAAAAGGGTACTGATAAAACATATTCACTTGGCTAACGATTTCAATAACGAGGTAAATGTTCTAAAATAGCTTGAAACTTTAAACCATATAAAGTGATATGTGTTGATAATAAAAGTGATTATACACTTATTTCACTGAATATTTAGTATATGGTATTTCAGCCACTAATATATAGTAATTTAGATCATAGGTCTTTTTCCGGCCTCAGGTATGTCGGAGATTTGATGTTTTACCGTATTCCCGATATTCACGGTACCCTCCTGAAATTGCCGTACGGGAAAATCCAAATTTCATCTCTACCTCGGAGATGATGTGTCTAATCTCTCATGCACCTACTATAACACCACTTTCAAACTCGCTTAAATCTTGATATCCTACAGTTGTTGAAGTAGTAACTTATCTAACAACTATAACAAACACTTGTTCTCCTATATCAGTGTTGATGAACGCAGTGCTGTATTCTAATTGGTTCCTTATCTTTTTATTTAAATACCCATGCTTATACCAGTTTTTTTCATTTTAGAGTATTTTTAATATTTATTAAAGATTAAGAAGATAAAGAAGTTTTCAAATTATTTTTTTTAAAGGGAAAATGTTAAAAATATGTCTTTTAGATTAGGTTCTAAAAAATAATTCCCTAAATTAACATTTTTATTACCATTTTGACTATAAAAGTCTCATTTGTATTCTATTACATCAATTAAAATTAAATAAACCTAATATTTTTAAATTCTTTTTTTAAGAAAATAGTTTAATTATATGAAGGTAAATGAATTTTGAAATAACATTTTTGCAGATTCAGAAAAATGTATTTACAGATGACGAAAATTAAAAATTTTTTATTGAAGAATAATTTTATAATATTAATATAAAATAAATTAACATCCATATAATAAATAACATTAATAAAGACTAATAAAATTATTTTAAAAATATATAAATAAAATATCTAATACCATTATAAAAGACTGAAAATATGTATATACTACAGAGTGGATAGATGCCACGTAACTGTTAATTTATGAAAGTTCTCAATTTATTCATGAAATTCTTTAAATTAATTTCCTGGAGTATTCATATTCTTATTGGATTGTCATTGTTGTAATATTTTCCAAAATTAATGAAGTCAAACATTAATGTTTTTAGATGATATTATATTAAAATCTAATACTTAAAATATAACAATTCAAATGTAATTTAGTACATTATTTCAGAATAATATTTTCGGATTTAATTTTGAAAGAGTTTTTGAATTTCTTTGTTGTATTCACTCAGTTTTATGTAAAACAACTATGCTTTAAAATATGGTTAATTATTAATTTAATACATGAATAATACATGTAAGTTTATGTTTATTAAAGTAAATGTGATAGATGTTATAGATTTGTTTAGTAATGATTGCATTTGGCAATAAAAAGACGAAACTATTTTCAATTTTTCTCTACTGAAACAAAACGTGCTTTCTGATATTTATTTTTTGTAGTTGAAAAAATTATGCTTGGATTACTCTTCCTTTTCAAAAAATGTCAGTAAATGTTATTTTAAACTTCAGCCTCAAATGTGGAATGTTAGAGTCAAAGGAATTTCACTTTAATAGAATTTCTAACAAATACTTCAAAATTCAAACTAAATATTTAAAAATATATTTTACAAATGAATTTCTCAAATATTTTCTCTTAGGTAAATGATTAGTTAGCTGTACTTATCATTATATACTATTTAAAAAAAACTATTTCTTATGTAAATATAAATTTTAAAATAATTGAAAGAGGATTGTTATGGTTTAAATTTTAAGTACAGTATTTCGAATATTTTTGTCATAGATATAAATTATTCAGAATTGTTATTTTCAGAGTTTCAGGTAATCTGAACTGGTATAATCTTAAATTGCACTCAGGCAGAAATTACTATGTTTTTGGATGACATTTTTACTTATATTTTCTTTTCGAATATCAAACGACATATTATCTTCCAGGTCTACTGGTTTTCGAATATAGGAGGAATAATATCCTTGAAATATTCCTCTGTCACATTAAAACTGAGCTGTCAAGACCTAAAACTTATTAAACCCTAAAATTTGATAGTACTTTTTATTACTTTAGTCAACGAGAGAGTTTTTACTAGTTTTGAAAATATAGAAAAGAAACTTACAATTGCCAATTCGGTACACTTAATCTTATATCATTCGACAGTACAGACCCGAGGATATGTGCTGGCCTTGTTATTATGGGATTACTTCCTATGACAGCATACACAAATAGGGTAGTAATACTTTAAAAGCACAGACCTACAAGGCTTTGAGTGCCACTTTCAAAGGTATAGTTAGGGAAGTTAAAAGGTATAGTTAGAGGAACTTAACTAAAAATGTCACTGATCCGCGGTAACTCAGTCATCAAACGCAAGAATTTCGAATGTGAAAACTAGCTTCTTTGGTGTTCGAATTTATCTAAAAAGCAACATTTAGTTAAGGATGACTGACGTATGTAAAACATGTTGGTGGCCACAATATCCTCTAAGTTCTTAAACTATGCCTCTGGGGGAAGCAAGCCAATTACACTTGGTCCCTGCTTGTAAATTACGAGGAACTACTTTGTAAAAGTTTTTTATTCTGCGGTGCACTTCATAAAAATGAAAGCTTACCCCTTGCCTTAAATTCCAATAGCTTTTAGCTAACATCCTTGGATTGTCGAAGGAGCATAAGTAACATCAATAACAAAGATATTACAACCCTGAAGACACAGAAAGAACCTGAAGAGTATATGTTGATAACCGTACCATATATGGAAACAACAGTTGGGGTGTATGCCCACATACTGTGCAGACAGTGTGATTAAGGGGACATTAAAGAAACTATTATTGCTTTCAAATTATATGTTTTATCTGTGATAAGTAAAATTTATTTTAAATACCATCGTGATATATTGAAGTTTTAATTTTGCAGTTAATTCCTGACTCCATAAATTCAACTATTATCATACCATCAGCAATTATTGGTAACATATGCTGCATTAATATATTACAGCCATACGCTGTTTTAAAATCTGCAGAGAAATCTTCGCTGGGAGAAACATATTTATGCTAACGGAAATTTCTGACAGAAAACAAATAGTGCTGATTCTTGTTGCATTTAACAGTGCACAATACGAATATTTTTATCTTCTCAATCCTCACATTTATCTAAACTTCAACAATACGCTTGAAAAGAATCTTATCTAAGGTCAAGTCATATCATCGCGCTGAAACAGCATGTATTTATCAGCAATATATGCAAAGAAATATTTCAAAAGCTGTCAGCAGTCAAAATGAAAAATTAACTTTTGAATCCTCTAAGATCTGTAATTAAGTTATGAAGTATACACAAAATACAGAGTTGCAGATGCACGCTTAAAATTTCATTCCTCGTCTTACTTTCAAAGGAAAAGTATAGATGTCTCGATTGTGAACAATATTGTTTTCTTGTGAAATCAAAAATGTAGTAGTTTGCTTTCATTTAAAATATTGCATTACACGTCTGAACGCTAGGAGAATAAAGTTTTTAAATTTTTGAATATTAATTGTTGTTCAAAATATCAATGTGAAATCGCAACTACAATGTCAGAATTTGAAGTACTGTAATTAAATTGTAAGAAATAGAGAAAGATACTTCAGTGAGTAAAGAAATTCAGTAGAATCGAGGAATATTTATTAGAGACAAGAAATTCATAATATATTCAAAATTCTAATTCATAATCTATTCAAAAGTCGAAAAGAGAAGGCTTTTATTGAATGTTTGGGAAGTGTTTCTTAATTTGCTTTTTGCGGTTTGGTGACATAAATCGAAATAAAATTAGAAAAAATATACAAAAATATATTGACATTTTGAAATGAAGTTTCATTAAAAAGTATTTTCCGTACACTATATAATTGAAATTTTTAAAGAATTGTATTGCCTCGTTTTGTTGATAGATGGTACCGATTCAGTTCCTAAAAAACAGTATTTACTCAAATAAAAGAAATAAACATACATACATACATATGTGTAATAATAACAATATCTAAACCTCAAAGTCTATCCAAAATTATCCCTTTCCCCCATTCATTATTCTAAATCTTAATTTCTTCTCTCTATATTAATCATATTTTCCCAGCCCTGCAATTTGAAAGGGGAAGTTTTCATTCCTTTTTGCCGAACACAGAAATGCTTTCTTTGATTCTTGGA
>CM063511.1:130206208-130251208 GCA_032207245.1 Pardosa pseudoannulata
AACTAATCAGAAATTTTTAATTAAAATTCTCCGTATTACTTACAGAAAAAGTTATTTATTATACTTATATAATTTAGAACTAAAATTATAAATGTAACAGTGTTCTTAGTTTTTTTCAGTGTTAGAAAAAAGGAAAACTGCAATTGATATACATTGTGTTTGTTAGAGATATCTAAGAACAGCTGTAGCTGTTAGAAGTTTTATTATCTATAAATTTTACTACAAAAATATATCTTCTTATAAATGTTGAATGTGCATGAAAACTAATTAAAATTATAAATGTAACAGTGTTTTTAGTCGCTTTTCAGTGTTAGAATAAAGAAAAACTGTAATTGATATACATTGTGTTACTTAGAGATATCTAAGAACAGCTGAAGCTGCTAGAATTTTTATTATTTATAAATTTTTCTGCAAAAATATTTCTTTTTATAAATATTGAATGTACATGAAAACTAATCAGAAATTTTTAAATCTAATTCTCCGCATTATAGAAAAAAATGTTATTTATTTTGTGCTTATATAATTTAAAATTAAAATTATAAATGTAACAGTGTTATTTAGTTTCTTTTCAGTGTTAGAATAAAGAAAAACTGTAAGTGATATACATTGTGTTAGTTAGAGATATCTAAGAATAGTTGAAGCTGTTAAAATTTTAATTATCTATAAATTTTGTTGCAAAAATATTTCTTCTTATAAATGTTGAATATACATGGAAACTAAACAGAAATTTTTAAATAAATTCTCCATATTACTTACCGAAAAAGTTATTTATTATACTTATATAATTTAAAATTAAAATTATAAATGTAACAGTGTTTTTTAGTTTCTTTTCAGTGTTAGAATAGAGAAAAGCTGTAATTGATATACATTGTGTTAGTTAGAGATATCTAAGAACAGTTGAAGCTCTTAGAATTTTTATTATCTCTACATTTTGCTTCAAAAATATTTCTTCTTCTAAATATTGAACGTATATGAAAACTAATCAGAAATTTTTAATTAAAATTCTCCGTATTACTTACAGAAAAAGTTATTTATTATACTTATATAATTTAGAACTAAAATTATAAATGTAACAGTGTTTCTTAGTTTCTTTTCAGTGTTAGAATAAAGAAAAACTCTAATTGATACACATTGTTTTAGTAAGAGATATCTAAGAATAGTTGAAGCTGTTAGAATTTTTATTAATTTTGCTGCAAAAATATTTATTCTTATAAATGTTGAATGTGCATGAAAACTAATCAGAAATTTTTAAATCGAATTCTCCTTATTACAGAAAGAAAAATGCTATTTATTATGTGCTTCTACAATTTAAAATTAAAATTGTATATGTAACAATGTGTCTTAGTTTCTTTTCAGTGTTAGAATAAAGAAAAACTGTATTTGATATACATTTTGTTAGTTAGCGATATCTAAGAATAGTTGAAGCTGTTAAAATTTTTATTATCTATAATGTTTGCTGCAAAAATATTTATTCTTATAAATGTTAAATATGCATGAAAACTAATCAGAAATTTTTAAATCGAATTTTCCGTATTACTGACAGAAAATGTTATTTATTATAAACTTATATAATTTTAATTAATACAGATTTTGACACTCAAAAACTAACTCACAAAATTAGAGAGGGCATTTTACTTTATTTAAATTATAAATGATGAAAAAATAGAAGTGATTTTTATATATCACACGATATGCACAATGGACGTAAAAATGTAACAGTGTTTCTTTGTTAGAATAAACAAAAACTGTATTTGATATGCATTGTGTTAGTCAGAGATATCGTAGTATATTTGAAGATATTAAAATTTTTATTATCTATAAATTTTTGTACAAAAATAGTTTATCTTATAAATTTTTGATATATATGAAACTAATTAGAAATTTTTAAATCGAATTATCCGTATTACTGACAGAAAATGTTATTTATTATGTACTTATATAATTTTAAAGATTTTAACTCACAAAATTAGCGACGCAATTTAAATTTATTTGAATTAAAAATGGTGAAAAAATAGAAGTAATATTTACCTCACTGTATGTAGAATAGATGTAAAAGATGTAACAATCTTTCTTTTTTAGAATAAATAAGAGTTGTAAATGATATGCATTATGTTAGTTAGAGATATCTAAGTATCGCTGTAGCTGTTAAAATTTTAATATCTATAAATATTTCTACAACCTTAACACGAACTATTCCATAAACCTACTAAAAGTTTATAAATGTAGAACAAATATTGTTGTATGTAGGAATGATGAATAGTTTGAAGAACTGGTGCTTACATTTTATCTTGTATCTATAATAATACTAATCTTAGACCAAACGTTTTAAAGTCATCGTTTTAAAATAAAATATCCTTACCACAGATTTAAAATTATAAAAGTCAAATTTATGTATTATTATAAAAGGGTTTTATAACCGTAAACTCTCTGATCTATAAATCTCAAATATTTACCTTTATAAAGATCCCTAAATTTTATATCATATCCATAGCTTTATATAAATTTTTCCAACAACCTTAAGGCAAAATAAATATAACTTAGAGAAATCTCATATGAATAGCATAATAACCTCGCTTATGGTTTACTTTTCTATAACCGTCAAAGAATTAAAAAATAATAAGCTATTGCATGGCTGGAAAATTTAGCCAAGTTGGGATTTTACAGAAGCGTGTAAAACTTTTTAACACTCGCCATCAGATATTCCATTAGAAAATAAAAGAAAATCTATTACAATCGCGAATTTCCTTCTGCCGCCCGTTTATAGCCTTCCTTTTCATTGTGAATCTGGTGGGACTGGATTTATGGTTAATATATCACCCACGGCTGTCAGATTTTTAAGCTATTTGCATAGCCTGGTATATGGCACGCGAAAGTATCGTTCAGTTGTCAGCGTAGGGATTTGTTATCTTTCCTTTCACGTAACTTTTAGGGGTTTCTCGTAAACAGAAGCACTATTGATTGCAGGTGAATTTGTGAAAAGTCTCACAAATAAGGCTGGAAATGTATTTGAGGTTGATGATGAAAGTTACAAAGCGTTGACGTAAATTATTAATTATAAAATTTTCTGAATATAATTTAATTGAAATTTCGTTTTTTTATAACAGAAATCGTCAATTTTATTAATTGTTATAGTTTAGTTTTATTTTAATTTATTATCTTTCTTCTATCCTTTAAAATATTCCTTGAGCTTTTATTTCCAGTTATACTCCTAATTGTATTATTAATACGTTAAAACGTATGTAACTCATAAATTATTAATTATAAAACTTCGCGCAGATATGTAAGTGAAATTTCCTTTTTTGTTTAAATAAAATTCATTTCATTTCACTTTTTTTGTAATTTTTTTTAATTTATTGTTTATATATACAATTTTTCCATAAACATTTATTCCAATTAATTTTCCTAATTATGTGCTATTAATACCTAAAAACTTCCATAACTTGCGTAAATTATTAATTATAATACTTTGTGCTGATATGCAACTTGAATTTCATATTGTCATATTTATTTCTTTCCAAATTTATTGTTCGTATTTAAAATTTTCCTCCAAATTTTATTTCTATTTATTATCTTCATTATGAATCATTAATACTTAAAAATTCACCTAAATAAATTATTAATTATAAAACTTCAAGTGGATATGTAACAGAAATTTCACCAAATTTTTAAAATATTTTTTATTTCATTTTATTATTTTATCATTTTTTTATTTGTTGTTTGTATTTAAAATCTTGAGCTTTTATTTCCATTTATATTAGAATTTATGTGGTATTAATACTTAAAAATTTACTAACGTCGTATATTACAGCATACATTTTCAACCCATATTATTAATGCGATTATAAGGAAAGCCTTTTCTACCGATATTATTAATGCTCATATAATAACCAAATAACGTCCTACATTTCGATGGGATATCCCATGGATCACATCTGCTTTTGGGATACGTTCAAATACATAGAATTCATAATCATTTTGAAATTTCTACAGATGAAACGTGCACATTTCTTTCTGTAGAATATATATATATATATATATATATATATATATATATATATATATATATATATATATATATATATATATATATATATATATATATATATATATATATATATATATATATATATATATATATATATATATGTCACACACATATATATATATATATATAAAATCTGTGTGTGTTTCAACCTTACTGCTTTTCAGTGCACGGGAAACAAATAGATTCAAAACACCTTCGCAAAGAAAATATAGACCACTGCAGAGATCTCTAGCCCTAATAGAGTATGGGTAGCTTTAGATTTCATGAAGTAGGACACATAAAATATTTGTGTAATTAATATTAATTTACAATATTTGCAGAATGCCGTATGGCAAGGAAGTCACACACATATGTTTAGTTTGTATATTGTTTCTGCGTAAAATTTTAGTCAATAATTTTATATGATTGTTATTCTCTAGCAAGTGATATGTTAAAGCTTTCATTGTTCTACAGACCAACAAACAGTCTAAACGAAAAAAACCTTTGTTTCTTGTATCATGAATGGAAAAATTATGAATTATTAAGGAAAAATATGGGAATAAGATATAACGATAGTTCCCATTATATAATATATGATCTTATAGGAATATTATGCGATTTTAAATATAATGGTGACAAATGAAGCATTAAAGTTACAATTGTCTACAAACCTGTAGTATTGTATGGGTGATCTGCCAAATAATTTAATATGTCCCGCTACTATGTTTCCTATTTTAGTGGAGGAACATACTTTTTAATCAGACAAAATATATTAATTTCTTAAAATAAATACATTGCTGATATTAGAGGTCCCTGTACATCTAAAAAATTCCTTCGAGCTTATAAATGCTCGAACAGAGACCGAGTTTTATACTCTCTGGGTAATAAAAAATATCATTAACACTGCGGCAGAGATGATGCAAATATAAAGTTAGGAAAGAGGGAGAGGGTATTTTAAATGACTCTCGAGATCAGATTTATGAAAGCCCCCTGGGATATATTACACATTTCCTGGATGGTGTCATAATTTTTTCTTTTTTCTGATGTATTTTGTTCCCCCCGGATATGATGAAAGGCCATCTTAAGTACTGATGAAGACATTCCCTGAATTTGGTATAATGCCAGCATTCAAGTTTTCCCCTCATACAGAAAATGATTCAGACACTTGGAATAAATAGATACAATAAATCAAAACCTGAATCCCAACGTATGAAAAAAGCCACTGTAATCTGCCGTGTACATGTACATAGGAAATATCAAAGACTTTTCCTGGAAACTGGACAGTCCATTTAAGAAATTAAAGCAACGCGTCTGTATATGATGGAACCTGAAACTTTATTTTATTGGTTGCAATTCAGAGAATTTTATGGTGTCTTGAAATATCGATTTCCTTTGGAAATTTAACGATTTAACAAGTATTATTCCTACGTAAAATTTTATTTAGTTCAAAGAGAAATTTCAATTGGTAATATAAAGGTTTATTACCAAAAGAAAAAGAAAAGAAAAAGAAAAAGAAAACCAAATATGAAGAGATATTTTTAAACCTTTAAAATTGAAGTACCATTCGCAAAATAATTTTTGAAATATTTAACATACAAATTTTAAATTTGCATATATGTGCAAGAGGGCTAATCAAATATTTCAGACAATAATAATGAAAAATAAATTAAAAATCAATATCATGACTGGGAGAGTGCAGCTATGTTTGACATAAGGTTTGCGAAACTGATTTGCTCGCCCCACTCACACGTTGTGGGTTGAATGCCCAAGTTTTTTTCGCGACTCCAGGAAGCATGTGCTGTGGCCAGTGAAAACGATTGCACTTAAACTTCACCAAGTTTTGGAGAGTTGTGATTGGTCTCCAGGAGGCGATTCAGGACCATCCTTGGAGCCCTGGTCCTTCTGGGCCGAGCTGGGAAAGGACGCATTGTGCAAAGGACAATAGAACAGCAAACGCATCAACAGAGGATAATGGAAAAAGTATAGGGTTGCCTGAGAAGAAAGAAGCAAAAGAATGCAGCATTCTCTTGGACATTGGCAATTTTTTTTCAGGCGTAGCACGTGGAGTGCTTTTTTTAATTTTTAATTTTTTGTATATTTTTTAGCATATTTCCTTGTCTTTTGGTCTATATTTGAATGTTGTAATAGAGATCAGTGTCATTTTACTATAATAAAAGATGATATAAAGTAAACTTGTGTTATTAATGGCTTTGAAATACCAACAGCAATGTACTACACCACAGCAATGACCATAATGAGATCCCATTATTTCTTCAGAATTTCAAGAGATACATCTCAATATAGAACGTGAAGCTTACTTTATTGGTTGCATTCATGAAGTTTTATGTCATCTCCAAACATCAATTTCAATTGGTAATATAATGGTTTTTTAACAGAAAAAAGAGAAAATCCAAATATGAAGAGACATATATTTGAAATTGAATTTTTTTTAAAACTTTAAAATCAAAGGACCATTCGTAAATAATTTTTGAAATATTTAATATGCAAAATTTAAATTTGCATCAATGTGCAGGATGACTAAATTAAAAATTTCAGACAATAATAATGAAAAATAAATTAGATATCAATAACATTACCATATTGAGATCCCATTATTTCTTCAGGAATTGAAGAAATTCATCTCAGTATAGAACCTGAAACTTGCTTTATTGGCTGAATTCATGAAGTTTTATGTCATGTCCAAACATCAATTTCAATTTTTAATATAATGAATTTTTACCCCCCCCCCCAAAGAAAAAAACAAATATTAAGATACATTTATTTTAAATATTTATTTAAAATCTTTAAATTTTTAAATTGAAAATTGTGAAATATATTTATTTTATATATTTATTTAGATTTTAAATATCAGATTTTAAATTTCATCAGGCTAGCTAAATCAAAAATTTCAGTCAATATCAATAAAAAATTGAATTCAATAAGATGATCATATTGAGATCCCATTTTTCTTCAGAAATTCAAGAAATATAGCTGAGTACAAAACCCAAAACTTGCTTTTTTTCTGAATTCATGAAGTTTTATGTTATCTCCAAACATCAATTTCACTTGGTAATATAATAGTTTTTTGCCAAACAGGAAGAAAACCCAAATATGAAGAGATATTAATTTAAAATAGCTTTTTTTAAACAAGTACCACTAGTAAATAAATTTTGAAATATTTAATATAAAGTTTTTAAATTTACATTTACGAGCAGGATGGCTAAATCAAAAATTTCATTTAATAATAATTAAAAAAATCTGAAATCAATATCATGATTATATTGATATACCATTTTTTCTTCAAAAATTCAAGAAATATATAAAACCAGAAATTTGATTTTTTGGCTGAATTCATGAAATTTAATATCATCTTCAAACTATCATCTATCAATTTCAATTGTTAATATAAAGGTTTATTACCAAAAAAAAAACGAAATATGAAGAGACATTTTTTTTAATTATATTTTTTAAACCATTAAAATTGAATTACTATTCGTAAATAATTTTTGAAATATTTAATATACAGATTTTAAATTTACATCAATGTTGAGGACTGCTAAATCAAACATTTCAGAAAATAATAATGAAAAACACATGAAATCAATATCATAATCATATTGAGATAAAATTATTTCTTCAGAAATTCAAGAAACACAACTGAATATATAAAGTGAAATTTGAATTTTTGGCTGAATTCATGAAGTTTTATGTCATCTCCAAACATCAATTTCAATTGGTAATAGAATGGTTTTAAAATCATTATGAGCCCTTGGATTTATTTTTAGTTTAATAAAGAATGACTTATGACTTCTTTTTTTTTACTTAACTTTTATTTTCTAATGTTTTCTTTAAAAAATTTCACTAGAAGAAAAAAATATTTTTCCTCAGAATAAGTGCTTACCTGCAGTCTATATAAACAATTCGTTTTCCGAGTTTCATAAAACCTGCACCATATTCTTCCAAAAAAATAAAACAATTTTATGTCATAAATGGCTCTTTCCCTCTCAACCTCTCCAAAAAAAAGATGAAAAAAAGCACTTTATTCTTCTTCTGAATATGAAATTTTCTAATTGCTAAACTTTAAAACAACCACGTATTTTCCTTCAGGGAAATGTGTTTCGTTATTCACGTTTAAAAATAGCTGAAACGTCGAAATTTATTTATTTACATTAAACATCGCCATTTTTTATGTCCCTTCCAAAAAAAGTCATTTTTGCATTCCAAGGTATTTTTAGAACCCTGGCAAAATTATTAATGTGGTCATAAAATGGAAGTCATTAAACCGTAGCGCTCTGTCTTACGAAAACCTTAATGATTTCTGTGAAACATCATATTGATAAATGAAATGGAAAATATTTCCATATTTTTATATCATTAACTACGCACTATTTTAAGTATTAAGAAAAAAATATTATTCTTTAATCATAAAATTCGCAAAAAAAAATTAGAATGTTCGAAATTTGTATCGATGATAAATCATTATTTAAATTGATTCTATGGAAACGGTTATGGAAGAATTTTCTTCCAGATAAGAAATAAATGTTTTACAACAAGTAATTCTATTTTTTTTCTGCCATTCTTGAGATACAATAGCTAAAATCAGTTTTTCCGGTTGGGGGTCTCAAACCGGATACTTGAACCGGAATTTAGGCATTAAGTGATGCCGCTCCGATGGTGCAGGAAGTATAATCGTTTTAGCAAAAGGAAAAAAAAAGTTTTTAAGTGTGTGTGTTTCGGGGGAGGGTTACAAGGGTGGTTACAAAATAGAAAGAAATGGGTTCTAATTTTTCTTATTTTAATTTTTTTCACATTTTCTAGGATAATATTGCCTTGTGCTGCAGTTTGTCAAACATATTCGTCCCTATAATTATTTAAAGATTGATAATTATGTTATCAATAAAGATTTTAAAAGTAACATATAATATAATTTAATTTTTTAAATTTTTTAAAATGAAAGAAAATGTATATATATATATATATATATATATATATATATATATATATATATAAATATATATATATATATATATATATATATATATATATATATATATATATATATATATATATATATATATATATATATATATATATATATATATATATATATATATATATATATATATATATATATATATATATATATATATATATATATATATATATATATATATATATATATATATATATATATATATATATATATATATATATATATATATATATATATATATATATATATATATATATATATATATATATATATATATATATATATATATATATATATATATATATATATATATATATATATATATATATATATATATATATATATATATATATATATATATATATATATATATATATATAAATATATATATATATATATATATATATATATATATATATATATATATATATATATATATATATATATATATATATATATATATATATATATATATATATATATATATATATATATATATATATATAAATATATATATATATATATATATATATATATATATATATATATATATATATATATATATATATATATATATATATATATATATATATATATATATATATATATATATATATATATATATATATATATATAAATATATATATATATATATATATATATATATATATATATATATATATATATATATATATATATATATATATAACATCCATATATTTAAAAAATGCTGTAGTCATCACTGTAAAGATATTATTAAATGTAGTGATCGAGTAGATTGAGGCAGACGTTCACATACAAAAACATTTTTATTTAGAACATAAGATAACACGAAACACACAAATCCCCTTGGGGAAAAAGAACACAAAATACAGAACTATTTTGATGATATTGATTACATAGCGATCTTAAAGGAAAAAAACCACGAAATCTGTGTGCAAACCCTTTTATTCTTTATTGGATGGCTGTGGCTACAGGATTAATGGCATTCCGGTAACCAATCACGTCTTTTTAATTACTTCTAGTTTATTCTGGAAGATATAGTGCCACTACAATATAATGAATCAACCGGGCTGTGATTCTAAATTCAAGATGCCATTAAATGAGCGTTGGCCACTATTATTATGAAAAATGTTCTTTAGAATTTGTCAATAAGGAAACTAGATTTTGAATGGAGAACAGAAAATATTTAAGTTAGGATTTTACGTTAATAGAATTTTATTAACACACACACACACACACACACACACACACATATATATATATATATATATATATATATATATATATATATATATATATATATATATATATATATATATATATATGTATATATATATGTATATATATAGATATATATATGTATATATATGTATATATATATATGTATATATATATATATAATATATATATATATATACAAATATATATATAGATATAGCTATATATATATATATACATATATATATATATATATATATATATATATATATATATATATATATATATATATATATATATATATGATCACACACATATGTATATATACGTGTGTGAGTGTGTGGGGGTTTGTGTGTGTGTGTGTGTGACACGGTGAAAAATAATCCTACGGTCACATCGAATTAATCCCCTTTTGTGTTCACTTGTCTGGGATTGCTGGGCTAGGTGATGCCTAGACAGCTAGATTATTGAAGTAAGTAATAGTTAGTCGGGTCACATTGAAGAGTATTAGCAAGTTCACGTGGAACTGAAATGTTATTAAATAGCTGCTAAAAAGTTATGTTTAACAGTCAAAGGCAAAAAAGATAACAAATAATTGCTGGAACACGGTTGGACACCACTGCGAGCAACACATAGAATTTTCTGAAGGAACAGTCAACTTAATCAGCGAATTTAACATTAAAAGTAACTTAGAAATGATAGGAAAAACTGAGCCATTTGCCAGCGACAGCCAAAAAATGCCATAAGTGGACAGAACCTTGTGTTTATAGTAGAGAAAGCTTTTGGAAGTGGGAAGAATTTTAAGTCAAGGACACTCCTTTAATTAAGCCATTTTGTTCCTGGGAAAATATGATTTGAAGGAATAATCATGGGAAAGAGGAGAGTTTTTATGAGATATTAAAGTACAATAATTTTGATTTTACATATATATGTATGTGTGTTACTTTTTAACATTTCCTACCAGAAACTGATTGATATATATCAAATTAGAGCATTTATAGAGGATTAATAAAATATAAATGATAATTACCTGTTAAAGCTGGTCAACGGGAAGGATGAAAATGGATAGTACCTAAAAATCTTTTAGGTATATCTTTTCAATATTATATAAATAGTATAATGTTATAAATATATCGAATAAAACGTATTTTGAAATTTTATACTAATTCTATAGCATTTTAATAGATTCAAAATATTAAAAAAGATGAATTTTTCTATAAAAATATATGTTAACATCCAAAAAATCTTTCTTAAATTGACAGTAATTTACTATGATATTGATGTTTGACATTTTCGGAACGTATAAAAATATTAAAATTACAAGTATGGCATATTTCGCAAGAGAAAAAAAAATATATAATGATAAATATATTTCCACACAACTTCAAATTTGATTGAAATTGCGTAGGTACGTAAGGAAATTTTGCATATACTCCTTCTTATACGTTACATAAATAAAGAATTTTGGGAAATAGAGAAGCATCAGGGAAAGAAGCATGCAGTTGAAATATGAACTGTAGCGCAGTCAAAATGATTTCAAAACTCATAAAATTGGAGAAAATATACTGCGGTGTTTTTGTTAGCTTGCAAAATGAAATATTTCGATATATTTCAAAATTGCAGAAGTAGTAAAAAAAGAAAAACACATTCAAGAGTTTTAAATCTCCGTTTTTGGAGAGTGTGAAGAATTCTCTTCGCTCGTTTTCAGCGATGTTGTAAATAAAACGGCGGTATAAGAATAATCTTAAAAAAGTATTACATAAATGTAATTCTGAAATTGGAAAACTTAAAGGAGCGGTAACTTTTCCAGAATGCTTAGCGGAAATGACATTCGGATTCTTATATTATTATAATCCTAGAAAGCTTCAACATAATTGGATTCTTTTCTGGTTTCATATTTTATCAGTAAAAAGGCAGGAAATGGGGTAGAAAATTAAAAAGATATATAGACATTTTATTTCTACTGTATACTCTTAACGTCATATAGTATTATATTAAACATAACAAGAAAAATAGACGAAAACGTAAAAGATAAAATATATTAAACGTATTAAAACATATTAAACATAAAAGATATACATTTTATTTCTAATATATAATCTAAACTTCATATAGTATTATATTAAACGTAACAAGAAAAATAAACTTAAAACGTATAAGATAAAACATATTCAACGAATTAAAGCATATTAAACTTAAAAGATAAATAGACATTTTATTTCTACTGTATACTCTTAGCATCATATAGTATTATATTAAACGTAACAAGAAAAATAGACGAAAAACGTAAAAGATAAAACATATTAAACGTATTAAAACATATAAAACGTAAAAGAGAGACATTTTATTTCTGCTATATAATCTTAATGTCATATAGTATTATATTAAATGTAAAAGGAAAATAGACAAAAAACGTAAAAGATAAAACATAATTAACTTATTAAAACATATTAAACGTAAAAGATAAATAGGCCTTTTATTTCTGCTGTATACTCTTAACGTCATATAGTATTATATTAAAGGTAACAAGAAAAATAGACGAAAAACGTAAAAGATAAAACACATTAAATGTATTAAGACATATTAACGTAAAAGATAAATACACATTTTATTTCTACTGTATACTCTTAACGTCATATAGTATTATATTATATGTACCACCATAGAAATATTTATAAAACTGTTACTACGAACTATGAAATAAGTCGATTTTAGTCATAATTCTATTCAAAGTAAATAAATTATGGGGAAATATAAATGATGTTCATAATCAAAAATATAAATGAACTAGCATATATCCCATCATATGATGAAATCAGTAAAAATTTTAATTTTCCAGCATTGTAAAGTGCCCTATGAGACTCCTTAACGGAAGCGACATTCGGATTCTTATATTATTATAATCCTAGAAAGCTTTAAAATAATTGGATTCTTTGGTGGTTTCATATTTTTATCAAGAATCCGGGCAGGAAATGGGTTAGAAAATTAAAAAAAATGAGACATTTTATTTTTACTGTATACCCTTAAGGTCATACATTATTATATTATACGTAACACCATAGAATATTTAAAAACGGTTTTTACGAAATTTGAAATAAGTGGATTTTAGTCATTTATTCAATTATAATTTTCTCACTGTTTCCATTCTACATCTCTGTTTATTGTACATAATTATAAAATGCGGAACAGAAAAGATTTTTATAACCATTGATCAAAATATCTATAAATCATGTGTGTGTTAAACTTATATTAACTGATGCTTAAATTAAGAAGAAAAATCCTTATATATCTCTAAATATCTCTGTCAACTGTTTTCTCAGAACTGTGGAATGTTTCGCTAGGATTAATTTAAATTTACTCTAAATATAATGAAAAAATAACGTAAAGTGTAAATATTTACATTTTGATATTTTCGCAAAATTGATATTTTATGTTAATGTAATGTTCATATTATTTGGGACATTTCTGCATTTAAAGTATTTGTATGCAGCAACCAAAGGTTACAGCGAGAAATACAGTTAAGAACATCACGATGCAACCCGTGTATTCATAGTTCTTTAAAATATATAATTGTAAATATAATATACTATTATTGAAATATAATATTAAAAATATATCATTTCCGTTATGCACAACTTCAGAATTTAATTTATCTCAGTTATTATTAGAAAGTTATTCTAAATGAAAAAAAATATTAGCGAAATATATATTTGGATTTATTCATTTACACGGCATGTTAACAGGTCTACAGGGTAAATATTAGCCTTCAGCACACATTTACTCTTCTTCCGAAAGAATTTTTCATTAAACTCTGTGTTGATGACTGACTAGATATTTCCTCAGGTAATGAGACGGCATTTCACCGAACTTACGAAATTAAAATCCACAAGAAAAAATAAATGACAACACATCGATTTGTTAGCCTTTTTCAGTATTAAACTCTGCAAATATTGAAAATTTTAAAAAAATAGATTTCCTGAGAGGATTAATTTTAGCGTCTAAGGCAAAAGTGCAATTTGACTGTAAGCATGAAGATCATAATCAATTATATTAAGGTTTTTGATACCATATTATCTTAAAGTACATGAAATATGTCACAAAATAAAATCGTATATAAAACAGTTTCCTACAATAATCAAAATATTTTTTTTTATTTTATAAATATTCCAAATATTTTGTGTATATTTCTAAGTATAGTAAGAATTTGAAATTTATCGCCTGTTAGAATGGGGGTGTTAGCTAAAATTGCTTAGGCCGGTCTCACCAAAGTCGTTTAAAGCCTAACCGCAATTAATCTCTTAAAAGAAGAATGGCATCCTACCAATGGATGGCACCATGAATTAATCATGGTTAGCCGTTAAAGGATTTGGGTGAGATCGGCAGTTAGTTCAAGAAATTATACGACTCTTAAAAGTGGACAAAAATGAAAAATAAGTATCATATTTGATCAAAGATATCTTGAAATTGATTCCTTCATATTCGATTTAATTTCCAATTTGTTTACCAGGAAAACTCCAATCCTCTTAACTCTAGTGTGCTATATATCCCTCTATCCGAATAAGTGGATATAAGAGTTGTTATAGGAGATAAAAGCTAAGAAATTTTAAAGAATATCATGCTACGAATTTGAATTATTTAATCATTAGAATTATAGCTATATGTGGGTATATGTATATATATATATATATATATATATATATATATATATATATATATATATATATATATATATATATATATATATATGTATATACATATATATACATATATATGTATATACATATATATATATATATATATATATATATATATATATATATATATATATATATATATATATATATATATATATATATATATATATATATATATATATATATATATATATATATATATATATATATATATATATATATATATATATATATGTATATATATATATATATATATATATATATATATATATATATATATATATATATATATATATATATATATATATATATATATATATATATATATATATATATATATATATATATATATATATATATATATATATATATATATATATATATATATATATATATATATATATATATATATATATATATATATATATATATATATATATATATATATATATATATATATATATATATATATATATATATATATATATATATGTATGTATGTATGTATATAGATATACATAAATGCATGCATGACTAATTGTACTTGTGTGCGTGTGTTTTGTTCGTGAAAAAGGCTAATTTAGCGTTAAAAAATTGTATGTCTGAAATTTTGACATGTAAAATTAACATCCAATTTTGGACACCTATTGCATATGAATTAAAGAATGTTTGAATATATTTAACATTGTAATACGTTTAGTGAACAACTGCTAGACTGTTGTAAATATCTACATGAAATAAATTTTTAAATTGTCGCAAAATCTGGTACTTTCCAGGTTCAATAGTTTTTCTCCCGATGTAAAAATATTAAATATAATTTTTGAAAGAACCGTCACTTTTTGAAAGATTTTATCTTAAATCCATTTTAGAAGATCTTTCAAAAACTACTAAATCGAAATTGTACTCTTGATAGAAACAAAAGTATTGCTACTTTGTATCTAATCTTATTATACTTGTTCCACTTTTCAAATAGAACCTATTTTAATGCAAAGAAAATAAATTACGTCTGCGTACCTCACAATTGTGATCTGTAGCTATTTTTATCACCTAAAACTATTCAGGAAAATATTCCTTCAAAAATCAATTCTCCAACAATCTTTTGCAGATCAAGTTATGGTTTATTTTTCATTCACGTAAACTGATAGTTATTATTGTTCGCATGTTTACATTCTAAATTTGTATTATTTTAAAAACATTTCGGAAATTCAAATTACGTCATTGTAATTAATTATCTTTCGTATTCATTATCTATTAAAATTATTCCGATTATTATTTTGAGCTCTTTCTGTCTTTGTTATATAGTACTTTATTGTGATCCATCCTGTTTTCTCAATTAATATTATACTCATGTATTCAATTAATTCAACTGTAATTTCAGGTGACATTCTATTTTTTTATGTTCATTGTATATATACTTGTATTCTTGTATACAACCCCTTATATCGTGATTAAGTCACTGGGGGGATACTCTGAAGTTACTCCATGGCAACACAAGCGACTCTCAAGGACATCTGCACTTGCACGTGCGCCTGGCATCCTGCCAAAGATATAATTTGCATGCTTTTCTTCTCGCTTCTCGGCAGGTATAAAAGCGGAGGGAAAATGTAACCAGAGAGAGCGCATTTCAGTACGAAGTACGTACGCCTTGAATAAATGTTTTTATCTTAAATGGAGTCAGTTACTTAGTAGGTAAAATCTACACGCAACCTCAACAGCAATCACCTACAGTTAAATCATTTGTTAATTGAATAAATGAAAAATCTCACAGTTGTGACTTTAAATTAGAGAAATGTTTCAGACAGTAATAACTTTAGAAAGACTATAATTATATTTTTTTAATTTAATATATAAATTTTTATTTCACTATTCATTTATGATATTTTGGATGTTCTTTTCTTTTTACAAATACAGTGCGCTCCGCTTAATGTGATCAGTCTGCGACACCGTGATAACCGATTGATAACAATAAATGATGTAAAAAATTAGATAAATCCCCCCTTTAATTCACACTTACTATATTTCAAAATAAAATGAAAAAACCCACCTTATGTTTATGTACTGTACATTATCATTTAAGACATAAGAATTGTTTACATGATAAAAATTATTGATCAATTGTTGACTGTCTATAATTCTTTCGATTAAGCGCAATGATAAATCGTTCGTAATCATAATATATTTTAAAGTCATTAGAACGGTGAACTCCCCGTTTCAACACTTTCAATATGCAATTCAGAAGCTGAGAAATGTTTAACTGCGCTGCAGAATTGCGTTGACTCATATTTGTCATAACCTGTCATAACGATTTAAAATTTAGATATTTAGTTTTAATGTTAAATCATTTCGCTTTCTGGCTTCCATATCGACAAACTGCATGGAAGCGAGCAAGGCATACAGTGTGAATACGTTCAGTCTCAGTTCCAAATAGAATTTGTTGCCTTCTGCTTATCTGACAATTATTGACCAACAGCAGGGTGTGCGTATTTCTGAAAAATTCGAGAACCAAGGGAAAGAAAAGAATGGGTTCCTTCTGAATACATTGTGAATATTCATTTGTCAGTTAAAATGAGGTTCGAAAACTGATAACATTAACCGATGTAACGATCACATAAAGCGATAATTTTAACATACAAATGAATAGAGAAAATCGGGACCAAGCGATTTCGATAACAATAAGCGATTGATAACACTAACTGCGATCGCAATAAGCGGATTCCACTGTATATCTAGAAATGTTTGTAGTCATCATAGTTTGTAGAAATGTTTGTACTTGCTTCGACATCATGGCTAATATGGGTAATGCACACATTAGAAACCCCAAATTGAAAAGAGATTCTGTGTAAGTGACTATCAGTTATATCCGTATATATGACTGCGAATGTTTGATAACGAAAACTCAGACTTTCGGGCAATCTAGCTCTGATCTTAACCCATATGACCGTGAGACCATACAGCTACTTCCAGTGGTGGTGGACAGATCTCTAGTATTGGTTCACCCCACTCGGCTAGCCACCTTTGAATTGTCCGGAGCGCCGCTGTCACCACTTGTGGGTTCGAATGTAGATTAGTGGTCATAGGAAGAATTTGGAATACTACTGAATGCTCTAGCGGGCCTCTGGACAACACAGGCATGGAATGTTCTAGATGGCGGATATTTGGTGTGGATTTTAAGTCAAATTTGAGATTTGTTTAAAGTTCGAGGTCTTGTTTCATATTTTGTGCAATATCACTAATTTATAACTCCCAAAATTAATAATAATAATAATATTAATAATTTCTATGTACTACCTTTGGTCTTGTGAATGTCGATGTGTGAGCCTTGAAACTGAAATATGGAACAAACTTGATGGATGTGATTTAAAGTGAATTTTGCAACAAGATTTGAGTGTTGATATTTCGTCCAATTTTAAGTAATTTACACCTTCAAAATAAGACACAAACATTTTTATATATGTATTTAGAATTATGTCTCTGTTTGAGCTTGTTCATGGATAAAGAGGGAAGATTCAATAGGAATGAACTTAATGAATGCTATTTTTTCCAATAGTATTTGCAACAATATTTGAATCTGTATCAGAATTTAATAGTGATCACTACTAAGATGTACCGTAGAACAATCGGATCATGGCACTGTATATGGGTGAAAATAGTATCAACATCAGAATTTTATATCTTCCAAATAAAAAAAGGATTCTCATGCACTATTTATTATTCCTGTGTATGTAATAGCCTTTACGTGCACATGCAGATTCAAAAGTGAAATGGGATAATTGTGATTATGTATGAACTTTATACCAAAACATACTGTTTGTATCAAAATGTATACTGAATCATTCAGTTGAATATTACATTTTTGATATCGCGTCTCTAAAATTGTATGAAACATATTGCATGAAAAAACATTTCAGAGAGAGGCCACAGACTGTTTGAAATTAACGAAAAAATGTCGTGATATGACGTGCCTCTAGACTTTAATAGCTTTATGCTTAATTTAAAGTGTTGTAGTAGTTTTCTTGTTGTTATCGTAGGTAAACAGCTTTACTGGTAGTTATCCTATTCATTACTCTCGAGACTAACTTCATTCTGTTCGGCAGTTTCCAGTCAACAATTCCATAATTTCCAAGGCTTGCGTGATGTCCTTCCTTTTTCCCAAAAGGATCACATCAAAGCATCAAATATATTTTATTAATCTTAACACATGGTCAAATACGGCTGTTTCAGAAACTAACAGCACCTAACCTCTCGAAAATGATTTTTAGCCAACATACTAAGCTTGTCTAATTATCACATTTGTGAAAAGTACACAGTATTTTTTGTACCAATTACAGTCCATTTTAACTTATACAGAGAATAGTTTATTTGATTCTTCTTCTTAATGCAATTCTCATCAGCTTTAAGGTACGTTCAACTGAAAACTAAAAGGACAGGTATGTCTTCAAATAAACCATTCGTCACTAAATTTTAGGTAACCTCTTGATTACATTTAATCATACAATCAGATTAGGTAAACTAACCTAACATCCTTACAGGATACTACTGAAACACGGTTTGAATGCTGCATTGTAGGCATAAAAGTAAAGCATCGTTAAACGAGCTGGAATAGGTGGCTTTAAATTCCATGTAGGGAAGTCATTTTTATTGTCCCCTTGGTCCCGGAGGAAATAATGTTTGCCTCCTACAAAGATTCATCACTAATAAAATGGTCAATATAACCTACAGTAATGTATGATAAAAGCAAATGCCCCGCATTACAAAAAACCTTCTAAGAAAAAATCCCACTTTGTAAATAACATTAATAGGAGAACAAGGGTGTACGTAAGGGGTTAACCCCCCCTTGCGTACTGTATAAATCAATAAATTTTTTGCTTGTTTGTATACTGGTTTAGTTCCCTATTTGTTGATAAGTTATTTTTTCTTATTTTTTGTTCAAATTCATTAGTTTTCTATAGAATATTCATATTTTTACGGTTATTATTTAGATAGATGTTACATGAGTAGTGTTTTCTGGCTTGATAATTTCCTACTTTTTAATAAAAATAAAATAGTTTACCTTTTATTATAAAAACAATTATGTTTCTAAACTTAAAAAATGAAATGAAAGTTTAACTAAACAATGTTGTCTAAATAAAAAGTCACAATTTCTAGCTGTCTAAATTAGGGAAATAGTAGTGCTTTATTACATACTCAAATTTCTTTTAGTTGTGTCAAAATTTATGAACCCCCCTTGAAAAAATTCTGCATACGCCACTGTATGAGAATGTATGTGTAATCAAGGCGAACTCTTCGATTTAGTATACAGTTAGGTAAAATAAGTATGTAATTTTTGATCTAAATGCATATTATTTAAAAAAATGCTATCAGCTTTAAGCTAAAATATATAAGCATTTTCTCATGTTATTTTATTAGAAATCGATGCAACTGTGGATTAATGTTTTTACTTTTGACATTAAAGCCAAAAGAATATTTTTAAGAAGAGGAATTATCTTTAAAAAATATCTGTTTTTATAAGCTCCAAAAGAGAGATTCAAACCGAATAAAGAAAATAGTTTTAAGCGGAATATTCAGTTGTGAATGTGTCATAAGCTTGTCTTTTTGTGAAATCTAATAAAAATTTGCGACAAAATCCCTAGAAAAAATACGTTTTTGAAAAATAGCATTCCCCTTTTATCTAATGGAATTGCACTGGTAAAACCATTCATTCACCTGTCCACTGGCATTCTCTTACTCGTTTTAGTCTGCAGTAAGCCATGAATTTTACACTTTTTGCTGGAAAGTAATGAAATTTAAGGAAGAGTGATTTGTTTTAAGAAAACATCTCTTGTGGTGAATGTCTGGGCATATGTGATGTGTCCACAGAGAATTGCTCTTGTTCTTTTGAAGCTTCTTTTTTTCTTTGGTCTCTCCCCAGTCATGTATCTTAAAGAGACAGAAATTTTTACCATGTAAACCTTTGATGCCTCAAAATTTTCCGAAAATGTTACTTTTGTAAATAAAAATTGATGTTTCATTCTAATTTTTTTTCTCTTCTGTGCTTTCAGTAGAATTTTATTTAGCAAGACGAAAAATTTTGCTGTGTAAATCTTAAAGGCTTTAGTGTTCTTCGAAATTTACATTTAAAAATAAAAATTGATTTGTTACATTCTAATTTTTATTCATATATTATTTAAGTAGAATGTTTTAGGGGAATTTTCAAACTTATCCAATTATCTTTGGTTTTGGTCAGGTGTCAAGCAATGCAAAATATTTTTTTTTGGGATTCAGTTGCCTTAATTTTAAAACCCATCCTAACTTAAGGCAAGTTATAAAATTATTCATCGTAATAATAATGCTATATTAATATTTTTTCAATAATGCTCTGAATCATTTTACAAAATTATAAAACTTAAAACCATAGTCATGCATGGACATAATAAAAATACACTTAATTTTCTTTAAATTTACTCCAGGCAATCATTCTAATTTTTATTAATATATTCTTTTCGTAATTTGTTTTCCTAGGGGGATTTTCAAACTTTTTCAATTATCTTTTTCTATTTGTTTTGGTCAGGTGTTAAGAAATGCAAAACATTTTCATTTGAAATCAATTGCCTTAATTTTAAAACCCCTCCTAACTTAGGGCAGGCATAAAATAATTCAACATAATAATATTGCCATATTAACATTTATTTTCAATAATGCTCTGAATCATTTTACAAAATTATATATGTTAAAACCACATTCGTGCACATATTAAAAATACATTTAATTTTTTTTTAATTTATGTCAGGCAATCATTCTAATTTTTAGTGATATAATCTTTTGGAAAATGTTTTTTCCTAGGTTGATTTTCATACTTTTTCAATTATCTTTTTCCATTGGTTTTGGTCAGTTGTTAAGCAATGCAAAATATTTCCATTTTAATTTAATTGCCTTAATTTTAAAACCCATTCTAACTTAGGGCAGGTCATAAAATTAGGACCGGAATTATAATGCTATATCAATATATTTTCAATAATGCTTAGAATAATTTTACAAAACTATAAAACTTAAAACCACATTCATGCAGCGACAAATTAAAAAAACGTTTAATTATCTTTAAATTTATGTCAGGCATTCATATAAAATTGATTTTTAATTTTGTGTATTACTGTTATATCAATATATTAACAATTCCCTTATTCTTTTTATAAAATTACATTAAACAATTCAGATTTGAAATAGTATTTCATAATATTATCATAATTTCATCTTATTCTCATAATTTTATGAAATAATTTTATTTTAAGATTACTGGATTCAACCCTTATAAAACATTTTTACAATTTCAGAAAATGATATTTTCAGTTTCATATGTTCTTGATAAAATGTGGCATTTTTTAAAACAGTACAAGAATATCAATGAGAAGAGAGTGGAATGTTCTGTGTTACATTATTATAATCATATAAAATTGATGTTTAATTTTGTCTATCACTGCTGTATCAATATATTAACTATTTACTTAATCATTTTATAAAATCTCATTAAACAGTACAGATTTTAAATAGTATAAATTTTATAAAATAATTTTATTTTCAGATTACTGGATTCAACCCTTAAACAATATTTTCAGATTTTGAGAAAATTATATTTTTAGTTTCATATGTTCTTTATAAAAAAAGTGGTATTTTTTTAAACCAGTACAAGAATATCAACGAGAATAATGTGGAATGTTCTGTGTTACATTATTATAATCATATAAAATTAATGTTTAGTTTTGTCTATCACTGTTATATCAATATATTAACTATTCTCTTAATCATTTTATAAAATCACGTTAAACACTACAGATTTTAAATATTATAAGTTTTACATAATAAATTTATTTTAAGATTACTTGCTTCAACCGTTATACAAAATTTTTTTATTTGAAGAAAATGATATTTTCAGTTTCATATGTTCTACATAAAAAAGTGGCATTTTTTCAATCAGTACAAGAATATCAACCAAAATAATAGGACATGTAATGTCCTGTGTTACACTATTATTTAATATGCATTAGATTAAAAATTAATGTAAATATTAGACGACGCCATGTTTTCATGTCAAAAAAAAAGAAGATTTTTCAATGTATTTCAGTGAACAAATGATTAAAATTTTAAATAATTTTTGATAATTTATATAAAATTACAACATTTAAAAAAATAAAAAGTTAAAAAAAAACACATCAAAATTGTGTAAAATTTCAAATATTTTATGATCATTTTATACAATTTAAGTGTAGATATCAGTTGTCCGGTTTGACAAATATCTTTTTAAGCTTATTATTATAGTAAATAAGCTTAATTTTGAAAAGACTGTTAAAAGGATTATATCACAAATAAAGTAGAATTTATAGGATTAAAAGCTTTGTATACAATAATAGAGGTACTCATTTCAATCCAATTTTTCTGACACTGAGGTATTTCAAAATCCTTAAATCTAATTGTCGAAAAAAATGGAAAACAGCTGAAGTACTATTCTTAGAAGGACATTGAATTTGAATAATAAATAGAACAGGTGAGAACAAAGAAAAAATCACAAAAAAAATGTGCTTCTACCTTATAATAATTGCTTATGATCTCTATTTAAAAGCATGAAATGGGTATGATAACTCATTATTTTAAGAAGCTTTAAAGACTATGTTATTAAACAGAAAAATTCAAATAATAAATATTTTAAATAAAAACTATGATAAAAAGTTGAAAATTCTAGATTCGTATCGTTAAGACCATGGTTAACCAGGGTTACATTGTTATAAAACAAAAATATATAGTTCTATAAGCATGTTTTACAATGTTGTTATGATAAAAAGTTGAAAAATATAGATTTGTATAGATAAAGCCATAGTTACATCATTAAAAAACAAGAATATAAAGTTCTATGAGTAATTTTTACAAAGTTGTTGTGATAAAAAGTTGAAAAATCCAGATTTGTATCGTTAAGGCCATAGTTACATTATTAGAAAAAAATATATAGTTCTATGAACATGTTTTACAAAGTCAGTCATTACGATAAAAAGTTGAAAAATCCAGATTTGTATCGTTAAGGCCATAGTTACGTTATTAGAAAAAAATATATAATTCTATGAGCATGTTTTACAATGTTGATATGATAAAAAGATGAAAAATTAAGATTCTTATCTTTAAAGCCATTATTGCATTATTAGAAAACAAAAAAATATAGTTATATGAGCATGTTTTACAATACTTTTATGATAAAAAGTTGAAAAATCCAGATTTGTATCGTTAAGGCAATAGCTACATTATTAGAAAACAAAAATATATAGTTCTATGAGCATGTTTTACAATGTTGTTATGATAAAAAGTTGAAAAATCCATATTCGTATCTTTAATGTCATGGTTACATTATTGGAAAGAAAAAGTATATAGTTCTATGAACATGTTTTACAATATTGTTATGATAAAAAGTTGAAAAATCCAGATTCGTGTCGATAAAGCCATAGTTACGTTAATAAAGAACAAAAATTTATAGTTCTATGGGTATGTTTTACAATGCTCTTATGATAAAAATTTGAAAAATATATATTCGTATCGTTAATGTCATGGTTACATTTTCAGAAAGAAAAAGTATATAGTTCTATGAGCAGGTTTTACAACGTTGTTATGATAAAAAGTAGAAAAATCCAGATTTGTATCTTTAAAGCCATCGTTACATTGTTAGAAATCAAAAATATATAGTTTTATGATCAGGTTTTACAATGCTGCTATTATTAATATTAAAGTTTAATAAAATAAAATTACAGTTAATCAGCAGTGCACTTTTATAAGATATATCTAAAAACATGGTACCACATAGAGAGCAATATCGCAATTTTTCCCTTGCCATTTATTTTCTTGGCACAAGCAGAACGAGTTTTCTATTTATTATAGGCAGGTGACACATAATCATAGGCGCACGCATGCTATTACTTTATACTTGCTAAGATATAAACAAATTTATCACTAAACAAATCATGCTCGTAATATTATGGTTGTGATGTTCTTCCAAACCGTTTGTCAACTTAATATTATGTATCTGGAAGTCGGTTGTTTTAACTAATCAAATTGCATTCTTTCACGTGTCTTAAGAAAAGTACAAAGTTCTTGTCAGAAGAAAAGTACACATGGAATATGACAGATGGGATTTTTTACACTCAGTGTACTTAATGTATAACAAGTCTGTAACTGGATAAGGTAAATTAAAGTAGAAAGTTTACTTACTTTTCTTTGTATTTTATTTGTTTAGTTGCTGACCTTCTATTTCTACAAGAACACTCTGTATTTTGCTTATGTAGAATATTTAAAAAATTAAACTAGTTCTTAGTATAGAAGCTTAATTAAAAAATCCTTTCGGAAAAAAGGATGAATAAAATTGACTTAAGAAAAGTACAAAGTTCTTCCCAGGAGAAATGTTCACCTGGTATATGACATATGGGAATTTTTTCACTCAGGGTACTTACTGTATAACAAGTCTGTAACTGTCTAAGGTAAATTAACGTAGAAAATTCACCTGCTTTTTTGTATTTTATTTGTTTAGTTTCTGACCTTATATTTCTCCAAAAAACACTATATTTTGCTTATGTAGAATATTTAAGAGATTAAACTAGTTCCTATTATAGAAGCTTAATTAAAAAAAATCCTTTCAGAAAAAAAGGATGAATAAAATTGTCTTAAGAAAAATACAAAGTTCTTGTCAGAAGAAAAGTATACCTGGTATATGACAAATGGGATTTTTTTCACTCAGGGTACTTAATGTATAAGAAGTCTGTAACTGGATAAGGTAAGTTAAAGTAGAAAATTTACCTGCTTTTATTTGTATTTTATTTATTTAGTTTCTGACCTTATATTTCTACAAAAACACTATATTTTGCTTATGTAGAATATTTTAAAAAATAAACTAGCGCCTAGTATAGAAGCTTAATTAAAAAATCCTTTCAGAAAAAATGAGGAATAAAATTGTCTGAAAAAAAGTACAATGTTCTTGTCAGAAGAAAAGTAAACCTTGTATATGACAAATGGGATTTTTTCACTCAGGGCACTTAATGTATAACAAGTTTGTAACTGGATAAGGTAAATTAATGTAGAAAATTTACCTGCTTTTCTATGTATTTTATTTGTTTAGTTGCTGACCTTCTATTTCTACAAAAACACTCTATATTTTGTTTATGTAGAATATTTAAAATATTAAACTAGTTCCTAGTATATAAGCTTAAATAAAAAATCCTTTCAGAAAAAAGGATGAAAAAAATTGTCTTAAGAAAAGTACAAAGTTCTTGTCAGAAGAAAAGTACACATGGTATATGACAGATGTAATTTGTTTTCCCTCAGGGTACTTAATGTAATATAACAAGTCTGTAACTGGCTAAGGTAAATTAACGTAGAAAATTTACCTGCTTTTGTTTGTATTTTATTTGTTTAGTTTCTGACCTTATATTTCTCTAAAAAACACTATATTTTGCTTATGTAGAATATTTAAGAGATTAAACTAGTTCCTATTATAGAAGCTTAATTAAAAAAAATCCTTTCATAAAAAAGGATGAATAAAATTGTCTTAAGAAAAGTACAAAGTTCTTGCCAGGAGAAAAGTTCACCTGGTATATGACATATGGGAATTTTTTCACTCAGGGTACTTACTGTATAACAAGTCTGTAACTGTCTAAGGTAAATTAATGTAGAAAATTTACCTGCTTTTTTCGATTTTATTTGTTTAGTTTCTGACTTATATTTCTCCAAAAAAACACTATATTTTGCTTATGTAGAATATTTAAGAGATTAAACTAGTTCCTATTATAGAAGCTTAATTAAAAAATATCCTTTCAGAAAAAAGGATGAATAAAATTGTCTTAATAAAAGTACAAAGTTCTTATCAGAAGAAAAGTACACCTGGTATATGACAAATGGGAGTTTTTTCACTCAGGGTACTTAATGTATAACAAGTTTGTAACTGGATAAGGTAAATTAAAGTAGAAAATTTACCTGCTTTTTTCTATTTTATTTGTTTAGTTTCTGACTTATATTTCTCCAAAAACACTCTATATTTTTGCTTATGTAGAATGTTTATAAAATTAAACTAGTTCCTAGTATAGAAGTTTAATTAAAAAATCCTTTCAGAAAAAAGGATGAATAAAAGTGTCTTAAGAAAAGTACAAAGTTCTTGCCAGAAGAAAAGTACACCTGGTATATGATAAATGGGATTTTTTTCACTCAAGGTACTTAATGTATAACAAGTTTGTAACTGGATAAGGTAAATTAACGTAGAAAATTTACCTGCTTTTATTTGTATTTTATTTGTTTAGTTTCTGACCTTATATTTCTACAAAAACACTATATTTTGCTTATGTAGAATATTTAAAAAAATAAACTAGTTCCTATTGTAGAAGCTTAATTAAAAAATCCTTTCAGAAAAAATGATGAATAAAATTGTCTGAAGAAAAGTACAAATTTCTTGTCAGAAGAAAAGTACACCTGGTATATGTCAAATGGGATATTTTTCACTCAGGGTACTTAATGTAATATAACAAGTCTGTAACTGGCTAAGGTAAATTAACGTAGAAAATTTACCTGCTTTTCTTTGTATTTTATTTGTTTAGTTTCTGACCTTATATTTCTCCAAAAACACTGTATTTTGCTTATGTAGAATATTTAAGAAATTACACTAGTTCCTATTATAGAAGCTTAATTAAAAAAAATCCTTTCAGAAAAAAGGATGAATAAAATTGTCTTAAGAAAAGTACAAAGATCTTGTCAGAAGAAAATTACACCTAGTATATGACAGATGGGATTTTTTTCACTCAGGGTACTTAATGTATAACAAGTCTGTAACTGGATGAGGTAAATTAACGTAGAAAATTTGCCTGCTTTTTTTTGTATTTTATTTGTTTGGTTTCTGACCTTATATATCTACAAAAACACTATATTTTGCTTATGTAGAATATTTAAAAAAATTAAACTAGTTCCTAGTATAGAAAGTTAATTAAAAAATCCTTTCAGAAAAAATCATGAATAAATTTTAGCATTATGACATTTTCATTATAAACACATAACTTTGTTAAGCACTTTCAGCAAACGCCTGAAAAGAAACTGGTAATGCATTCAAAGATTTCTGACAAAATGCATTTATTCCAGTCCGAAGATAAAGAATATAAATCTCCATCATAGGTAAAATAAATTATTCAGCTGGCCAAAATGATTTACTCGGTTTCATTGTTTATTCACGCCTCTCACTCCGTCACATTAACCTATCACATCTTATTTCACCATTTGTTTGACCCATACCGGCTTAGTGACATCAGCACGCAATTCTCCCTTAGATACACATCGATTGCTCCAAGGTTGCAGTTTCGGTGACTTTTGCTTGAGTAAGCATGAAATTATTAACTGTAGCAGACTAAGGAAATCGTTTTGTAAACATGATATGGCCATTTCAAATGATGTAATAAAAAGGAATGTTGAAGCTAGAAACCTATCTGTGATTTTTAAAATATATTGCATTTTACAACAGTTAATACTTTTATTTAGTTTGTTTTAATTGATGATATATAATTGCATTATCAGGTGATGTGCTTAGGTAAATATGTTTTGAAATTTATTATGAGTTTCTTTATAAAACACTTTAAGGTTACGGTAGAATTTAAACTGTCCATAATTCGATTACAAATTCTAATATGCCCCTTAATTAACCACTTCCGGTATGATTTAATAATGAAAAACTGTGCATGAAATAACCATTTAATTTTTATTTAAAAAACTTGTTTCATTTAACAATTCATACATATTCTTAATTAAAATCCACTTTTTACATAGTGTTAAATAATATCAGAAACAGTAAAATTAAGAAAATATCAAAGCAAAACATTAATAAGGTATACAGATAATAGTCTTCAAGCCAGTGGTACTTTTCAAAACTAAGTGCAAAGGAATTCTTAATTGTTTACATCGCCAAGTAGTTTCACTTTTAATTTGATTCTTGTAACACACACGACATTTCTTAAAAGGTTTTCTTTTATTCTGACTCATTAATTTGGCAATGACTTGAACCAAGAAATTCTAAGTAAACAATATGCAATAGTGACTTGTGATTTTCACAAGTGATAAAAGTGTTGCCAAATTCAGTACACTAGAAATTTTATACTAAATTAATTATCATATTTAACAGTAACTTTAATCGCATGACGAGTGTAGCTCGTCATTGTGCGGCATGGAATGAAAAACTAATGACGAGCGAGACTCGTCATTTTACCGGTTTATTACATATTCATCACTCTATAAAATATATTTTCATTACCGCAGTATGAAATATAATTTAAATTTGTATAAACTTAAATATTTTGCAAAGCAAACATATTTGCATTACCGAAGTATGTAATATAATTTAAATTTATATAAACTTAAATATTTTACAAAGTAAAAAGATTTGGATTTTAAGAATGTTTGAAGCACTCCAGGCACATTTCTATCCCTAATATCTATGTAAATTTGAATGATGCTTTACCTGATAAAGCATGAAATAAAAGTTAAAATTAATATGCTTTAAAACCTGAAGCACGTAACTTTCGTCCTTATAAGAATTAATATGTTTAATATAAATATTTCTTATACATAAAAGTCATTTATATAAATTTTTCTCCCTACTTTCTTTGAATGCTTTTGATAGTAACAAATTAAGGTTATTATAAGATATAAAATGTTATTCTTATATAATAAGGGTAACATTGTATTTAACATAAATGTTAATTAATTTATACATAATTATCCTGTTTATGAAGCTACATTTAAAATAATTATTAATAGCTGTTAAAATGATTTACGTTTTACTTAAGTAATATTTGTAGAATTTCTTCACATTTCTAACCAAGTTGACTGAAACAAAAATAGTTTTGAAAATTCACTATCGCCTTGTCACTTGCGTTAATTAATTAAACTAGTATTGATTTTTAATCGTAAGATCTTTTATAACTAGTGAATACAAGGAACTACTATTCATCGAATGGATGATTTTGATAGTTTAAAAAAAGCAATAACATTTTGTACGTTTATCTTCATAATCTTTACCATAACCAGTTATCAGTTTACACTGAAAATCTAGTTGACATCCAGGATATCATATGGAGTTATATTGATGTTCTGGTTGTTTACTGGATATCCAGGATAAGATGTATGCTATTAAGGCTTCACTTAAGTAGATATTCAAACGATGTGATGATGAGAAAGCTAATGTTAAATTAATGATTTTTAATATGACAGTGTTTTAATTTCAATAATACAGGGATGCATTATTTATAATGCGAATGATTTTCAGAATTGAGAAAAAGTTTAATAACTTTTAGCTCTTTCACATCTTGAGCGATAGTTCTTCAGAATATAAAACATTTAATTTCGTAATGCAAATTTTCATGGAAAAGTTGTCCCTTTAAAAATTCAGTACTCATCCAGAATGTCTTTTCGGCATTGACCGTACATTCTAGATGATGAACCGATATTTACTATAACATGTTTTTTTTTTTGGTAAAGAAGAATTATAAAAAAATTGAACTAAATTATATATTAATAAATATTCTGAACTAAATTATTCATTTGACAAAAATAAGTAGTGAATTCCCAGTTGAGATTCATAATAAATGACAATACAAAAGATTGGGATATCCGTCTATGCACTCTACTAATTTACTCCTTTTATATGAAGAATGAGTTTTCGGAGTACTTTTTAAAACATCTATTATATATCATAAAGATACAAGCAGTGGTAGCTCAGTCGGCAAAGGCAACGTTCTTGTAACTGGGGGAGGGTTATAGGTTTAGAGCCCGAGCCTTGTTCCATCAGTCTTGTTCGATAAAGGTGACTGAGGCACGTCACCTTTATCGAATATGTGTGTAGAATATGGGTGTAATCGCAGTGTCCTCCAAGTTCTCAATCAATACCTCGTGGGTGGTAAGCCAGTGGGTCTTTTGCTTGTTTCCATCTTCTAAATTATGAGGACTCACTTGAACATAAATCGATTCACCCCTTTGCCTTAATACAAGTAGCATATGGCTCAATCGTTTTTGGTTTGACCCAGTGGCATCAGAAATAATAATAGCATCACCAATATATCATAAATATGAGACTTAAAATTTTAAATAAACTGTCAAATACCTGACATGCATACAAAGTTGATATAAGGTCGAAAAAAGAAAGTGGAATATTTTAAAATAATAAATTAAAATTCTGTCCAATATCTAAATTAACCCCTGAAATATAAATATCTTTTTGAGACGCTTACAAAACACGAATACAGTGGGAGGCGTATATAAAATCATAAATCCTACATTTCCATTTTGGGCAGTTTTGTAATTGAATCGAGAAATTCGAAAGCACGCGGAATCAATGTTTAATGATTCGAACGAAACGGGAGCAAATCTACAATAAAAAGTCCGCCGTTCCAAGTCTCTAAACATTTCCTCTTAAAGTGCACAAAATTTACTGTGTACGTCTGACAAAAAAAGGGTTGGGTAAAGATCGAAGCTTTAAGAGAGGCCAAGCACGTACACCTGGATACCCCCAGGGATGTTGAGGTACACGTATTTTCGTTATAGTTTGCTGCAAAGGGCTCGCAGGAGTAAAGAATCAATAACCATTAAGCGTTCTTCTGAAAATGAAGACTCAACCAAAGAAAGCATTGCTATAAAGAAAAACAACTTCTGAATATTGCAAAAAAACTTGATAATGTCTTGTTTATTCAGATATTCAGAAGTTTATTCTTAATCATTAAGGGTTTTTAAGTTTTTTTTATGACGGTAGGGAAGATGAAAAACGATATAAAAACTCGGTTGATGAGCTCAAGAATAAATAAGAAAGGTGAAAGAAAATACTTTGTGAAAAAAATAAAACAAAATACAAAAAAAAAAAATAGAATTTTTTAGAATATAAATTATTTTGGAATTTTACTTTAGAAAAGTATACATGAAAATGCGGTGAAAATCAATGATGGGATTTGAAATACAAATCACATCAGGCTCTCCGATTAAAGCTAATATTTATATCGCAAATTTAGTAACAGGAAATAAACGATGTTATAATGGTACCATTACTGACTACTTATGCTACTATACGTAATACTTATCTATAGATTTACATTTATAACTATAGTATAAGTGTACTAAGTATACATACATGCAGTATTTATAGTTAGTAAATTTGAAAATAAATTCATAATTGTTTTAATTTGTAGTCGTGATATGTGGATGATGTATATTAGCATATAAAAACATTCCGATATATAATACTGGTTATTTATCAATATATTCTAATCTAAAGCAAAAAATCACTTTCAATTTTTAAATCAATGATGGGATTTGCAATACAAATCTCATCCATTTCCCCGATTAAAAGTAATATTTATATCGGAAATTTAGTAACAGGAAATAAAGGATTTTTTTAATAGTAACATTACTGGCTACTTATAACATGCTACTATGCGTAATACTTATGTATAGATTTATATTTATGACTACAGTATAGTTGTACTAATTATATATACATGCAGTATGTATAGTTAGTATATTTGAAAATAAATTCATAATTGTTTTAATTTGTAGTCGTAATATGTGCATGATGTATATTATTATATAAAAATTTTCCTATACATAATACTGGCTATTTATCAATATATTCTAATCTAAAGTAAAAAAATCACTTTCAATTTTTAAATCAATGATGGGATTTGCAATACAAATCTCATCACTTTCCCAGATTAAAACTAATATTTATATCGGAAATTTAGTAACAGGAAATAAAGGATTTTATAATGGTATCATTACTGGATACTTATAACATGCTACTGTAAGTAATACTTATGTATAGATTTACATTTATAACTATAGTACAGTTGTACTAAGTATATATACATGCGGTATGTATAGTTAGTACATTTGAAAATAAATTCATAATTGCTTTAATTTGTAGTCGTGATATGTGAATGATGTATATTGGTATTTAAAACATTCCTATACAAAATACTGGCTATTTATCAATGTATTCTAATCTAAAGTAAAAAATCACTTTCAATTTTTTAAAATACCTCCTTTAGGTATCTTTACCACATTATATAAAATTTTGCTCAAGATATAGAATTTTTATGGTACATTAATTAACATATTTTTAACCTATAAATAAATGTTTTATTTAGATACTGCATTATTATAAATGGATTGTAAGATCTTATTAAATTTAAATGAAAAAAAACCATTGAAAGTATAACGTTTAAATTTCCAGAAATCTATCAAAATTATTTAAAATTTAATAGTTTTTAATATATATTAATCTATAAACTGGCCTTTAAGAGTATATAATGACGGCCGAGATGACTAAAAAACATAATTTATAGAATTTGTTTGATCTGGAAAAAAGAAACAGAAATGATGTTTTTAATACAAACTACTAAATTATTATGTTTAGCTACCCAATAATTTTTTGTTTTAGTATAATTATATAATTAATTATTTAATGCGTATAAAGCAGTCATTAAATTCTTAAACAGTGTCTAGATCAGTTTCTGACTGTTGAAATAAAACTAATTGAGCTGTTGTAAATGAAAAAAAATTAAAATAAAAGAAAGGTATTTCAAGAGTAAACTTTAATATGAGGAACATATTTTTGCTGTCATTTAGCTTAATAATTTTTAGTAAAAATATGTAAAAATCTAAAAAATTCATTTTTTTTCTCAAAAATATTTTATTTTTTTTATTCAGAATTTTTTAAAGCTCATAAATTAAAATAAGAATGATATAAAGTATGAAAATCACTAATGCATTGTTCCCATATTATTTTTCTGCGACTTGAAAGTAAAAACAAAATTAACAACAAAATTTGTTTTAAAAATAACATACAGTTTTTTTTTTTTTTTTCAAAATCTCATGCATGTTGATAAATTTAATTCTACATTCTCTCTAAATTGTCTAAAGGAAACTTAACTTAACTTTATTTTGTGGGGCCAAAATACGATAAAAATAATTGTAATTATGCGTTATGGTGTACCGTAGAGAAACAAATTATTATATGTGAAAAGAAAATGGATGATTGAACCAAGAATTCAAATTTTCAGGCTGAATTGTGTCCTGCTGAAGATCACTTGTTCATTAAGAAGTTATTTTTCTCTTTCTAATAATTGTTCTGCATTCTACGCATACACACTAAATTATCAAAAGAAAACTTAATTTAACATTATTTTGTGAGGTCAATTACGATAAAAATAATTGTTACCATGAGTTGTGGTGGACCTTCGAGAAACAAATTATTACAGTCTTATCTTAGTGATATCTCGAAAACAATTAATCTTCAGAGGCCAGATAATTCCACATCGGCTTTTTACTGACAACTTAACAAGCCTTAGTTTTCTTTTTTCATTAGATAAACGTTCGATGCTCTCGAGAATTTTATCAATATTTATTTTATATTTCTGAGGATTTTTGTTGTCTGAGACTTTCAACCAAATCCAATTTACCAAGAATCAATTAGAATTTTTAATACAAAAAAAATTTTAAAAAATTGAGAATGTATAAAGACGGAAAATTTAAAAAAGAAGTCATTATGAAAAAATCATCTTTTTTTATTAGTTGAAATATATATTCATTTTCCAATTTTCATAAGATATACAATTATTTTAGTATAATTTAATCAAATAGAATTCCTTAGTAATAATTTGGTGTATTAAATATGAGTTAAATTTTATCTTCAGGTGCGATATTCATGAATTTTTAGGACTTTTGTAATTATATAAAATTTATTATATTTTTATAAATGTCATCATTTCACTGTCTTTATTCTAAGAAATTGAAGTAAATTATTGTTTTCTGGAAAGATATGACTATATTCATTTTATTTACATTTTATTTCTTGTGTAATCCATTAAAGATTTTTACTTAAATATAAAAATGTTGATTTATTTTGATCTACAAATGATGCATCATTATGAATTAGCCAAAGGTCCTTTTGATAAAAAATAGTATGCATTTAAAATGCGTATAATGTAAAATACCAAATTTCTAGGAGACACAAATTTTTTTTCTCTCCCTCTGAAACTCTCTCTATATGAACTCTCGTTGACTTATGAAAAAATATTTCATTAATTGTCATACCTAAAATAATAGTCTAAATTAGAATCATGGTGAAAAAATAATTTTTCACCATGATTCTAATAAGAAAGTTTCATAGAGACTCATAAGATATGTGAATGACTTATGGGGAAGGGGGTCTATAAATGCAAACACATTTAAAAACATTAAAGAAACCAGACAATATATTTAGATGAAACATTTTACATTTTTATTAACATTTTACACTGTTAGAAATAGCATTTAATAATTAATACCTCGAAGGTAAATAAATTAAATTCCCAAGGTTAAATTTTTTATTGTGTTATAATTGCAATAAATGCTGATTTTACTAAGTTTTATTTCTAATGTGACATTTTTAAATAGGGTATTACGTACAAAACAGTTCATAACTAAAATGTCTCCTTTAAAATAAATAATCGTAGATATTTTCTAAAAGTTCAAGTTAATATATCACTAGATTATAATAATGTCATTAATTTTTTTTTATTGTTTTGGTCTTCAACTAATTAGTCTTAAATCAACAAAGACCAAACGTAAGCAAAATATTTTGTTCATATATTCATTTCTTCAACAAATCTGCGACATTAACATATCAATCTTGTGCTACCAACTGTCATCCGTAAATCCTATTTGCATCCACATATGATGCTAAAATCTGTGACAGTTGCTAATAAAGATAAAGCCTGTAATAACTCATTTTAAACTTTTCTTTCATTATCAAATTGGGAGCCTCATATGAGGTTCTGGAAAAAGAGAGTGTCAATTGCGATTTTTACAATCAGGAAACAAAAAACATTTTACATTGTTAGAAATCGTATTTCCTAATTAATGCCTCTAGGGTAAAAAATGAAAACCCACATTACAATTTTTATTGTGTTATAATTGCAATAAATGCTGATTTTACTACGTTTATTACCATTCTGATAATTTTAAATGGAGTATTACGTATTAAGCAGTTTATAATTCAAGTGTCCTCTTTAAAATAAATAATCGTAGATATTTTCTAAAAGTACAAATTAATATATCACTAAATTACAATGATGTAGTTAATAACTTTTTATTCTTCCGGTCTTCAACTAATTATTTGTAAATCAAAAAAGACCAAAGGTAAGCAAAATATTTTGTTATTATTATAATTATAATTTTTTTGTTGTAATTATATTGTGTCATAATCATTTCTTCGACAAATCTGAGACATTAACATATCAATTTTGTGCTACCAACTGATATCCGTAAATAATATTTGCATCCACATGTGATGCCAAAATCTGTAAGAGTTACTAATAAAGATAAAGTTTGTAAGAACTTTTTTAACTTATTTCAGTATTAAATAGTTAGCTTCATATGGGGATCTGGAAAAATAGGGTGTTAATTGCGATTTTCACTCTCAGGAAACAAAAAACCTTTTACATTTTTAGAAATCGTATTTCCTAATTAATATCTGGAGGGTAAAAATGAAAACTCATATTAATTTTGTGTTATAATTGCAATAAATTATGATTTTACTAGGTTTATTACTATTCTGACATTTTTAGATGAGGTATTAAGTAAAAAATAATTTATAACTAAAGTGTCACCTTTAAAATAAATAATCTTAGATATTTTCTAAAAGTACGAATTAATATATCACTAAATTACACTAATGTGGTTAATAGTTTTTATTCTTCTGGTCTTCAATTAATTGGTCGTAAATCGTACCAAACGTAAGCAAAATATTTTGTTTATTTATTCATTTCTTCGACAAATCTGCGATATTAACATGTCATTTTTGTGCTACCGTTATCCGTAAATCCTATTTGCATCCACATATGAGGCTAAAATCTGTGACAGTTGCTAATAAAGATAAGGTCTGTAATAACTCATTTTAAACTTTTCTTTCATTATCAAATTGGGAGCCTCATATGAGGTTCTGGAAAAAGAGAGTGTCAATTACGATTTTCACAATCAGGAAACAAAAAACATTTTACATTGTTAGAAATCGTATTTCCTAATTAATATCTCGAGGGTAAAAAATGAAAACACACTTAAATTTTTATTGTGTTATAATTGCAATAAATGCTAATTTTACTACGTTCATTACCATTCTGATATTTTTAAAATGCAGTATTACGTATTAAACATTTTATAATTAAAATGTCCCCTTTAAAATAAATAATCGTAGATATTTTCTAAAAGTACAAATTAATATATCACTAAATTACAATGATGTAGTTAATAATTTTTTATTTTTCCGGTCTTCAATTAATTATTTGTAAATCAAAAAAGACCAAACGTAAGCAAAATATTTTTTATATATTTATTTCTTCGACAAATCTTCGACATTAACATATCAATGTTGTGCTATCAACTGCTATCCGTAAATAATGTTTGCATCCACATATGATGCCATTATCTGTGAGAGTTACTAATGAAGATTGTAATAACTCATTTTAAACTTTTCTTTAACTATAAAATTGGGAGCCTCTAAAAGGTTCTAGGAAAAAGAAAATTTTAATTGCGATTGTCACAATCAGAAAGCAAAAAATACGCTTTTTTCCAGCGGCAAATCTTTGATTACACGTTCCAATATTATTGATTTATATTATTTATAGACTTTTTAAATACAATGCAAACCAAGTCTGAAATCACGTATAAAGACTACTGGTGTTAAATGTATTTTGAAACATTAACTAATTTTAATTCTTGCATTAAAAATGTTATAAAATATTGAGATAATTGAGAGAGCTAAGACATTAACAAATTTATTGATACATTAAGAATATTTACCTCTAATGCATACTTAGACGCTTCACAAGAGGTATCTTTGGTGTAGGCACCTTAGAAATACATAACCAATTAGCATACTCATATAAACGATGAAGTCAGGAACTAAACAACTGTTTACTTAAGAAATTGCTAGTCTACAAACCATTTGAATAACCCAGTATCCAAAGTTGTTAGTTGGTGTACCCTATTTTGATGAGCCAATAGGAACTGTGATGCTTGATTAGTATGGTGATTGCTTAAGTTGTACAAGCTGTTCATAATCTAAATTGTAATTGCATTAATTACAGGATTGCTCAGCGTCCTATATAATAGTGCAACATTGATGTTATGGAATTACGGACATAGTAATATTGAGCAAGGATTTTTATGTTAATTTCATCAATAAATAATTAGCCTATTGTGTACAACGATATGTAAATTAGTTAACTATTATCTCAAGTACTTATTTCTATTAATATGAAAGGATGAAGATGTCTATTTCACATCTAAAGATGCATTTCGGCTTCAAAGTTTCCGGAACAATCATTAGTTAGTTATTATTTAGTGTCTTTCTGAACATTTAAGGAAATTTTATTATGTCTCAGTCTTTTAAACTATGAAACCCTTTATAAGTTTTTCTCGAATTTATGAAGCTTTATTACCTTAAATTATTGAATTACCAATAAATATCCATACATTCACATCCCGGTATTAGCACTATAACGAGTTTGGAGGTGTATGGTATCATGAATGTACGTCTACAAACAAACTGATATTACTTTTATAATATATGTAGTTTGTGCAAAGGTATATTTTGGGTGTGCACATTGTCCATACAAAAATGGTAACTATTGGTAACAAGAGCTAATTGTACTATTTAATAACATTATTATTTACTAACATTAATATATAAATAATTAATAATATTAATACTATGACAGAACATATAATAATAAATAACATTACTAGTCTGACATAACATATAATAAATAATAACATTGTTAATTACATTAATAATAAATACTTAATTTTATATCATCTCAATATTACTTTTTGCAGGGCTACTTATTCTTGGACCTTAAAAAACACATTTAGGTAGATCAAATTCCGCAAATATTGAAATTTGAGTATTAGATGTTGAGTATGTTTGAGTATTGAATTCAAATTTGAATATAATAGCCATTATATTCAAATTTGTTTATTGAATATTATTGCTTTGTGCACAGTTATATTCTATATTTAAAAATAGTAGGCACACTTGAAGAAGAAAAATCAAGTTGAAAAGTGAAAATGAACGATACAAATTCACATTTTCACGTTATAAAGAGCCTTAAGGAGCCTTAATGTTACTGCCTTAAGGATTTACATCATTGTAAAATATATCTGAAAAATTTGTTCACGCAGTTATATTGCGTTATAATGTGGTTTGTGGTATATAAGGAAAACAATGTATCTGAATTTGACTGTTTAAAAATAAAATACTGATATAAAATTTTCAAAACTGGTAAAATATAATTACATGAAAATTATGCAATAATGTTGTTTTTAAGTTTATTTGAAAAAGCATAATATTTGGTTTAGACTATTACGGACTTTACTTTTAATTCCTTCTAGAATAGTATTGAGATCGGAATGTACTACTTTAAATTGATTCCAAATTTTCATCAAAATATGTCCTCTAGTAATATTATATGGATAGAAATAAATTATTGAACTGATAATAAATTAGAGACAGTAATCAAATGATTGATTCGTAAATAATTCGAAATCCTTTTTGACTTATTTCAATGGAAATAAAATTTGAAAAATGCAGTTTTTATTTAAACATATTTGGCATTAAAATTTTATACTAAAAGCTGTAATCTATCTACCAGTTTGAAAAATTTAAAATACTCAATAAACTAGGAGTGAATGTCGTATTTTACATTTCTTTAAGAGAATAAATTCGAGAAATACCCAGTACGAAAACTTTCCTCCAATTTAACTTCTTTCCGAGATTTCAGTCGGTTGCTAACAGTTATGTAAATAAATTCTCAAGACTTCTTTCAGAACTTATTCATCTCCAGCTTTGTAGTAATTTGCAAAATTCCAAACATTTCAGATTTTTATTGCCTCGGAGCAAACTTGGCTCCGGAAAACAAACTAAGTTCTAATTTTCTTGCCATCTTCTTTCCGAGGCGAGGTGGCATTTGCGTTCTTTAAATGGCGTCACTTCCGGTTTCTGTGAGACGACTTTGGAGCCGCCATTAAGAAATAATTAGGAAAAACTTAAAGAAGGGAATTTATGTCTCGCACTTCACTTTGCGGTCGTGACTAAGTAGAGAGTTTTACCTTTAACGCCCGCGCCTTTTCTTTGGATAAGAATTTTCTGTGCTGCTTAATGTAGAGTCATTTAACGCAGCAGGCGAAGAACGCGATGGACATATCGCTTTAGGGCACATGCCAGAAAGTTCCGGATATTATTGGAATGTGCCAAAGATTTAAGGCACACAAATATGCATCGATTTTGTTCTTGTTTTGCATGGATATTTTAAATATTTGTAAGCGATAGGAGAGTTATATTTTTACCTGCTTCTTGAGTATCCTAAATTATTTTCATCTTTTAAAAGGAGAAAGAAATTCAAAATTTCGTTTTTACATTATGTTTGTTTATTTTCCCTTATTACTTTATGCCATATTATTTCATCATTTTCAAGACTATTTCAGAAATAATATTATTTTGATTTTTCGTATAAACTAGATAATATAATTTTTTCTATTATTATTTATTTTTTTTCTGAGTGTAAATCAAAAAATAAATAAGCCGAACAACATAATTTCATCTAAAATTTTAATTACGGTAAAAAAATATTTCCATGTTCATTGATGTTCAAGAGCAAGATACCTTGAATAAATTTAACAGTTTTTACTAGACATTTTAGACACGAAATATTTTACGAATATTACGACAAAATATAATTTTTTGAATAATTTCACAATTCACAATGGCTCTGTTTGTTTCAGTGGCGCATCCAGGAGGCTTACAAATGGACGTACACACTAAGATATTTTTTCGAAATAATTATATCAGGATTAAAAAGAAGCCTACAAGATTCAATTGTTTTCTCTTGGAACTTGGCACGCGCTTTCCTCAAATAGTGTAGTTTTTCCAAAATATTATTACGCTTTGCAAAAAGTTTTCTCTTTTTTATTAATTAGTGTTTTGATTTATAGCTTTAAAATTCTGAACCTGACATGTATATACTTGAACCACAGTAGGAAGCCATTGGCATTACACTTGAACTGTAGGTAATATTACTTATTGTGGTCCATTATATAACTATTGATATATATTTTTTTTTAATTTAGAGTTGTCTAAAGTTGGTCGTAGTTTGTCCATTACTGGTATAAAAAACAGTTTGATATAGCAATTGAACAAATGAACAATGTGCAATGTGCAAATAAGTGAGCTTTGAATTTCATGCCTAATATTCATGATTTATATACTAGTTATTTTTAATACTAGTTTTAGTATTTTAAATTATTTTCATTCTTTACAAATTTAAAAGTAGAAATGCAATACATTGCATTTTTAAAACATGAGCATATTACGCTTTGCAAAGAGTTTGCTCTTTTTTATTAATTAATGTTTTGATTTGTAGATTTAAAATTCCGAACATGACATGTATATATTTGAACCACAGTAGAAAGTCATTAGCATTGCACTTTAACGTTAGCTAATATTACTTATTGTAATTCATTATATGACTATTGATATTTGTTTTAAATTTGGAAATGGCTAAAGTTGGTCGTAGTTTGTCCATTACTGTTATAAACAAATAGTTTGATATAGCAATTGAACAAATGAACAATGTGCAATGTGCAAGGAAGTAAACTTTTAATTTCATGCCTAATATTCATGATTTATATACTACTTATTTTTAATACTAGATTTATTTTTATTAATTAATGTTTTGATTTATAGCTTTAAAATTCCGAACTTTACATGTATATACATGAACCACAGTAGAAAGTCATTAGCATTGCACTTGAACTGTAGATAATATTGTAATTCATTATATGGCTTATTGACATATTAACTTATTGTAATTCAGTATATGACTATTGATATTTTTTTTAATTTTGGGCTGGCTAAAGTTGGTTATAGTTTGTCCATTCCTGGTATAAACAACTAGTTTGATATAACAGTTGAACAAATGAACAATGTGCAGTGTGCAAGTAAGTGAGCTTTTAATTTCATGCCTAATATACATGATTTATGTACTAGTTATGTTTATTACTAGTTTTAGTGTTTCAAATTTTTCTTATTTTTTACAAATTTAAAAGTAGAGATATAATACTTTGCATTTTTTAAACATGAGCATATTATGCTTTGCAAAGAGTGTGCTCTTTTTTATTAATTAATGTTTTTATTTATACCTTTAATATTCCAAACCTGACATGTATATACTTGAACCACAATAAAAAGTCATCAGCATTGCACCTGAACTTTAGATAATATTACTTATTGTAATTCATTATATAACTACTGATATTTTTTTTATTTGGGGAACACACTAGAAATCCATTAGCATTGCTCCTGAACTGTTGATAATATGACATATTGTAATTCATTATATGACTAATGATATTTTGTTTTAAATTTGGGCTGGCTAAAGTTGGTCATAGTTGGTCATTCTTGGTAAAAAACAAATAGTTTGGTATAGAAATTGTACAAATGGCCACTGTGCAGTGTGCAAGTAAGTGAGAGTTTAATTTCATGCCTAATATTCATGATTTATATAGTTATCTGTAATACTAGTTTTATTATTTCAAATTATTTTCATTCTTTACAAATATACGAGTAGAAATACAATACTTTGCATTTTTAAATTATGTCAAACTATCTTATTATTTCGATATATACAATCTTATTATTTTTTTACTTTGAATGCTTCTTTATAAATCAGGTTTTTATCATTCGTTGGAATAAAACGTTTTATACCGCAACTCTACGAATGAAAAATATTCATATAAGTAGGTTTAAAATTGCATGTATAGCAATCATGAGCTAGAGGCACTTTGAATGATGGCTGAAACAATTTTTCATTTCAGTGCCTTACTATTTCATTATTTCGAATGCTTAGTATCAGATTATTTCGATTATCTGTATAAACAAACGGTTTGATATCGCAGCTCTACGAATGAAAAATGTTCAGGTAAGTAGGTTTAAAATTGCACGTCTAGCATTCATGAGCTGGAGGCATTTTGAATGATGACTGGGAAATCGCACATATGAATCAAATACAAGCGCCTTATTTAGCATAAATGAAATATTCAGATCAATTCGCATCATAAGAAAATGCCAAGAGAAAGAAAAATCCTAAGGAAAGCAAGTATGGTATTTATTGAAAATTCCGGCTTGCTAATGTGAATACATTCTTGTTTGTAAAACATGCAACAACATGAAATTAATTATCGTAATTAAATAGAATTTAATATATACTCGTCATTAACAAATGTATACATGACGTACAAATAAATCTTCAAACAAACAACATAAACAAAAAACAATGTTTTGTCTCCGAAACCACTTTTTGATGTAGCCATTCTACCCTTCTATGAGTGCTGGTATTCGATATGCCATGAAGTTAAACAGATTTTAAATACCTCCTTTGGGAAGAACAATTTATACTGTTTGTATGTCTACCCTAAGTTTATTTGTTGCCTGTTAGAAAACCTTCATCACAAAAGCTGATGATTCTACACTGTTCAAACTCCATAAATTGTTAAAATGTAGCCCTCTTTCTTTAAGAAGGCATAATTAGTATCACCTGACTTTCACCAGTAGCAGATAACTATACAAAATTTAACTCTTAATTTGACAAGAATTTTTTTCAAATATTTTTTTAATTTCTGTTATTTTCCCATGTCTGTATAGACAATAGGATATCTGTAAAATAAACAAAAAAAATATATCATTTTCCATTTTTGGGATAAATAATTTAGAATATTTCCCCGAAATGATATACACTATTTGAAAGTATATATACAACCAATTTAACTTAATTTGCTTATTAAAGATTTGGAGGGCATATCTCATAACTCTAATCAATTCAGGTAGACTGAAACTCAAATACGGTTGTCAATTGTCATTCAGATATGTTACAATTCAGTTGTCTGTATGAGCCTCTTTTGCTCCATATTCCATTTCGTAGACTTTAACAAGTGTAACAAGGTAAAGTTCCGCCGTCTCTCTGAGTCAAGCTGGATCCAGAATATAAATGTAAGCCTGGAATAGACATTCTTCGACTTATAATAATATATCTAAGCTATTTAAATTAACAAAATACATATTTATGTTGCTATCTGTGCTTATATTTTAATAACTTTTTAAATATCTGATTAAAATAATAAAATAACTTTATTTTGTGGAATAATTTAATAACACGTGTAATGTTTTCACTATCAGATCACTTTCCACGAAATGCTACGATTGTATTATACACTCTATACGATCCAATTGCTGCTGATTTGTAGGTCGCCCTCCCCATAGCTGTAAGCAATTTAGATAAAATAAAATCCAAATACAATGATTCTCCCTATCCCTCTACCTATTTCATTTTGTAATCTTTACTACGTGAAACGCAACAAAGTACATCATCGAATTCTGCAGCCAATTCCCACTCTCAAAATTGATGAACATTACTTGTCTCGGCCAGAACTGGCCAGAAGGGACTAAAATTTCAATTCCACTTTCTGAATTGAAACGGCTTCAAAGTTTTGATTCATGTTGCTTTGGCCTAGGGTGGGAGTGGAAAAGGGGGAAAGGCCATGGCAGCTTTTCCAAAAGCGACGTTTAAATAACTGATAGGCCAAAACCTATAGGTAGGGTTTCTCCGATTAATCAAGGTGTCAGTTTTAACCGGTGTTGAAAGTGCACAATCCACGAATAGAAGTTTTAGATGGCAGTTCATCAGTCTCGCATTCTATTACCGAAAGCTGGATTTATAACTGAACACTGGTCGATAATTCGAGAATAGAAAGTAATTCCCCGGAATAATAATAATAAAAAAAAATCCTTTTTTTTTACAGAACACAGTGCAGACGTGAAGATCCATTCTTTGTTGCGATATGATGGTCGGGCTATCAATTTTATAATGATCGCTTTAGAGCAGAGAAAGTAATTTAATTTATTTCACCAAGAAATCGATTTTCTGTAATGTCATCGACCGACATACTTTATGAATATGGAA
>CM063511.1:130256208-130286208 GCA_032207245.1 Pardosa pseudoannulata
TACATTGTACAATGAAAATAGCAGTGGGGTAATGTTACTTGGGTCCGTAGCATACCGTAAGATACACATGCTCTCCGGTTGGTGCTAAATGAGTAACTGATTCCCAGCCTTGTATAGGCATTGGGTTTGGTTTGGTTTTGGAGTGCTACGGTGTACTTTTTGCAACACGAGGGCTAATGAGACCGGGACCTACCGATTCCGAATGGCTACGAACATCCATGCCATAGTGGGACTCGAACCCACGAACTCCGGTTGCGAAAGCCAGAACCCTAACCATCGTTCGGTCGTATATGAATTGGGATAATGTCTGTATCGTCTGATGCATTGGAATAAAAAAAAATGTAGATACTTTTTTTAATTCACCTTCATATTGTTTTAAATTTTTGTGTTGAAATGGTATGTAGAAGAAGACTTCCTTTTTTTAATTAAACTTCATACATTATACATCGTTGTTAACGTGTGAAAATTTCATTGTGAAAAAACTGATATTTATATTGCATTACTTGGCGGTTTTTCTTTATGCAATGTAAAATTTCTTTAGATGCTTATTCATCTACTGTAGATTCTGAATTCGCTCTTGTAGTAGCATTCGATTCCTAAGGATTAAATAAATTTCGCAATTTGAAAAATTCTAAAAAATAAAAGCTGTTTTAATTTTAACTATACGCTTCTTTTCGTCAATAAATTTAAAAACTAAATAATGCAAAACATTTTAGAGCAATAGACTGCTTTATAGAAAACCCACATTTTTACCCGGCAAGAAGTTGAAAAAGTTTTCAACCGCAAAGGATTAATATTCATGCGCTAACAGGAATGTTTATATACTTTTTGTTTCCTCCTCTGGAAGAAATTTATGTAACCAAAGAATGAGAAATAAAAAGTGTGAAAAATGGTCACGACTATTTCATTTTTAAAACCTTTGAACTAAAGACATTTCAAAATATTAAAACTAATGCTTCCACTGTAAATAATGGTTCCTTGCATTCGAAAAAAAACAGCTATTCTTCAGGAACTGTTATTTTTTCACTACTGACTTTATAATGTCATTTCAGCGCTACAGAGACAGTAGAAGAAATAAATAAAAATCCGTTTTGTTCTCCGAAAATAAACAAACTATTTAAAGCGTGAAAAAGGACTGAGAAGCACAATGAATTCTTTAAATTCGAGAAATATTTTCCACACAATCTCTACCGCGCTTCACAGTTCAAGAACTTTTTTAAAAAATAAAAATCTCTTTTTTTTTTTTTTGGCTTCGTTTATAAAAATGGAGGAAAATGTTGTGGAGAAAATGAACCAATAGTCGAAAAATACCATTTGAAGAAAATAAGAATAAAAATCGAAACATTGTTTACGAGTGTTGGTTGTTTGTTTAATGGGCGAAAACTCGGAAAACTGTCAAAGAAAAGATAGATTGGGATCAAGTTACAGAAGAAAAATAGGGCAACTATGAAACTAATGGTTTAGGACTTCGAGCAGTAAATGGCAGGAAAATAACAACAAATATTTGCAGTTTTTTGAAGTGAGATTGGAAAATAAGGGCCAAGATATCTTGGATATTCTCGGGTAACAAGTATATCTTTATTTGATTAGCTTCGAATGGACTTGTTACTTTTTAAGGAGAGAAGTAATAAGCCTAACGTTATAAGGAGTTGGAATATAACTAATACTGTTGCTAATGAATAACCGTCAATTGATACTTTATAATTGTAACATATGTTAGAAATTAAGTTTAAATTTTATTTTCTTTGTACTATTTGTTAATGCAACGTATTTAGATACAACATGAACCGGTTTTCACAGTTTCGGAAGTGAGTGTTTATATCTTCATTTATCTGCTTGTGATTTTTTTGTACTGCTTAAGTATATTTATTCAGCTCCTGGGAGAAATATTAGGTAAATTTAATTGCTTATATAATTATCATAGTTAGCTGTTTTATCTCGTTATTTGTAGCAATACGATTGGTTCATATTTAATGCTGTAGCTCTCCCACTTCTCTACTAGCATTAGATTTTAGATTCTCTAATAGCATTTTTCTAAGCGGTCCTCTCGTTAATTCTGTTGCATCTAATAAAGGATATCGTTTTTATATTGGTAGGTTTTCAGCGATTACATTGCTAAAAAAACTCAGCTTAATCTACTAAATATAAGAGTTGGGATTTATTATAATTAACCTCATCTGTTCTTAATTAAAATAAAATTTGTAATATATGCTTGTTTAGTTTTCATATTATATTTAATTTTTGAAAACCAAATGGGTCACTTGAAATTGTAAAATAGGTCATTCGGTGACATACATATAGGTTACCGATGTCTCATTTAGGTTTGGTTTTGGACCACTATGGTCTCCTTTTTGCAACAAGAGGGATAATGAGACAGGAACCTAATGCTTAAAGCCGATTTCGAACGGCTACGACCATCCATGCCATAGTGGGGTTCGAACCCACGAACTTCGGTTTTGAAGGCCAGCACCCTAACCTTTCAGCCGTCGTTTAGTAGATTTATCTATTGAAATTATTTAATAGTTTTATAGCTTATTTTAATTTAATTAACTTTAAATTTTAAACTCACTCCTATGGCCGTTACAAATCTATATATATGATGTGTTTACAGTGTTCTTTCAGCTGATAAATCCGTTCAGTGAACTCTTCTATTTTGTGATATTGTAAAATTTGATGTACGTTTATTTATGCGATGTTTCAAATTATTTCCAACTTTTTTTATATATTAAATCTGCTTTGATGTAGTTTTACAATTTTATTTAATAATTAAACATATTTTTATGTATAAAAAGTTATCAAACAATCAACCTCTGCATTTATTTTTTAAACCCCACCATATGTGAAATGCTGAATATTAATTTAACAAATAATTTAAATTAAATTAATTTCTTCCATTCTTCAATGTGCAGAATCTGTTTCTTCTTGAAACATGTTTTAAGGTATTTGTTTTCATAAACAAGATCATAAACAAAAGCATGCACGTATGAGCATAAGTATGTGTACACGTGCTTACACATGTACTTATCTTAGGATGCTTTCGTATGATTGTATTAACATAAATACAATCATTGCGAAAATTTATTTACTTTCATCTGAAGCTTTAAGAGATTTTTATAAATAAAAAATGATGTGCTTTTTATTTATGTAAGTATTTAGTCATCATTATTTTCGATTTAGGAAGGTGGAAAACGGTATAAAAATTTGTAATAATATAAGTATTATTGAGATATATGAAGTCAAATTTATACAAATAAACACATATTGAAATGTGACTAACGAAGCAAATATTTTTCTTAAATTCGCTCTATCAAAAGTATTAAAAATAAATATTACCTCATCGATTTAAATGATAGGTGTCATATTCAAGTAATAATCCATTTTCTTTAAAATAATGGCTTTTCTATCTTGTTATTACGTAAGATAATACATAAATGTTAGACCTTTATTCACAAAAAATTAACCTATGAAAGATCAAAAGCTTTTTATAAGGTATAAACAAAGAACTATTTACCGAAAAGAACTTCTAGAATTATTGGCTTTTAACAGTCTATTTTTAGTAGCACTTCTATCACATTTTAGTTTTATTGGAATTCTAGGTATATTACAAAAAACATGCACAAAATGCCTGACATATAAATTCCCACCTCAAGTAAAGAGATTACTGATTTCTGAAGTCTCGAAAGAGTAAAATAATTTGAAGGAGATATAATAAAAATCTACCCTAAAACTATAAATTGCAGACTTTTTTCTGACATAGAACATTCATGTCTCCTAACTTTAATTGTTCTTGTCTTCTTCTGCACAAGTTTATATAAGCTGAATGATATTTTCTTTATTTTTTATATTCTTTCATGGGAAATTCCCCTGGGAAGGTTTTTATTTGACTACTGGAAAATAGTTTGCACAATTTTTTGTTGCTTTTTATATGTTTCTTGTACGAATTATATAAAGTATTGTAATCCCGAAAATCTTTAGTGTCCAAAAGACTCATATTAAGCACGAGAGAAAGAATTTTGACAAGTTTTAATATTACGTCTGTATTTGCGTACACGAAAGCTTTTGTTTTTACGCATTTGATATCCATTTTTCCATTCCCGAAATAGTTTTGACTAGTGTTTCAAGATCTCAGTACTTACATGTATGTAAATTGCTTAACTCAAATCTATTTATCATAGAAGATCAAAGCAATCTGGTGTCAAAAATACTGTAAGGCGTATATTTTAACGGAAGTCTCATATAAATCGTGCCAGAATGAATTTTGACATTTTTCAATATTACGTCTATATATACGTACTAGAAATATTTAAGTTTGAAGCGTTTAGTAGCATTTTTTTAAAATTTAAGAACTTTTGGCTAGTGTCTATAAGTTATATACTTACATGTATGTATATTGTTTAACTCAAAACTATTAACCGTAAGAGGTGAAAACCCTCTTATATCAAAAATACTGTAGTGTGCAAATTTTAACGGAAGTGTCATATAAATCATATCAGAATGAATTTTAACATGCTTCGATGTTAAGTCAGCATATATATAAAAGAAAATTTTAATTTTGAAACGTTTAGTAGCTTTTTGTATTACTATTTCAGAATCAGTTTTGACTAATGTCTTCAAAATCTCTGTACAAATTCCTGTCTGTTATTTACCTCAAAAGTATTAGACAAAGAAGGCCCTGGTATTCCCTGGTGTAATAAAAGCTGTATAAATTAGAGAACACAAACTTTGTACTCCTTTAAACCAAGCATTCTTCTTAAAGTATATTTTAAAAATAAATAAATGAAAAGCCTATTGTTTCCCTATCGTATCACGTCAGTAGCGTAATGCAATTTACAGTTCTTAATATTTTCTCTGTATGTTAAAAGGAACTCAGATTATTGAAGCTCATTAAATGTAATCGTAATTATTAGATCTGTATTATGGAGACTCAGTCGACAAAGTCAATGATCTCGTAACAGGTACGGGTTCGGATCCCGAGCCAGTCCAAGATCGGCAGTGTTCGTTAAATGTGACTGAGACACGTAAAATATGTTCGTGGTCACAATGTTCTCCAAGTTCTTAATCAATACCTCTGGGGGTGCAGACCAAGTCTATGGATCTTCTGCTTGGTAACTGCTTCAAAATTACGAGAAACTACTTGACCCAAGTAGTTATTTTAACTTAAAGGTGCTCATTAAAACTAAAGGCGCACCACTTGACCTTAATAAAAGAGCCTTTAGTCTCAATCGTGCTTGGTTTGTAGAAGTGGCATGAGAAACAAAAAAATCAACAACAGATCTGTATTACAATGGAATTCTATAAAATTTGAAAAAAAATCAGAAAAAGAATTTTTTAAATGCATTTAGATTCTACTTGGAGAGAAGCTCTTTTGATAGTTTCATATAGAATGAAATTTTTTTTTGTATAAATTTCAAACTTTCGTTCAAAACTAAAAGTTATTTGAGGACTCTTAACCCTTTCGTGGGCTGTGTGAAGATTACTTCCCACCTATATGATCTTACAAAATACACCTGTGAGAAGAGCAAATCCCATTATAATATATTGGTCTTGTTATTGAAACGACGGGAAGACTGATTCCCGCTTCGGTTTTGAGCTGTCATCAATTGTTCGAATGACTGAATAAAATTAGCAGCTCTTTTTTGAAAGTTTCGAAACGGGAAGTGAGAAATAAATGGCCCACGAAAGGGTTAATTTCTTCATAAGTAAATGACTCCATTCAAAATATATGTATTATTAATTTGTGTTCTAGAGCAGGGGTCGGCAAGCTGTTTGTCCTTAAGGGCGCAATACTAAATTTGAAAATCACCGAGGACGCATATTTTACAGATAATCAACTAGTATAAATAGGCATTAAAAAAAAGAAACAGATTTTTTATAACTTTTTTTTGTTGGTGTCATACCTAATGATACATATAATTCAGTGTGAAACTTGAGTGTCTTGCAACGTGTTTATAGCTGAAACTATTTCTTTTCTATTTTTAAATTCTTCAAAAAGTATATCAGCAGCTTCTAACAATGCTTCTTTCCCTAATTCCCCATCTGTAAATGGTTTTTTATTCTTATCTAGCAAATGCGATATTTTATATGACGCGATCGTTGCCGCTTTATGTTGTTGCAGTGATTTAGTAAAAAAACTTTGCTGGTTAGTTATTGAACATTTTAAAGAAATAATTTTTTTTTCTTCTAATTTCAGAGTTCATTGGATAGTTACTATCAAAACTGGTATGAACGGTCTTAAAATGTTCAATATTACTTTTCTTGGGAATCGCAACACTATTATTACACAACAAACAAATATACTTCCCTTTGTAATCAACGAAACAATATAGATGTTCCCATTCATCGTTAAAATAATATGTTCTTTTTCTTTTACATTTATCCATGAAAGGTTTTGAAAGAAAAGAATTATTTCGGATTACTTGGTAGTTTTAAATGCACGGTCTACGCGTGGTCTATTCGAAATACGATCACACACTAACAAAAAATACGTGCGTGTTATTAGATAAACTCAAGGTTAGCAAACTGCTAATCTATGCACAATCTTAAACTCAACTGACTACTTGCTGTATATCGCCGTTTGACAAGAGTAAGTAAATCGCTCTGGCTATCATACATTTACATTAGTCCAGCGAGGGTGCATTAAAAATCGATCGGGGGCGCCATGGCGCCCGCGGGCGCCGCGTTGCCTACCTCTGTTCTAGAGTATTCAGAAACATATTGCTAATTCCTTGCACATTATAGCCAAAAGAGGGTCGATTGGTTAGGACACAAACCTTCGATCTCCTGAGTCCGTGGGTATGAATCCCACTGTGGCATGGATGTTCATAGCCATTTGGAATCGGCTTTAAATAGTAGGTCCCTGTCTGATTAGGACTCGTGTTGCAAAAACAAATGGATCGTAGCGTTCCAAACCAAACCAAACCTTGCGCTTTCTAATAGTAGATATCAGCTTGCAAAATACTTTAAAATGTTTTGTAAAATATTTAAGTATAAATGTAAAAAGAAAAAGATACTTATTTTACATCACAGTTTTTCCTCTATTAATTAAATTTAAAGTATGGAAAATATTTAAACTGCATAATTAAATCAATTTTCATGATTTTAAATTTTAGATTACATTTATATGGAAAAAAATTAATACCGATCTACAAAGCCTTATTTGTTTCAAAAAACTCAGCAAAAGGTACACCAGGGCTCAAGAAATTAAAATGTCTTTCACAAGATTTTAAAGGTATTTCACTATCTATCAGTCTGTTTCTCTTTCTCCCACAATATTTTATTTAGCAGTCATAAAATTCTCAATTTGAAGTATGGCTTCGAACAATAGCTTCCAAAGTATTTTCTTACCGGAACGGAATTGCAGCTTGTATCTAAAACACGTTTTACGGCATATTATATGTGCAACTCGCAAGCTTAACACAGTGACTGCACCTGAGGATTGTGTTTCTTCAAAATCTTAGTACCCAGTAAAGAGAAACGGCATTGGAGGAATTTCATGCAAGATATATTCTCGTATTCAGCCAATAAAAATAGACGAGGAATGCTTTTCCCTGGTGTTCTTTCTTCGTCGCCCTAGAGGAAAACAATTTTCTAAAATTTTACCTTGGTTTGCTATTGTATCTTGCGGTTGAATCAAATCCCAATCCTATTGAAAAGCTGAGCAGATACTTTGATTTGTGCCGTAGGAAAAATTCCATGTTTTTTGTGTATAAAACACGAGCTGCTTTTACTGTACCGTAAGATTGAAAGCTCCTCGTGACCTAGCTGTAGTTTGGCATAGCAGCAGTCTGGAATGCAATATCATATCAAAATTCCAAACTTGGATCTGCCATGATATTATTTACCTATCGAGAGTAACATTTCTTGTTCCAGGCGTATTCTGAACGAAAATATTTTTTCTATAATGAGTATAGGAGTACACTTGTAGCTATTTTCTTGCTATAACTATTATCAAAATGTTTTTCTTAAATGAATTCATTCTAAGAAATTACTGCAAAAGGAAAACAGGCAAAATTTCTCAATTTTTTTAAAACTATTTGAGGCTTTCATAGAAATACTGAATATTATCTTAGTGTATTTATCCCTCTCTATCTGTAACTTTCTCTATCTCTCTATCCCTGCACACACACACACATGTACATATATAGATATGAAATGTATTATTTTATTTAATATTTAACCATTTGACAATTTCCTTTTTTTCCAGAATTCGGTCAAAACATGTCACATTTTTATTGCACTTTTTTGTTTATTTTACATTTTCAAGTAAAGATATGTTATTAAAATTAACAGTTCTAAATATTTGTAAGCATTTATTACAACTTTTTTTCTTTTTATGAAAGCATCATAGAACTGAAGTTTACCTTTAGTCTCATCGGTATCGAAATTCATTTTTTGAATTCCAGTGAAAGCAAATTTAGAAGGCGGATTCAAAGAATTATCAGAATTAATTTTTAAAAAAATGTCTTGCTTGACTGATTCCATGAGTACCACTATCAGAGTCACTACTATGTAGGTCATCTAGTAAACTTTCGCTGCTATCATTTACAGATAATTCAGTTTCTGATTCCGAGTAACAGTTCGAATCACAAGAAATTAGCTCCATAAGCTCTGAATTATCCATTATTTAAAAGTAAAAATATATTATTCAACTCTTACATCAATAAAATTATCAGACGGTTAGTAAAATATAACTAGAAAGCTATACACTGAAAGATAACAATTCGTCTTCTGATACAAAACATGTGAAAAACCAGAGCTTTTGAACCAGAATAGAAATTACAATAAACTGCAAACTATTATTTACTGGACAACTATCACCATCAATACGAATAATTTGTTACTAAAATTTCAAAAAAATACTGCCAAAACAGTGCAAGTGCAATAGAAAACAGTAAAGGTCCGAAAGCTGTGCTCGTACGGCGTACGGGCAGAACAGGGAAGGGGTTAAAGTTCTTTAAAATTTTCTTAATTTATACCATATTTTTTCAATAGTGACAAATATTTTACTATCGTCCTATATATAGGACACATAATTTTATTACATTTTTACAAGTAATAAAACTTATTTCTCTTTTTGTTACACTGCTAACAGAATTGTTATGTTTGATGAGAAATATTTACAATGTTTTATAGTTACAATTATTTAAAAACTATTTGAGTACTTTCATAGAAATACTGAATACGATTTTAGTGTGTTTATACATCTCTGTCTATTTGTACCTTTCTCTCTCTCTATGCTTGATTACACACACATACATAGATATATAATGTATTAATTTTTTTTTATATTTAAAGTAATTTTAATTCCTGCTCTATTTTTTCAATATTGACAAATATTTTACTATCGTCCTATACATAGGACAAATAATTTTATTACATTTTTAAAAGTAATAAAACTTATTTCTCTTTTTGTTACACGGTTAACGGAATTGTTATATTTAATAAGAAATATTTAAAATATTTTAGTTAAGTTTTCATAATTTTTTATATTTATGTATTTTTATTAATTTTTCAGGCATGATTTATTTTGTTAATTTTTTAAGAATATTATGTGTTTGTTTTGTGTTTTGTTAAGTATTCCTGAAAACAAAAAAAATAATAAAATTCTTTTCAAGAACATGAAGGACAGTTTTTAAATGTTATTACTGATAAAATATTCTCGCTGTCTCGTTATTCTGTAATATTAATTATTAGTTAAAAAATGATTATATATGCATGCTTTAAAATATAGGATTACTTTCCCAGCAATACAAATTAAATCAAGAATATGAATCATTGAGATTATATTTCTTTTACACTTCTATAAACGAAACAAAGGATTTCTAAATGGCAAAGCTATGAACAGAATCATTACAATAAAGAAGATTTTATATATAAAATGGAATGTGTCCTCATGCTTTAACCACTCGTTCATGTCATATATATGTATGTAGTATGGGCGAGACTCGTTCAAAATCATAACACAGTTTATTTCTGGTCAGAAACATGAAATCCATGCAACAGGCATGCACTTTTACAACATCGTACACCCACACAATGTGATCCTGCATACACACACTTTCCAAGTAGGAATTTCTCAGGTAAAAAGACTACGAATAATTTCTAAGCACAATTGATCACGTGATTAAAAAATAACCATGTTTAAAGAGAACGCGCTAACTATTGGCTAAAGTAGCACAGACAAAGGCTGAATTAAGTCTATAGCTTGTCTGGAGGGAAAAATCAGAATTACCGCGGGAACCCCAACGTAGTTTATGAACAAATGTATTAAATTAATATTAAAATATGTAAATAAGGGATTTTAATGTTACATATATATATATATATATATATATATATATATATATTATATATATATATATATATATATATATATTATTTTTCATGCTTACATTTTTAATAATTTGTTTATAAGTACAAAGATCAGATGTCAAATTCAAATAGTTTTCTATCATCCACTATTAAAATCTTAATTTAAATATATTATATGTTATACATAATTTGTTTATTCATTTAAATGGACAAAATATTTTCTATCAATTTCAATTTGTGTTTTAAATATATCGTAATATTCACTTTGAGTGAAAAATAAATAAGTGGAAAGAGTCTAGAAAAACTCCAATTTAATGCACCATTTTAGCTTTTTCCTTTCCCAGTTTTGTATCGCTGGGGCTTTGCCTGAAAATATCCTCTAGGAATACTGTGAAAATAAAAAAAAAGCATAAAATATTGACACTGCACAAAAGAGGTTCAAAACCATGTCAAAAATTATCTCCCATGTGGGGAGAAAGTAACTTGTAGTGGCAGAGTTAAAAAGAAAATGTTCCACGTACTTTGTGTGTATGTGGTCTATAAAAGTTTAAAACTCAATTCTTTTAGGTTGCGTTCTATTTCCAAGGGGATTTCTTTTAATGAAGAGGATATTTTTTTCTAAAGTTTCTTTCTCTTTTCTAAAACATAAATTGAGGATTTCATCATAATAAACAAGATAAACAATGTGAAAAACTCTTAAGCTGAAAATTTCTAAATTAAATAGTCATAAAACTTGAAACTTTAAAAAAATGAGTGCTTGTAAATAGATACTTGAAATACTGCGTTTGCTCTCCAAAATCTATTTTATGTACCCATATATACATAAACCATCTTCAAATAATTATACATTTGTATTTAAAGAAATTCTGCATAAAATATATTATGTGAAAATAGGTTTTTCTGAAATATTAACCATTCAGTTTTTGTTTAACATGTTTAAATGAAAATATGAATTTTCAGAAACCATTTTTAAAAATATTTATAGTTTATCATTTATTTTTATTTCATCTATTTAGAAATAAAAATGTATGTTGTTTCTGTTGTATATAAGCCAATAACAGATATTTTTTGTATTATATTTTCAACAATTGAAAACATGTTCAGCTATTCAATTAAGCACTACTTTATAAGGCTTAACAAACCTTATAGTTATGTTCTCTACATTACTTAAACATTAAAATTTTGCTTTCTACATTACATAAACGTTAAAGTTTTGCTTTCTACATTACATAAAAATTACAGTAATTCTTTCTAAAAATTCGCACAAATGAAGCAATTATCATTATAAAAAAAATAAGTAATTTTTTTAAAATCTCTGTTGATATAATAGCATTAGATTTTGTGTTCACAATCCTCAAATGACGAAAAATTTAATCGACTCAAATTTAATTTATATAATAAAATTTTTAAGATATATTCATTTTATAGATAATTATTATTCAGCTTATTTTTTTAAATCTTCATTTTCAAATTTATAAAATTATCTATAATTTTTATTAAGATTTTCTTACTTAATTTTTTGGTTAATTATACACACATTAATTTACAAAATATATGAAATAGTGTTAAGATGATTTGAACAAAACAATTGTTTAATTTTTTTTCACGTTTTTTACTAAGTTAAGAATTCTTGAAACACAGCGTTTTCAATATTTTTATACAATTATTTCTAAAAACCTTTACTTGTTAATTTATAAAATTATCTATAGTTTTAATAAAGTTTTCTTGCTTAAACACAGTTCATTATACGCACATTATTATGCAATATCTATGAAATATTGTTGAGGTTGTACAAACAGAAAGTTGTTTGAGTTTTTTCACGTTTTTACTGAGTAAATAATATATTAAATACAGTTATTTTTCTAAATTTTTACACTTTTCCCCATTTACCGTGTTGATGTTAAAATTTTTAATATCTACTTCTTGTATTCTACTATGTGTTACTCATTCCGTAAGTAACACTTAGACAAACGAGTAGATCTTCTCTCTAATCAAGTATTCACTTTCTTTCATTATTCTTCTTCCTTTCACTATTTATATTAAGCTTGGTACAATAGCATCTCCCAGAAAAATAACTAGGATTACCCGAGGGACAAGATAAAAATCAAGAGTCAGCACTAAGCGAGATGAAGCTGTGCGATACCTAATATTGTCAGTTTTTTATCTCCTAAATATTTATCACTTTTCTTTATGCGTCCATTCTTTTATCAGAATAATTTTTATTGTAGTTATACATATAGCTATTGAGATAACATGAAAAGCAAGTAAGGGTGATGAAAATGTGTTCTAAGTAGAATAATTTGTCTAGAAATGTAGAAAAATTACTTTTAATATTAAAAAAACTTCAGATATCACAGTAAATTACTTTCTTATGTACTTCCCATTTTGTTCTTTAAACATATACAAGATGGGTTTCAAAAGACACTCTGCGCTGCTCAAATACAACAAATAAAAAAAACTTAAATTAAATTAAAATTAAGCCACATCACACAATTTATTGGAGCTGCATTTTATTACTACGTGTTTCAAAAATTTTTATACCTTAAAATATTTATCTTTAATAACAGTTATAAGTAACGTATAGTCAAAATGAGTGTTATCATGGAGAATATAAAAAAAAATCTTATTATAGGAATGCTCCATATTCTCCTCATGTTTGGAATTAGTTTGCCCCAGAATTATTCCCAAATTATTGCATTATATTGTATGAGTGGTTGATATAAACCAGAAATTATTAGAAGATCATTTAAATTTATTACAACGTGTTTCAGAAATTTTTATACCTTGAAATATTTAATTTTAATAATAGTCATAAGTCACTTATAGTTAGAATGAGTGTTATCATGGAGGAAATAAAGGAATCTTATAATAGGAATGCACTATATTCTCCTCATGTTTGCAATTGGTTTGCCACTCAATTATTATCAAATTATTGCATTATATTGTATGAGTGGTTGAAATAAACGTTATTGGGAGTTCATTTAAATTGATTACAAAACTTTTAGTCTCGTAAACAGTTACTTAATCATTCCTAATTATTGCATAATACTGTATGGATGATCTGAATAAACCAGAAATAATTGGAAGTGGATTTAAATTTATTACACGTGTTCTTGGAAGTTTTATTCAAGTTAACAATTATTTTTAATCATCTAGTAATAATGGTCGTTCTCAGCTAGAAAATAAATAACTTTTTTTCTAAAAATTTCTCATCTTTAGAAAGCGTTTAACTCACAATTACTCCTAAATTATTGAATTACACTCTATGAGAGCCTCGGAGCAACTACAAATTATTGGAATTTAATTTAAATTTATTACTCAATTCCTGAAAGTTTTATTGACGTTAACAATTACTTTTAAAAATATAGTAATAATGAGCGTCCTCGGGAAGGAAATAAATAACCTTTCTTCTAAAAAATTCCAAAATTCTCATCTTGGGAAATAGTTTACCTCTCAATCATTCCTAAATTATTGAATTACACTCTACGAGGGCCTCGGAGCAACTACAAATTATTTTAAGTAAATTTAAATTTATTACACGTGTTCCTGAAAGCGTTATCGATGTGAGCAATTACTTTTAATAACACATTAATAATGAGTGGTCTCAGGTAGGAAATAAATAACATTTGTTCTAAAAAATTCCAAAATTCTCATCTTAGAAAGTTTACCTCTCCATCACTCCTAAATTATTCCATTGCACTATATGAGGGCCTCGGAGCAACTACAAATTATTGGAAGTTAATTTACATTTATTACACATGTTCCTGTAAGTTTTATTCATCTTAACAATTACTTTGAATAATTTAATAATAATGGGTTTTTTCGTGTAGGAAATAAATATCATTTTTCAAAAAATTTCCAAACTTCTCATCTTGGGAAAGAGTTTACTTCTCAATCACTCCTAAATGATTGCATTACTCTCTATGAAGGCCTCGGAGCAACTACAAATTATTGGAAGTTAATTTAAATTTATTACGTTTTCCTGTAAGTTTTATTCACGTTAACAAATACTTTTTATTATATAGTAATAATGTTAGTTCTCAGGTAGGAAATGAAACCTTTTTTTCTAAAAAATTCCAAATTTCTCATCTTGGAAAACAGTTTACCTCTCAATCACTCCTAAATTATTACATTACATTCTATGAGATAGAAACTAAATAACATTTTTTTCTAAAAAATTCCGAAATCCTCATCTTGAGAAAGAGCTTACCTCTAAATTACTCCTAAATTATGGAATTACACTCTACGAGAGCCTCGGATCAACTACAAATTATTGGAAGTGAATTTAAATTTATTACTCGTATTCCTGAAAGTTTTATTGACGTTAACAATTTCTTTTAATAATGTAGTAATAATTAGCATTCGCAGGTAGGAAATAAATAACTTTTTTTCTAAAAATTCCAAAATTCTCATGTTGGGAAAGACTTTACCTCTCAATCACTACTAAATTATTGCATTACACTCTATGAGAGCCTCGGAGCAACTACAAACTATTAGAATTTAACTTAAATTTATTACTCAATACCTGAAACTTTTATTGACGTTAACAATTACTTTTAAAAATATAGTAATAATGAGCGTTCTCAAGTAGGAAATAAATAACCTTTCTTCTAAAATATTCCCAAATGCTCATCTTGGGAAAGAGTTTACCTCTAAATCACTCCTAATTTATTACATTACACTCTATAAGGGCCTCGGAGCAACTACAAATTATTGGATGTGAATTTAAATTTATTACACGTGTTTCTGAGAGTTTTATTTACCTTAACAATTATTTTTAATAATATAATAAAAATGAGCGTTCTTAGCTAGGAAATAAATAGCATTTTTTTCTAAAAAATTACAAAATTATCATCTTGGGAAAGAGTTTACTTCTTAATCACTCCTAAATTATTGCTTTACACTCTATGAAGTCCTTGGAGATACTACAAATTATTGGAAGTGAATTTAAATTTATTACACGTGTTTCTGAAAGTTTTATTCACGTTAGCAATTACTTTTAATAATATAGTAATAATGAGAGTTCTCGGGTAGGAAATAAATAACCATTTTTCTAAATAATTCCAAAAATATCATATTGGGAAAGAGTTTACCTATCAATCACTCCTAAATTATTGTATTGCACTATGTGAGGGCCACGGAGAAAATACAAATTACTGAAAGTGAATATTTATTACACGTGTTCCTGAAAGTTTCATTCAAGTTAACAATTACCTTTAATAATATAGTAATAATGAGCGTTCTCAGGTAGGACATAAATAACCTTTTTTCTAAAAAATTCTAAAATTTTCATCTTGGGAAAGAGTTTGCTTCACACTCACTCCTAAATTATTGCATTACACTCTATGAGGGTCTCGGAGCTATTAAAATTATTGGAAGTTAGTTTAAATTTATTACTTCTTCGTGAATATTTTATTCACATTGAGAATTATTTTTAATAATATAGTTATAATGAGTGTTCTCAGGTAGAAAATAACCTTTTTTTCTAAAAAATTCTAAAAGTTCTCATATTGGGAAAGAGTTTACCTCTCAATCCCTCTTAAATTACTATATTACACTCTATGAGGGCCTCGGATCAACCAGAAATTATTGGAAGTCAATTAAAATTTATTACGTGTTCCTGAAAGTTTTATTCACGTTAACAATTTCTTTTAATAACATTGTAATAATTATTATTCTCAGGTAGGAAATAAGTAACCTTTTTTCTAAAAAATTCCAAAATCCTCATCTTGAGAAAGAGCTTACCTTTCAATCACTCCTAAATTATGGAATTATACTTTAAGAGGGCCTCGGAGCAACTACAAATTATTGGAAGTGAATTTAAATTTATTACACGTGTTCCTTAAAGTTTTATTCACGTTTAGAATTACTTTTAATTTTCTAGTAATAATGAGCGTTCTCAGGTAGAAAATAACCTTTTTTCTAAAAAATTCCAAAATGCTCATTTTGGGAAAGAGTTTACCTCTCAATCACTTTTAAATTATTGCATTACCGTCTATGAGGGTCTCGGAGCAACTAAAAATTATTGGAAGTGAATTTAAATTTATTACACTCGTTCCTGCAAGTTTTATTTCCGTAAACAATTACCTTTAATAATATATTCACAATGGGGGCTGTCGGGAAGGAAATAAAGAAATCTTATTCTATAAATGTTCCAAAATTCCCATCTTGGGAAATTTTTTACCACTCGATCATCCCTAAGGGAATGCGCTCACTAGAGTAAAATGGAAAGAAAATAGTTAAGCCTAGAGAACACAATCTAAGAGAATACCTTTAGAAGAAACAAAAAAAGGAGAAGGAAACATAAGGAATAGATATTGTATTTGGGCGGCTCCTTTTCCCCCGTTTTGCACCGCCTTCTATAAAATCATCTCCCTTGCGAAATCGTGATTTTCAGAAATAAAAGATGAAAAAAGAAGTAAAGCAGATAAATAACAAAAACTTAAATGCACGAGATAAACTTAAAATAAAAGAATTCTGTCGTCTCTGAAACGTGCACTGGAGAATATTTCGTTACGAAAAAGCGCGGACAGCATAAACCAATATAAAAATGTAACTCAGAATCTGTGAGGCCTGATTTTAGAATTTTTTTTTGTTTTAAGATTTTATTTTATCCTCCTCTTCTCAACTCAAAAATTCTTGCTTTTCATTGTGTGAACTTGTGAAAAACTGATTTTGAAAAGTTAGAGTTGTCAGTGGGATGAAAGTGATTTATTTTGTTTCTGAATTCTTTACCATTTTTTTCTTCTTTTTATTCATTTATACCTGGAGAAAAATCCTCAAGAATATTTTTCGAAGGAGGAGGGAAGGAGATGTTCATCTTATTTGACGAATTTGTGAAGAGGAAATATAGGTACCAAAGCTGCGAACTGATATATAAAATTTTCTGTTCACCCTTTAAAGATTTTTGAATTTCGAAGATCTAGTTATACTCCAACATTCACGTGCATAAAATCAGATTCGTGATTTTTTATTTACATTTCAAATCAAAAAGTGGTAGCAGAAAATGGGGCTTCGATATGTTATTCCCATTCAAAATATTTCTACATAAAATTGCAGAAGGCATTAGTCAGCATTTTCTTCCTACAGCAGAGTTTAAAAGTGCGTATACCTGTAAAGTTCACAGTCCGAGACTACTTATTGAAGCATAAAATGCAAACATTTTTGAAAAATTTGTTTAATCTAACGAAGCAGCCCCTCATTTGAAATTTATTCGGGATATTTATCTAATTTTAAGATAACAGGGAGTATTTTAAATGGATTTTTTACTGGTCGACATTTAACATTTAGTATTTTTTGATATCAGAAAATAATACTAAAAAATTATTTTAAAATACACTAAAGTCTTAAAGAAAAGACTTTTTACTTCACACAGAAATATTCATAATGATATAAACACATTGTATACGGGTACATTTCACTGCGGAATTGTACCAGGAGCGGGCGTTTTGCGGGTAAATTTAGTTAATCAGTTAAATCTCAATAGATCGAAAATTATTTAATTTTTTAACCAACTTTTCGTATTTTATATTGAAATATATAAGCAAATATATAAATAGAAATATATAAATAACAACCATAATATTTTTGTAAGCAAAAAATATTCTTTTTAGTTAATAAATTTACAATAGTATCATAAATATGAAAAATCAAATAGAAGTAGTGGTATATAGTTTTAATTTTTTCCCGTTCTGTGGTTCCGCATCGACTGATGTAAAAACTAGTTTTTATTTGTTTAAATTTTTCCAAAATCTATGTAGTAAGCAAGAACATTCGACTTTGTTTTCCTGCATATACCGTTATTTTTGTACGTGCAAACAAACCATGTTTTTACACTAACCCGTACAAGTAGGTGTCCCGTGCTCCAGTATCAATCATCAGAAAACGTACTAGTACGTGTCCCGCGTACAATATGTTAAATGAAAAATAAATTTTTAATTCCCAATTCATTTAAAAATTAACAAATTTTATTTTCTTCTAACCGGAAATACTTAAAACCAACAGCAAATATAAACTTTTGTTTAAATATTTTTCAAATCCAAAATCTATATAGTAGACAAGTATCAATCGTCAGAAAACGTACTAGTACGTGTCCCGTATACAATGTGTTAAATGAAAAATAAATTTTCAAATCCCAATTTATTTAAAAATTAACAAATTTTATCTTTTTTCTAACCGGAAATACTTAAAACCAACCGGAAAATATTATTTAAATAAAATTTTTGTTTAAATATTTTTAAAATAATTAATATGTTTTAAATTTTTTTTTCATTACGGGCACCATTAAGTGATTTTGATTAAAAGTCAATTACGGATTTAATCCAATAAAATTCTATAAAAAAATATTTTTTTAAACTTAAATACTTCAGATAAAGTCCTATTTAAGTCCAGCTAATTTTCACCTAAGTTTGAGTTTTATCCTATATTTCAATATGTGGAATAATCTTAGAAAACATGCCCAATATTTAATAGAAAAATATGTGATATTTAATAGAACTGATTATAACGAAATCTCGAAAAATTAAATCAGGTATATTCAGCTAACCCTGTTTACTGTAATATTCCATTCTTGAATATTTATGCCATAACTGTATCCCCGCATGCATTAGCGGAACCAAATATACCAGTGTTAGTGAAGCAAAAATGAAAATGACAGAAAATACACAATTTTTCAATATCATTTATGACATGCGTAGGTGTAGAGCATAAAAAATATTTATAAAACAGTCACAATATTTATTTTGTTGGCATGTAACAATAATTTGCACTGCTCAACGTTCTTCCGCAACCTAAGTTATTGATCTGCCACAAAATGTCCACAAAAGAAGTTATGAAATTTTTAATATCAAGCAATCGGGAGACACGGTGGGGAAACATATAATTCTAACAATAATAATGTTAGATATTTGAGGTTTAAAATACAACTCGCTAGCTAAGCGTTAAATGTTCTGTAGAATTTTGTGTTAAAGGAATCTTACTTTACAATGACTAGTAAAGATATCATAGGCATTTTTTGAAGTTTGGCGCAAGTTTAAAAGATTTTGTATAAAAATAAGGACCTTGAATACACAGGAAAAAATTGTTTTTAGTTTTGTCTAATAAAATGGTACGTCTGAGGTAGCCGTACAAGTTCTTTTGCACGAAAACCCCCAGCGTATGTAATTTTCATTAGAAAACTCATTTATGTTCCAGAGTATTCTAGTTTATTATCTTTTATAAAAAAATTATGATTCTTGAAAGTTGGTAGCTACACTAAGAAATATTAGGCTCGTGATAATTTAACAGTAGGTAAACTAATAACCCGTTGCTATTAGCGTTAATATTAACATGAACAATATTTTTATCTATATTTTCTGGATATCATTTCTATACAGTTTGTAAAATAGCTAACTGATTTGGAGAAAGAAAATTCTGTTAAAAGTAAACTTGGCGAAATACTGTGATTGAAAAGCTTTACAAATAATTATAATATGTGCCAGTATAATGATTAGTAATAGAAAAAAAATTCTATTTTTTTATTTCCCCCCCCCCCAAAAAAAAAGAAATATTAAGAAGGAAAAAAAGTAGTATACTATTTTAGAAGAGGTTATTTCCTCCTATCAATGTTTTAAAGCTTATTAAAACCACATATATTTTTATGATAAAACTTCTATACAATCCAATTAATTTTGAGTTTGAAACATTGAGACAAGAACAATATGCAAGCAAATTTTATAGTTATAGTTATAAAAAAAATTTTTTTTAACTTTCTACTCTTTAAAACAGTATAATCATTCTAAAAAAATAAAAGCGAACTAATTTTAAGGTGCTATTAATTTTGACCAATGATATTTATAAAGTTTGTGAAATAGCTAACATATTTGTAAGAGTAAAGTGCAGTTGAATTTGTACATGAGGCAAATGATGGGATTGAAAAGCATCATATAAGAGTAGTCCTTATTACATTAATACGCATAATATAAGAAAAATATGTTTTATATTACACTCCTATGAAAAATTGTAAAAATATTTATAGCAAAGCGAAGACGTGTATTTTACACATTATATTTTCCTTCTAATTTACTTTAAAGTTTCTATAATATCTAACTTATTTGTAAGTGTTAAGTGCTGTTAACATTAAATGAAGTAATACTGTGATTCTAAAGAACATAATAGATTTGCACACATTTTGAATCTTATGTTTACAGCAAGAATAAATCCAATTTTTCCCTTCAGAGGAAAGTAAACAACTAAAAGAATGAGAAAAGAATAATATTTTAGACGTTATTAATTTTTTCTAACATGCTATAAAATTTCTAAAACATCTAACATACTTATAAGTGCAAAGTTCTAGAGAAATCAAACTTTATTACTATTGAAAAGCATTGCATAAGAAAAATATGCATGTTAATTTCATAATTGAACTCAGAAAATATTTCTTTAAAATTTTAGCGCTAGAAAAATTTAGAAAAAAATCTCTTTCTTATTTTCTCCTCTCGAGAACAGCAAAATTGCTTTAAAGAAAAAAAAGAAGCACAATATATGAAGCACTTTTAATTTCCTCTTATCATATTTATAAAGTTTTCTAAAATATATTTTTTTTTATTTTTAAGAGTGGAGTACTATTAAAACTAAACGAAAAAGTTAATGTGTTTGGAAAGCATATGTAGTACAAGAATAGTACACATTATCATAGTACAATCTAATGTTTACAACAAAAAGAATTCCCTTTTTTCCCTTTAATAATGAGTAAACGTTAAAAAAGAAAGATAAAAGCACAATATATTAGGCATTGTTATTTTTTCTAACATAACAATAAAATTTCTAAAATACCTAACATATTTATAAGTGCGAAATTCTGGTGAAATTAAAATTAATATTATTATTGAAAAATATTACATAATAAGTATGTATGACAATCGAGTTCGAAAAAGTTCTGTAATCTTTTAAGGATAGAAAAAATTAGAAAAAATATGTTTCTTATTTTCTCTTCCTGAAAAAAGCAAAATTGCTTTAAATAAAATAAAAGAAAAATATACCAACAGCTTTTAATTTCTTTTTATCATATTTATAATTTTTCAAAATATCTATATTATTTGTAAGAGTAAAGTGCTGGAAACAAAAATGTAAAGTGATTGAAAAACATAAGTACTAAATGAATACTGCACATTTCAATCTTCTGTTTACCACAAGAGAAATTTTCTATTATCCCCTCAGTGTGGAGTAAACTTTAAAAAAATGAGAGAATCACAGTATTTTAATTGTTATTATTTTATTCTAACGTATGTAACATGTTTATATGTGTAAAATTCTGGTGAAAATAAACTTAAAATTTTGATTGAAAGACATTGCATAAGAAAAGTATACATGTCTATTTCATTCTGGAGTTAGAAAAGATTTTTTAAGCTTTTAACGCTATAAAGAATATCAAAGAATATATTTCTTATTTTATCTTCTCGAAAACAGCAAAGTTGCTTAAAAGGAAAAAAAGAAGCAGCAAAATATAACAATACTATTAATTTTCTCTTATTGTATTTATCATTTTCTGAAATAATCTAATTTATTTGTAAGAATAAACTTCTGTTAAAACTAAACGAAAAAATAATTTGATTAAAAAACATATGTACTACAAGAATAGTACATACTTCAATCTTATGTTTAGCATTGGAAAAATTATTATTTTTCCCCGAGAAAAGAAATGAAAAAAGAAAAAACTGTGAAAAAAGAATGAAAGTATCACAATATTTTAGATGATATTATTTTTTTCTAACGTATTGACATATTTATATGTGTAAAGTTTTGGTGAAATTAAACTTAAAATTACGATTGAAAAAGCATTACATAAGAAAAGTATGCATGTATATATTTTAACTGGGGTTAGAAAAAAGATTTTTTTAAGCTTTTAACGCATAAATAATATAAAAGATTACCTTTCTTATATTACCTTCCCGAAAACAGCAAAGTTGCTTAAAAAGAAAAAAAAACAAGCAGCAAACTATAACAAGTACTATGAATTTTCTCTTATTTTATTTATCGTTTTCCGAAATAATCTAATTTATTTGTAAGAATAAACTTTTGTTAAAACTAAACGAAAAAATAATTTGATTAAAAAGCATATGTACTACAAGAATATTACATACTTCAATCTTATGTTTAGCTTTAGAAAAACTATTATTTTTTCCCCGAGAAAAGTAAATGTATAAGTAAAAGAAAGGAAGAAGCACAATAATTCTAATGTTGTTATCTACTCTTATCATATATGTAAAGTTTCTAAAATATTTTGCACAATTGTAAATGTAATGTTACGTTATTGAAACGTGAAAATTTAATTTCAGGCAATGCTACGATAGAAAATTATTGTATAAGAATATGGCATATTTCATTCTTATTTTTAGCGTAAGAAGTTTCTTTCCGTCTTTTTTCACTGAGTAAAAATATTATAAAAGAATTGGAGAAGATCAATATTTTAGGTGTAAATGTAATGTTACGTTAAAATTTAATTTGAGGCAATACTACGATAGAAAATTATTGTATAAGATTACGACATATTTTATTCTTATTTTTAGCGTAAGAAGTTTCTTTCAGTCTTTTTTCACTGAGCAAAAATATTATAAAAGAATTGGAGAAGCCCAATATTTTATGTGTTATTCATTCATTCTCTGCAACACAAAGTTTTCTATCAGGATTAACTCCAACACAGTACTTCAAGACTTCCGTTCATTTAAGGAAGTTCATACAAAAGGGAGCCCGGCATCTCCATAGCAATTACTGTGCTAATCCCGGACAAGTTTCGCATTTGGACAAGGATATTTAGTAGCCGCGTCTGTAGCATAGGTGCACTTAGTCGAATTGAATACACTCACCGAAGAACAACCTACCTTCCGGCACACTCCCTGCTCACCCCGGCTGCACCCCCAGAGGTAAACAAACAGACAATGGCTTGTAGTGCGTTGTGGGGGGCCCCAAGTATTGAATTATTGATGCGCACTGCAATGAAATGTGGCTGGCTCGCTAGTTTGCGGTAATGCGTTATCTATGAGTTTGTGGTTCACTGGCAACATGCATGAAAGACGTATTTGTGGGAGAGGCGTAAAATTTGTAGGCGAAGTTTCCCCGAGTGCTTCTGAGATGGGTGTAAGGGGAAATTCAATTTAAGGGCAGTTTCACCACATACCCAACTGTAATAATCTTCAAAACTGAGTACTCAGGTATAGGGTGCGTTATTTTTGAATTAAAAAAAATGGGTTTTGTAAAAAAAGGTGTATAAAACGATTTTAGCAAATGTATTTTCTTATGTAACTCGTTATAAAAATTTTATATGCATAAAGAATTATTTACAGATATATTAGATCTTTTTCAACAAATAATTTATTGAAATAATCTCAGTCACAAATAATGTTAAATAAAGGAAATTGAAAAGATTTTTTTTCAAGTTCTAAAACAAGAATGTACAAGAAATGGCAAGTTTTGAAGATGAAATACTGTAGATTATCAATTGAAAAATTTTGACTGATTTAAGATAACATTTTTTTCGATGGGGAGGTTTGATTTCCCATTTATGGTCAAATTCTGTCAATTTCAAAGTCTTGTATTATTATTAAACGAAAACAAATCGAATAAATAAACTTAATGTACATGTATGTTGATACAGTGATGACTAAGTAGAAGGATACTTCATAAAACTATAAACCTATCTAAAATGCTATTTTCATTGGTACAGCAAAATTCTTTATCTGTTTTATGTAGTCTCTATTTACTGATTGCAAGGAATCCTAGAGATAAAAAATGTACTATATTTAGTTACCTTTTAAATTAATGAAATAAAGTGAAAATATCTCTCTAAACCCATTTGGAGCTATATGCTATGTATACAAATTCAATAGAATCCCTAATAATCAGAGATTAGTCGCAGATAATGTTAAAAAAATCAAACTGAATTATTTTTCAGGTTCTAAAACAAGAATGTACAACAAATGAAAATTTTTGATTATGAAATAAAGTACATACTTGATTGCAAATATTTGATTGAATTATGCCTATGTATTTTTGTGGGTGGGGGAGAACAGTAATTGCATGTCCTATTTTTAGTCAAATTCTGTCATTTCCATAGTCATTTGTCTCCTAACTAAACTTAATAAATTGAATAATCTTAAACCACATGTATATTTATATAGTGAAACATGTGTATAAGGATACTACCCATAACTATAGTTCTGATTATAAAATTATTTTCATTGGTTCTTAAAAAATCTTTATTTACTTAATGAAATCCATATTTACTTAATGCAAATTGCTAAGACATTTAGGATTGTATTATAAATGGTTATCTATTAAATTATATAAATGAAGCAAAAATATACCCCTAAATACAATCGAAGATTTCTGCTCATTAAGAACGTATAGAATGGATGCTCAAATAATCACAGATAAGATTAAAAAAGCAAATTAAAAATATTTTTTAAGTTCTAAAACAAAAATTTACAACAAATTCCAAGTTTTGAGGATAAAATAAAATAGATATTCCATTGAAAAAAATTCATTGGATAGTGCCTAGTGGTTAACATATATTTTCGAAAGGGGGGGGAGAGATTGATTTTTTAGTATTTGTTTTTAGTCAAATTCTCTCATTTTCAAGACTTTTAGTTTTTCTCACAAACTAAAGAAATTCAATATATGAACTTGATGTGTAAGTATATTTATACAGGGAAAATTAAATAAAAGTATACTGCATATCACTATAAACATGGCTATAACGTTATTTTCATTCATCCAAAGAAATTATTCATTTAATGCAATCTCTATATTTACTGATAGCAAACTTGCTGGGACGTTACCAACTATATTTTAAGCAGTAATTTTTAAAAATAACTTAATGAAATTGAAGATAGATCTATAAATACAAGAAATGGCAATTTTTGACTATGAAATAATGTAGATAATCAATTGAAAAATTTTGACTGGATTAAACATAACATATTTTTCGGAGGGGAGGGGAGTAGATTGCATTTCCCATTTTTGGTCAAATTCTGTCATTAAGATATGTGGTCATTAAGTACATATAAAATGGAAGCAAAAAATTATCCAACTATCTTTTAAATTATTTAGTCAATTTGAAGATAGATCTATAAATATAAGAAATGGCAAGATTTCGCGATGAAATAATTTAGATAATCAATTGAAAAATTTGACTGGATTAAACATATGTTTTTCGGAGGGGGGGGGTGATTGCATTTCCCAATTTTGGTCAAATTATGGCATTAAGATATGTGGTCACTAAGTACATATGGAAGGGAAGCAAAAAATTATCCAACTATCTTTTAAATTTTTTAGTCAATTTGTAGATAGATCTATAAATACAAGAAATGGCAAGTTTTGACGATGAAATAATGTAGATAATCAATTGAAATTTTTTGACTGGATTAAACATAACATATTTTTCGGAGGGGAGGGGGGGTTGATTGCATTTCCCATTTTTGGTTAAATTCTGTCATTAAGATATGTGGTCACTAAGCACAAATAAAATGGAAGCGAAAAATTATTTAACTATCAGTAACAATAACCTTTCTATAACAATATTTTTCTAGGTACTAAGAGTATTGTTAAAGACAAGTTTTTCTCCTTTAGAGCATTACATGTATATACTCACCTTTGTCCTAAGTATAAAGAAGTCAGTCCCCTAACTCCGCATGAAGGAAGAGAAAAAAATCATCTTGACAACATCGTTTAAAGAAACCCACATTTTTACTTTCGAAAATAAAATGGAGAAGAATGTTTCATTAGAAACAACATAGCTCACAAATAAAGGATAAAAAGAATTTTCCCCATCAATAGTACATATTGTGTTCAGTCCCCATGACAGATGGTGTTCCAAAAGAACACTGGAAACAACTCTCCGGGGATTGGTACTCCTTGAACGATTTTCAGCTGGCTACCTGTAAGTTTTAGAATTGAGATGAAAGTAAGACTTTCTTTTTGAGAATAAAACGCCGGAATATAATCACGAGAAATTTATTTGTTTTATTGTTACTTGAGATTTAAAGATTTTCTTTTCCTCTAAGACTACAAAAAACTTTGTAGTTTATATTAACGCAATTACAATGCGAACGACTGGAGAGAAAATGTTTCAAACGTTATGTCTACTTTTTTGTTATTTTTTCTAATGGATGTTACATAAACTAAAGTTCGTTTGATAGTGGATAATTCTCTAGAGGGTAAATTATAATTACTAATAAATAGAAATTAATAATTTGTGTTCTCTCTCTCACACACACACACGCACACACACACACACATACACACACACACATATATATGTACATGTATACATATATATATATATATATATAAATATATATATATATATACAATATATTATATATATAATATATATATATATATATATATATATATATATATATATTGTCACGAAGATTATATAATACATATTTAATATATATATAACGAATTATTGTATAAGTATAAATATATTTTACAGATAAAGTTGCCTACAACTAGTGGTATCAGCTTTTATACCCAAAATTCGAAAAAATAATTTACATATTAAAGAAAGATCTGTGTTAACATAAAGAACCAATATAACATTTTAAAATTAAAATCCGTACTTTAAAAAAATTTATAACCAAAATTATATCGCGTGCTTTTCACTCACTGAGCTCGTTGGTTAAGCTTCTTAAAAAATAAATATAAATATATATATATTATATAAATTATATATATATATATAAATATATATTATATAATATATATATATAATAAATATAAATTAATAAGTTTGATAAGACAATAATTTATAGTACACATAATTTATCACTGTTTAAAATTATGCCAGTCTCTTAATTTAAATTTCATTTGGTAGACATGAATTCAATATTTGTTTCTAAAATTTTTTGAGTTCCTATGCTCTGCATTTATTATTGAGCGCATGTAATCCTCATTAAACAATCCTTATAAATATTTCTGTGTTTTTAAATTTAAATAAGAATCCAGATATGAATTTTAATTAACCTTAAAATCTAATTCATTATGCTCTATTTTAGGTCCCATTCATAGGTAAAACTGTCCCCCAAAAATATATTTTCTCAACCAATAAATATAATATTTCATTAATTTATAAAATTTCAGTAACTTATATGTATGTATCTGATAAATATATTTTATAATATAGAAGAAATAACTTGAACACAGAGAATAATTTTAGTAATCCTTATTTAAAATGTAAAAAAAATGTCTATTAATTTTATTCATATTTTCAGCTGATGCAATTGTGCTAAAATTTTGTTGAACCATATTTCTTGAGCCAAAATTTAATCTCATTAATGTTTATAATAAATACCTTTCTTAGAGGTATCATAATGTTATGTTTCTAACAAATAAATACAACTCAATTACAGTGCAATCATCATCTTTCATTCCCACATTAATCGTTTTCCCACACCGACCATTCTATTCATTAGGTTCCGATTGCATAGGTAATATCTGTCGCCCAAAATATGATTTTCTTCAAGTCCCAATACTAGTTATTTCAAATTTTTCATACTGTCAGTAACTTATATTTGTATGTGTAGATCAATTTGTAATAAGTAACAAACAAAGCATGATGTTATATTACAATATTTTTACATCAAATGTAAAAAAAAATATTAAATTTTACTAATTATATTATTTTATCTAGTGAATTACTTATGCGTTTTTTGTCTTTTTAAAAGAAAAGAATTAAAAATGATACTTTACTCAACCTAGTGAAATGTTGACGGATTTTTTATAGATCTATATAATACTATACCTGTAAAAAACAGCTTATTAATTGAAATTATCTATTTTTTTACAATTCCAAAAAGTTTTGTCGTGCAGGAAAAGTTTCAAAATTATTAAATTTGACAAGCGTGTCTTGTAATTGCCATTTTTGCTCTATCCACAACTAATGCAGCTACTGTACTTGGCAGCTACTATATTAGTCTACTCGAAATATTATCAGGAAATAAACAAGCGAAAGGTGGATTTGTATGATTCACATATTCATGACAATAAAAGGGAAAATTACAAGAATGCTGATACGTTTTTTTCAGATCTACATCACACCAAAGTTGAAAATCATTTCATGACGTAAAATAATACTTTTCAATTACCGTTTTTATTACTATGTCAAAAACGTTTGATGTGTAGGAAAAGTTTCAAAATTATTAAATTTGACAAGCGTGTCTTGTAATTGCCATTTTTGCTCTATCCACAACTAATGCAGCTACTGTACTTGGCAGCTACTATATTAGTCTACTCGAAATATTATCAGGAAATAAACAAGCGAAAGGTGGATTTGTATGATTCGCATATTCATGACAATAAAAGGGAAAATTACAAGAATGCTGACACGTTTTTCCAGATCTACATCACACCAAAGTTGAAAATCATTTCATGACGTAATATAATATTTTTCAATTACCTTTTTTTATTACTATTTCAAAAACTTTTGGAGTATAAGAAAAATTTGAAGATTATTAAATTTGGCAAGCGTGTCTTTGAACTCCTATTCTTGCTCTATCCACAAACAATGCAGCTGCTATATTTGGCAGCTATTATAGCAGTCTACTCTGAATCTTATCAGGAAATAAAACGTCACAACATGTCTGAGGTGGATTTGTATGAATCGCATATTCTTGACACCAAAACGGAAATATACAAGAATGCTGACACGCTTTTTCCAGATCTATATAACACCAAAGCTGCAATTCATTTCATGACGTAAAATACATTTTCTAATCATCCTTTTTATTATTATTTCAATAATTTTTGGCTTGCAAAAAAAATTTCAAGATTATTAAATTTGGCAAGTGTGTCTTGTAATAGTCATTCTTGCTCTATCGACAACCAATGCAGCTGCTGTTCTTGGCAGCTACTATTTCAGTCTACTGGAAATGTTATCAGGAACACAAAAGTCACAAGAAGAGTGAGGTGGATTTGTATAATTCCCATATTCTTGACACTAAAAATGAAAATTACAAGACTGCTGATACGTTTTTCCATATCTAATTAACACTAAGTTGAAAATCATTTTATGACGTAAAATAACATCTTTCAATTTTTATTGCTGTTTCAAAATTTTTTGGCCTGCCAGGAAAAATTACAGAGTTTCAAATTTGGTACGCTTATCTTGTTATTGTCATTCTCACTCTATCCACAATTAATGCAGCTCCTCGTGCTAGCAGCTTATTTTTTCAGTCTTCTCGAACTGTTATCAGGAAATAAACCGTCACAACAAGTGTGAGGTGGATTTGTATGATTCACATATTCGTGACAATAAAAGGGATATCAAGAATGCTGACACGACTAGATCTATATAGATACACTAAACCATAAAGACGTACATATATTGCAATCCTTAATTTTTATTGCTGTTTCAAAATTTTTTGGCCTGCCAGGAAAAATTACAGAGTTTCAAATTTGGTACGCTTATCTTGTTATTGTCATTCTCACTCTATCCACAATTAATGCAGCTTCTCGCGTTGGCAGCTTACTATTTCGGTCTTTTCGAAGTGTTATCAGGAAATAAACCATCACAACAAGTGTGAGGTGAATTTGTATGATTCACATATTCGTGACAATAAAAGGGATATCCGGAAAATACATAAATATATACTCCAAAGTGTCAAATTTGTTACGCATATCTTGTAATCGTCATTCTCGCTCTATGCACAA
>CM063511.1:130291208-130318708 GCA_032207245.1 Pardosa pseudoannulata
ATATATATATATATATATATATATATACATACATATATATATATATATATATATATATATATATATATATATATATATATTATGTTTAAAATACTTTTGTAACCCATGCATTCTAAAAAGCACTGGCAATATTAAAAAAACAAATAACTGAGAAACTGCATCCATTTTAATTTAATCAGCTTAAAATATATACCGAATATCTGTTGTCAATATAAATATTTCTTCTACTTTATTTTTTCTAAAGATTCTAACTTAGTAATACACTTTTAAATAAAGAAAGAATCGGAAGGAAATCCCCAGTAAACCTCAGATTATAGCCAGCTATCGTAGTGTTTTCTAAAAAACGTAATTTACGTTTAAATGATCGTATATTAACTTCGATAAGAACGCTGTGAACATTTCATAAACTAATCCGAAGTTTTACTACAAATCATGTAGAGGCCATTACAACAAAACTGCCTTACACCAACTCGAGGCATTAAGTACCTTAGAGGCGTAACAATATATTCTGAAAGGCAATAACCAGGCACGTGACACCTTACAAATATCGCTTTCCTTGTACATCATCAGAATAGAACTATTTCCCTTCTAGCCAAAATTACAATACTTAAACGTTCACTTAAGATGATTACCAACAGGATAAAAAATAAAATCAGTCTAAAGTGCACAACACACTCGAAAATCTCATAAAAAACGTTATTTTTATAAATACTTCTGTGTCGAGAGATTTATTTTAAGCGCACCACTTAATTTCACACAAGAAAGTAATCCCAGCTGGGATTAAAATTCAAATTAAGTGTACAATTATTTTTATGAACATATATTTAAAGAAATAAGGTTGAGAAGACATTAGATTGTCTAAATCACAAATTCGATTTCTCCATAGAAATATGAAACGAATAGATTGTTAGTATACTGAGATATATTAAAGTATTTCTATTATAATTATGCCTCAATAATTCTTCAGATAGATTTAGGTTAGAGAAATGTTTATCAACAAAACATAATTGAACATAAAAGTAATTATTCTTTAGCTCTTCAACAATTCGGAATGCATGTAGATATTCTCATATTATGCATTTGATACACTAACTCTTATCTTATTATCATCTAAATTTGGAAGTAAAATCTATATTAATTATGTTATGTAAGTCACACTGTACAGAAAATGATTACTAAAGGGGTGACGTGAAGGAAATGGGATTTGAAACAGGACAACTAATCCAAGCAGATAAATGAACAGTTGAAAATTAATTTTCAAAATTACATAATTCTAGTAAAAAGAAATGGTTAAAAGACAATAAATTAAAATGATTAACAAATTAGTTGTGAAAATTTAAATAAATGTATATCGGAATAGACTTTAATAATCTCAAAAGTATTAAAGTCCACAAAGGAGTTTCAGGAGAAATTCTTTATCTAGAATTAGAGAATTAATTTCTATAATGAGTAACCTCAGTGAGAATCTTTCTATGCCTGTTTCTAACCACTTTTTCGTGTGAACTCTTTTCATTATGCTAAAGTGATATAGTAATATCAACACTTCAAAATGGAGTAGGGATAATGCAAGTATTATGCAATGGAATAAACCGCAATTAGTTTGAACTACGATTATGATATCGACATTTTCACGGGCGTTAAATCTGGTAAAGGAACATTGAAAATACTTTTCCATTTTTATATAAAACATAAGAAAAAAGTTCTTGGTTTCTTAACTTGAGAATATTGACATTTTTTCTTAATATATTACAAATAAAAATAACATGATTATATATATTTTCTACTTTATTAGGTAATAAAAGATCAGTTTTTTCAATGGGCTCAGAAGGACCCAGTTCCATCCTTGGCAATATATTTTAAATTTCATAAAAAAAGCTCCTATTTCTTTATAATCCCTTATCCTAAAATATCCACTATGTAGTAAAATCCAGTTAATTTACTTATCTCCTCTCATTCATAACATCTTAAATATCTATAGAGTGTCTTGAAGCAGTTTTTCACCAAATTATTTTTCTTCATAAGTGTGTCAAAGGCCATGATTATTCATATAAGGGACATATTAACAAGTTAAGCTCAATCTCGTAATCAGCTTCTTCTGTAAAAATACTTCAAGCCTTACATAGATAGAGAATATTGCACATGTAAAGAAATATGTACATTTCTTTCTCCCCAGAGTTATTTTCTCCCATAGCCGACAAATTAAAACTATTTATTTTTTCAGAAATCAAAACCACATACAGAGGAGAGCATAGACGTACGAAATTTAGGTGGATTTGAACAATTCATACCAATGTATTTATTGAGTGATTTTATTTTAATTTTTTTAAATTTTAATTATATATATATATTTATTTATTTACAAATTTGTAGTTTTTCATAGAGAAAGTTTGATAACAGCTGTTGTTTAATTTGCATCATTCAATATGCATGTATACGCATATGTATCTATACATACACACATATACACATGCATATACATGCAAACACACACACACATATACTTATGCATATGGCAAGATTTATGATGCAATTTATATGTTATCTGCATTTGCAATTCACATTAAATGTAACTAATCTTGTAACTAATTTTCATTGTAGCAACAAAGTGATCTTCCGGAGGAGAATGCAGGGCATTCGCTGACCACCACTCATTACTAAATCTAAGAGACCTCTCAATATGAAATCTTGAGCTTCAACACAGCACTTAAACAGTTTGGCAAGTACATCATCATTCTAGTATCTCATGTTGCGGATTGCTCTTCTATTCCACCTGACATGTAAAATTATTTACTAATTATGACCATCTGCCATTGGTGTACTATTTCTGAGAAAGTGCATTTCTACAGCTATAAGAAATTATAATGAAGAGGAATACACGATAACAAGTAATTTACCTTAAACTTACGGCCTGTTGAAAATACCTACTCAGTAATGAAATTTTGATATGTAATAATTATAGATGATGACTATCAAATTAGATTCTTGGGACTAGGTCTCAAACTTAAGCTAAACGAAACGAGTTATGTTTACATTCATATTTTTGCTGCGAGTTTGGTTTGGTTTGAAGCGCTACGGTCTACGGTTTTGCTCACGAAGGCTAATGATGCTGGTACTTGCTGCTTAAAGCCTATTTCGGAACTGAGTATCCATGCCAGCAACGGGAGTGAAATCCGTGACCTCCGGTTCCGAAGATACCAGCGTTCTACCAGTCAGCCATCCATCGTCTGACAAATCTATATAAATGAATATATTATATATATATATATATATATATATATATATATATATATATATATAAATATATATATATATATATATATATATATATATATTATATATAATATATATATATATATATATTATATATATATATATATATATATATATATATATATATATAAAATATAAATATATATAATATATAAATAATTATATATATATATATATATATATATATAATTATTATTTATTATATTTATTATTCTATATATATTATATTTTTTAACTTATTTAAGAACCTGTCTGTTTCAAAGGAGTAAATTAAAAATATAAAAATTGTTCACATGCCAAATTCACATGAAAATTGAGAGCACATGAAATGAGTATATCGTCAAAGATATATATATATATATATATATATATATATATATATATAAATATATATATATATATATTATATATATATTATTTCAGTATCTAATAAGACTCAATTTAAATATATAAGAATATATATATACCATTTATATTCAATCAAATTGAACTATAAATATTATATATATATATATAAATATATATATATATATATAAATATATATATAAATTTTATATGTATATATAGTATATATCTAATATATATATATATATAAAAATATAGCTGTATATAAAAAATAATATATAAATATATAGTTATATATATATAAATATAATATAAAAAAATTGATATTATAAATATATATATATATATATATATACTATATCACTGTGCATATATATATAAATATAATAAAATGATAAATAATTTAACACGAGAACTCATGTATTAGAGAATAAAAATAAATTTAATTAATCCAAAGAAGCTACTTAAATTATTTTTACAGAAACTCAATCTTATTTTGCATCAAGGAGAATTAATTATGCTGTCACGATGTAAATCTAAAAAAAGGAAGCTCCGTATTACTCTGTAATTTTCATTTATATTAATAAATCCAGAGAGAAAATAATTAATATTTGTCAAGTTATTCCTTTACGAGATGGATTTTAATAACACTGCAAATATAATTAATATTTTGAAAGATGGATCCAAAATACGGTATAACTTGAAATATCAGAAGTATTTGTAATCCCAAAATCTCCAAAATTATTGATAAAACATTTAAAAAAATATTATAAAGATTATACAATACACTTTAACATATGAACTAATGAATAGAATTCTAACACCTTGAAATGTGTTATTAAAAAATTTTCAAGAGCTACAATTTGGAATTCACAGAAAATATCAATCCATGTCTATTGAAAACTCACGCAGCCAGTGGCGGCAAAAAAACTTATGATTTCGTAGATTGAGATTATAAACTTCTAAGCCCACAATAATGTTTCTAGTCAGTTTGAAAATTGGCTGCAGAACAACAAGGCTCGAGCTAACAGATTAAAACTAAAGCATAATCGTATCTAGCTCCCACGCTCTAATTGTTTATAAACTACGGCCGTTTACTCCGAAGTTTCACATCCAAATACAATGAATAATTAAAACCAGAAGTCATAGGAAAAAGTTAAAGTATTTTGGATTGCTCTTTTGCATTTTCTCAATGGTTAAAATAATTTTTGTGATATCCATTTAAAAGAAAAGGGATTAGCTTAGAATCGCTTTCAGAATTGCTAATTTTTGGTGTTACTTGCCCAAAAATGTATTTTAAAAACAAGGATATCAATTCAATTTAGAAATGTTTTGAGAAATGCAAAATTTTGGCATTTTTTTCCTCTCTCTCACACACATTCATATTAAAAATAAAAAAGGAATTAGTTTAGAATCGCTTTGAGAATTTCTACTCTTCAGCCTTATATACACAAAAATGTATTATATAAACATTGAGAGGAATTAAATGGGATTAAACTAGAAATTTAGAGTATTTCAACACACACGCACAAACACATACATAAATTTATTTTAAAAAAGGAAGAGTAATTAATTTAAAATTGTTTTGAGAATTGCTAATGTGCATTACACACATACAGAAACTACTTCTTTTCTTATAAATTATGGACTTTTATTTTAAATTCTTAGACAACAGAACTGTGTTATTGCATAAATGTATCTAAAACAACAAATAGTTATGGCTGTTATTTTAAGTTATGACTAGATAATTTTACTAAAACAATAATGTGAGAGTAATTGGTCACGTCAAAACTTATTGTAATACACAAGACCAAAAACTACACATTTTAAATAATCTTCCTCTGAAAAGGAAAGTAAAAGACTATTTGCTATAATAACAAGAAATTTTTCTATCCTATTATTAGTTTTCTGAATAATAAAAAAGAACCTAATGAGAATTATTTCTAATCAATCATTCAAAATCTATATAGAATGTAACTAAAACGATAATATACAAGTAATTGATACAATAATACTCATTATTTGGGAAGACAAAATAATACATATTGAACTACATTAGAAATGTAAGGGTGGTGTTTAACCACAGAAAATTATCAGTTTATGTAACATAAAGTATTTTTCCATACCTTATTTATACCATGTCTCATTAATTATAAATTTCAACATTTTAGGAAATTGCTCTATAGTGTTTTTTAATTTTTTTAAATTTCACTAATATACTTTTATCTAATATATAATTTCTCTAACATGTTTTAAAAACATATTTAAATAAATAATGTTTAGAAAAAGTATTAGCTGGCTGCCTGAGTATTTTTTCCATTTATTAATTTACTTTTCTCTTTCTTTTGTAACTACTATCTGTGTTTTTATATTTTTGATTTGTTTGTTCTGACTAAACTAAAAAGCAGTATATAAACCGTGTAAGTGATAACGACGTTTTGTTTAATCTATGAAGATAACGCTGTATAAGTGTTATACAGCTTGGTTCGATTCCATAAATGTATCAACAAACAATAGAATCAAACTTTGATATGAGCCTTTTAAGTATTCACAAATCAAAGCATCAACAGGCTATGTTAACGGTCTCTTGTTTACAGAGGCGAATAAAATTAAAAAGGGAAATCTACCTTAGCCATTTTAGCAAAAATATTTGAGTAACTGTTGATAATTGTGACTAATCTACCAGATCACATACGTCTAACTGCACAGCAACCCCTCCCTCCTAATCCAAAGCTATCATAACCTAATTTCTTTTAGTAATTTTTCCTCTTTTCCTATTGGTTCTTCAGAGGATCCTCATGGTTGCCGTGAATTCTTTCGTGATAAAATCGAGACTAACTCCCCAGATATATAGTTAACCCATTCGCGGCGAACGTCTCGTATACGCGACGCAGTGATTCCACTCTTTTCAGCCCAGCGTCGCCTCCACACGATGACCTCCTGTTGATATTGAGAGATCAGCATTACGTATGCGTAATCGGAGATCGAACGTTTTGTTTATATTTTTAAATGCGAGATTTAATTACTAGATGGCACTAAACGGCAGCCGTTTTCCCAACGGTCGACTCGTACAGGATATATGTGCTGGTCTTCAAGGGGTTAATAATTAAACATTAAATATGAATATTTCTTTTAGGATTTTAATGACGATTATTGGTATTACAATTACTATTATTAGACCTCCCTCTGTTGGCATCAAAATTTATTTGTTTATTGTTAATATTATAACATATCAGTAAGAAGAGAATGAAAATTAATGCATATTATCAACTCACGTCCACCATTTTTCCTTAGACAAAAGAGAAAAAAATAAGACTGTCACTACTGAACTGTAACTGTTAAAGCACATAAAATATAACAAATAGTATAATAAAGAATTTTTCAATCATTTTATTACTATCTTTCTCGACAATAAAAATTGAATGTTACAAAAGATACATTGCTATCATTGTAATCTATCTCTTAAAGCGTAAGAAAAAACGCTAAAATAAGACCCACTAGTCACGTCTATCTTTATTCTTAGGCACAAGAAGAAACTTAGACATATTTTAACTATTCTCGAATTTTATGTGTAAAAGCACAAGTAAAAGACATGCTCGAAAGAAAAAAAATCTATTTCTTTATATTACGAATTTTCTGCTTAATAAAATCAGACGTTTCTACCAATAAAATTTATTTGAGAAAAGGCAATTAAAACAGCAACTTTGAGAAAATGGATAAAATCTACAAATATGCTTAGGCAAAGAACAAAAATACAGTTATTTTTTATATCTTAGAGTTAAATTACACATAAAAAATTAGTTATTTTATAAAACAAGGTTTTCTTTATCTATTGTGATCATATTTTTCAGGTAATAAATGAAAACATTTAAAATGACATTTTATTGGCTCTGTAATATAGTTCTTTAACAAAAAGAAACAAAACTAATTAACCAACAACATGCAACAGTATCTATCTTCTTATACAAATGAACAAAATAATACATATTCTCAGTCAAGGAGTTAAGCCCAATGGATAAAAAACAGGACCTTTATAAGGATAACATAAAGATATATCTATCCCATTATTTTCATCTTTTCTGTATAATACATAAATGAACGCTAAAAAAGATCTATACTTACCATAACAATTTATCGCTAAAAAGAGAATAAACTATATAAGATAGGAACACTTGGTCACGTCCCCTCTTACTCCAAGACAAAGAAATAAAATAGTATACACTAGGACTACTCTGGACCTATAAGTGTTAAGGTACGTGAGAAAGAAAAACACCATTTATGTAACTAATCCTCTATAATATTTTTACCATCTATTTCTAATAATGAAAAACCTTCGGTTTAGGAGTTATGAGGTTACCATGAAATTTTATTTGTAAAAATGAAAGAGGAAAAATTATTACATTGATCAAGCTTGTCATGTATTTAAAGACAAAGGGACAAAGCAATACATTTAAATACCTTCAGTTTGTAAATGTTAATACACGAGTGGCTCAATCTGATTACCAACATGTTAAAATAATTCCTATTTTCCTATGTTTGTAAGCTTCTTTTGAACTCATAATGAATTGTTTTATCATCGTTATTTGCAGCTTTTATGAAAAGGAATTACGGTTGTTTTCTTTCGATCCGTTTAGTTGCAGTATATTTATTTATCAAAATATGTCTGACTCTGGAAAATTTCAATCAAACAGGCAACTAATTTTAAGTATAGGTTTATGATTAGAAACAAATTGGGAAATAAATAGACAAGCAATAGAAGAATCATTTACCACTGGTTAATATATGAAAAATACAAATGGATTTGCAAAACATATAATCCATTTCCATCTATATGTGTTTCAGTATTTATTTTCAAGTCAAATTTGTTTTCGGCTTCTAGTCAACTATTTTATCGGTTTTTTTAAAACTTTTACCAAAAACAGTTTTTATTACTCTCATCCAATTAGTTCAGTTTGTAGTACATTTATTTCACCTCGCCTCACTCCGGAAAATTTCAGTCAAACAAGCAACTAATTATAAGTATACGTTTATGAATAGAAACAAATTAGGAAATAAAATAGACAAGCACTAGAAGAATCCTTTACCACTGGTTAATATATGAAAAATGCAAATGGATTTACAAAACATATAATCCATTTCCATCTATATATGTTTCAGTAATTATTTTCAAGTCAAATTTGTTTTCTACTTCAAGTCAACTATTTTATCGGTCTTTTTAAAACTTTTACTAAAAGGAATTTTTATTGTTCTCATCCAATAAGTTCAGTTTGTAGTACATTTATTTAAATTCGACTCACTCTGGAAAATTTCAGTCAGACAAGCAACTAATTACAAGTATACGTTTATGAATAGAAACAAATTGGGAAATAAAATAGACAAGCAATAGAAGATTCCTTTACACTAGTTAATATAGTAAAAAAGCAAATGTATTTGCAAAACATATAATCCATTTCCATCTACATATGTTTCAGTAATTATTTTCAAGTCATATTTGTTTTCAACTTCGAGTCAACTATTTTATTGGTATTTTTAAAACTTTTTAAAAAATTAGTTTTTATTGTTCTCATCAAATTAGTTCAGTTTGTAGTACATTTATTTAAATTCACCTCACTCTGGAAAATTTCAGTCAAACAAGAAACTAATTATAAGTTTACATTTCTGAAGAGAAACAAATTGGAACAAACATAAACAAGCCATAGAAAAATCATTGAAACAAAACAAAACGTAAGTTACAAAGTGCCCTTGAAACAAAAAAATGATGAATTCTATAACATAGTATAACTATATTTTCTTGACGACAAATTTTGATATTTTAACGCTACTGTGACTACTATTGAAGTTTACCGGTAAAAATAAGAACGAAATCGATAATATATTAACACTTGGTATTTTATTATCTCATTCTTATGCAAAGTTAATTAAAAAAGTTACTATTCTTGATTTGCAAGTGTCTTATTACAAAATAAAGATTATTTTCTTATCTATAAGATTTATCTGCCACCTTTTACCCTCTTTCATTCGAAATTAAAATGAGCATTATGAGATTTATTTTTGACTAGATTTATGGTTTAATAAAACAAGATAACAATCCCCTATATAATAATAGCCTAAGTTACCTGTCCTTCTGTCTTCGAAATTATGAAGCGGTTGGACCTGGAATGGATAGAGACATTCATATTGGAATTTTGATGAGTCACGGTTAGCAAAATTTAAAGCGATTTCGAAATCCACCTGTTTTTTTCCTTTTCGAGCGTTTAATGCCATTATATCAAGTCCTATCTTCCCCGGTTAAGCGGGCCGAACTATGGCCGAATGGTACAGCGCTGCTCTTTGGAACCGGAGTTCGCGGGTTGTAATCCCGCTGCTGGCATGGATGTTTGTAGCCTTTCGAATCAGCTTTAAACTGTAGGTCCCCGTTCTCATTAGCCCTCGTGTGCAAAGCAGCAACAAACCAAACCAAACCCCGGTTAACTGGAGACAATTAAATTTATCACATAATAAGTAAAAATACATAATTTTTCTAGCATTATGACGACATTCCTTTAACCATCTCTTTTAATCATTCTTATTTTAAATTATTTAAATATCGTCTGCATTATTTTCATACGTTTTATCACTGAACTTAGATATTACCTAAATAATTTTCTTTTATATTTGGATTAAATAATAGATTAGGTACATATGCGATAATTTTAAATTTAATCGTCGATTATTTTTTGTTGAAATGAAAATTTTATCACCAGTATTCATAACAAATTCTATCTACATCCCGGTTGTAGTGGAAATGGTAGTTTTATTTCCTTACTTCCATTAATTACTGTGGTAAAAAACTGGAATAACTTAATGATAACTTCCAAATAGCTAATAACACTTTGAATTATTTTTCTAAACGAATTCAACATGATTTAAAACTGCTTTCACAGTATCGTGAGACTATAGGTGTATGAAGATAAACAAATTATTGAGCGTGTATCAGATAATTCTCAACCGAAAAGCAAACCATTTTTTACCTGCCTCATAGTGTACTTTACAATTCTGGAATATTAAAAATTTTACTGATCCCGTCGTATGGCGGGCTGTATGCTAGTATTATAACAATTATGGATCATATATAAGATTATTGTTAGACAAAAGAGAAAGAAAATATCAATTTTACCTTCTTCCTATTTGTAAAATTTAACTCACACGTATAAGATCAGTTTTGCAGAAAATCGAGAGTTTTTTTAATCCTGTAATAACCAGGATTTCTGGACAGCTGGATAATAAATGGGAACATGAGCGTTCATTGTTAACACCTTGTTTTCAATAACAGAAAAATGAATTTATAAAAGGATTTTATTACGATTATTATTTATTGATACAAGACAACAAAAACAGATCACAAACTTTTGTGCAAGTCTAGTCTTTTTTTCAGTCATATCAAGTACAAGTAAGTATTTTGACTACTTTTAACTTGTACGTTTTAACGTTCGAGTATAGACCAGATTTCATTAAAAAAAAGGAACTCTATATCTTACTATTAAGATCTTTTCGGAGTAATAAATGGAAACATTTCAAGTGTTTCATTCCTACCATTGTAAGATATGTTTAAAACATAAGAACACAAACGTTTACATAAGGATAATTGGGTATGTCTACCCTTTGTTTTAGGCAAAATAGCAAAATAATACATTTTTAATGGGTTTGGATATACAAGTGTTAATACACATAAAAACATCAAATCATATAAAAGTAACTTAACAAAAAAGTAGACCGTGGTGCTCCTAACCAGACCATATAAAAATAAAAAATATTTTTTTATGATTATATTTCTATCCTTAAAAACTTTTCCAATAACAAATTAAAGGTTTCAAAGGTTCTATGATCACCTTAAAAATCTTTCTATGATAAAAAATTCAAAACTTCGGCAAGTTTGAAATACATAAGAACTGTAAACCATTTTAACTCCTATTGATTTGCAAGTGTTAAAGTGCAATATAGAGGTTAGTTTTCACTAAAATTGAAAACTCTACTCTATTATTACTAACGTTTCTTTAATTATAAAGCATGAACATTGAAAAACCATTTACTATTTCATTACAGTTTATAAAAAGAAGAAAGCATGCACAGTACCATAGAAACGATTGAACACGCCTATAATTTTTCTGGGCTTTTGAACAATAACAATGCAAAAAAAAATTAACTACTTCCGCCTTGTAAGTGTTAACGAACGAGTGAAAAACCAGTTCCTTTAAAAATTAAGAAATTCATCTTCATCCTATTATTGCAAACTTTTTTTATATAACTATTATGAAGTTTAAATTATGTTATGGCTATCATTGTTGTATAATTTTTAAAAAAATGGGAACAAAAGCGGTTTTGTAAGAACAATTTGTTACGCTCACCCTTGCTTTTAGAGAAAATTGTGAAATAATACTCATTTTATCTACCCTGAATCTGAAAATACTCAAACACACAAAAAATTCTACTACCTATAAAGTAAAAATTAATTAACTTATTATTTTCACGTTTCTTTTGTTTGAAATACTGACATTTCAGGCATTTTCTGATTTACATTACAATTAAATCTAAAAAACCTGAGTAAAATACGATATTTTAGAAATACTAGAATATTTTCTTTTTTATTCATAGTCAGAATGAAATTGAATTTTAATTACATTTTATGAGAAAGCATTAAATAAAAAATTCTTTTTAATTCTAAGACTAAAATTTATTCGCTTCCATTTATATAATGATTTGCTATATTATATCATAACTAATTTAGCCCATTAAAAAAAAGATGGGGAGATATTTTTAATATTCTAAAGAAAATATTCCTAAAAAAGTTTTTCCAGTTATAGAAAAGAAAAATTTTGTTTAATCATGAAATCTGTAGAAAATTCAAACACTTTAATATTGCCTTGCATTTCAAATCTTATTGCATTAAGATGGCTTGGACATATGTTCAGATGTTACTACCCTGATAATTTATATCTATAATCTTATAAAAGACTAATATTATTGACATTTTATAGCCTGTCAACCTTTTAACATTTGTATTTGTACAGGGTGCCAAGAAAAGAGGATGACCTCATAGAACATAAGGCGTTAAAATTAAACTGTTGAATGGGCTTCGGTTATGCTAGCATTCACTAAAGTAAACTTACTACTCTGATAAAAAATTAAAACTTATACTATATATAATCTTATAATGCTTTTATCATTAATATCTTATAAACCCTGTTAAACTCCTTGTGTACATTATACCAGGGAATGAAGAAGACCTCATACAAGACAGATAGACTACATAGAGGCAGATCTTAAGGCGTTAAAAGTCAACTGTTGAATTGTGCTTATGATAGCATTAAAATTATGTATGCTTGTTTAGATAGTTTTGGACTGCAGTAGGATGTAGTGCATTTCTAGAAGTAGAAAAGTGGAAAAATAAATAGTATCCCAAAAATAAGAATTTCTATTGCTATCACCTTTTCTCCAATAACAAAAACTAAAGTTGCAAAAAATATTTACCATCATTATAATCTACTGCAACAAGAGAGCAAAATCATAGAATAAAGGAACAATTGATATTGTGTTTCATTTTTGTTAGGGAAATGAGCAGCCAAACAAAATAGACTCAGTTTAGCTGATTCTGTTTTACAAGTGTTGACACATGAGTAAAAAAACAGTTCCATTAAAAATAATAACTTAGAAGGATGGATAAAGAATGATAGCATTTTATAAAGTAAGCTTGTAGAGAAAGACTTGGACTACTATAGGCTATAGTGCATTTAGAGAAGAGGACGAAAAGTTAAAAAAAAATATATATATTTCACACACAAATAAGAATACCAATTCTATTGCACCAACTTCTTCCAATAATAAAAATAAAATCAATAAAAATATTCACTATTTTATAGTTTATTTCATCAAGAGAACGAATTCATATAACACATAGGCAGTTGATCAAGTCTAACATCTTCTTAGGGAAATGGACAACATCACAATATACTCAATCTAGCTGTTTCTGGTTTGTAAGTATTAACGAAAGAATAAAATACCAGTTCTATTAAAAACAATAACTTATAATGATGGATAATGAATGTTAGCATACTGTGAAGTAAGCTTGTTGAGAAAGACTTAGACTCCTGTAGGCTATAATGTGTTGGGAGAGGATGAAGAAAATTTAAAAAATAAATATTACTCACAAAAATAAGAATACCAATTCTATTGCATCACCTTTTTCCAATAATAAAAATGAAATCAATAAAAATATTACTACTTTTATAATTTATTGTAACAAGAGAACAGATTCTTATAACACAGGGGTAGTTGGTCACGCCTGATATTTTTTTAGGCAAATGCACGACGTCACAATATACTCAATCTAGCTATTTCTGATTTGTATGTGTTAACACACAAGTAAAATACCAGTTTCATTAAAAATTAAAAACTTAGAATGATAGATAAAGAGCGATAACATTCACTGAAGTAAGCTTGTTGAGGAAGTATCGAATTCCATTTGAAAAAATGAAGATAATTGCAAAAATAAATAGTAATCACACAAATAATAATTCCAATTCAATTGCACCACATTTGTTTCTATAATAAAAATAAATCTATAATATTATTTACGAGATAAATCTATAATATAATATATTACAACAAGAGAACAAAATATAGAACACAGGAATGGTTGGTTTGTTTTGGTTTGGAGTGCTACGGTTATACTTGTTGCAACACGAGGGATAATGAGACCGGGATCTACACCTTAAAGAACATCCGAACATCCATAAAATAATTGTATTCGAACCCATGGACTCCGGTACCGAAGGCCAGCACCCTAACCAATTGGCCATCGTCCTGTGAAGGGCAATTAATTACGTCTTAAATTTTTCTTAAACAGATGAGCAACCACAACACAATATTCACTTTCTATTTCCGATTAGTAAGTATTAACTCACATGTAACATACAAGTTCCATTAAAAATTAAGAATTTCTATATCCTACTATTATGACCTTTTCTGGATAATAAATACGAACGTTCTAAGGTTACGATTGAATATTCTTTTTTTATTACGAGAGCAAAAACTATTCCATAAGAACAATCGGTCACGTCTACCCTTATTTTTAGACAAAAGAAAGAAATAATACACATTTTAACTACTCTGGATGTGCAAGTGTTAAAGCACACGAAAAAAGACCAGTTCCTATAAAAATAAAGATTTCTCTATCCTATTATTACCATCTTTTGCCGATAATAAAAACGAACGTTTCAAGAGTTCTTTTCGGTAACGTTAGCGGTATCGTGTAGCGTATAAGAATCCCCCGGGAATGTCTTTAGACCCCGATGAAATTTTCTCCATTTCTAGAGACGTACGTGCGGGTGATTGATAAGAGGCACGCAATATGAAATGTTGCATGACACGTCGTTTTAACCCTTGGGAGCACAATTAAAGTCTGGAGAGACGCTTTTGTTCACAGAGCACCCCCCCCCCTCAGCCACACACATTCAGCATTTCGATTGCTTTCGGAGCATTTTTTGGAGGAATAAGGCTCCACCCATAGTCAAATCATTGCAGAAGAAGAGATGCTTAGGATTGGGCAAATGTAAAAATAAATCAATGCTCCAAAAGCAAGCACGCAATGCAATGTCGGAAAAAATAACGTTCTTCTGGCACTTACTGGAGAATATTACACTCAAACAATTCGTATACAACATTTATTTCAAAATATACACTATATGCAAAATGTATGCTATAACATTTAAGCTATTTAAGAAAGTATGATTTCTGGTAAATAGTGTAAAATGTCTGCTTATTGTATCAAAAATGATGCATTAATTTTAATTCTTTCCTTACAGTAATTTAATCTAAATATAAAAATTGAAGTCATGTATGATGAATCTATAACGTTAAAATTCTAGTTAATCAATTAGGTAGATTTCAACATTCTGAACAAAAATTTAAAATTAATTTTTTTTTATAATGTAAAATATCTAATCATTTTAAAACATACACAATATAAATAAATCAATAAATACATACATATATATGTGTACGTACATATATAAATAAATATAAATAAATATATATATATATATATATATATATATATATATATATATATATATATATATATATATATATATATATATATATACACGCACATATATATGTATATATACATATACAGTGAAACCTCTCTGAGCGGAAACCCCTTCCTACCGAGAATATTGGGCCGCTTAGAGGGGTTGGCCGCTGTGAAGGGTTTTATTTACTATTATAAGCTAATTACAATAATGTGTAATATAATCAAGTCTGACATATATTCCTTATTTAAATGAAATTTAAAACTTATCTAAAGAGAAAATAGCACTTTATTTCATGCTTCTTTACATTTTTTTTTAAAAAGCTACAATTTGTTTCTTTTTTTTCTGTAGTCTTCATACTCCTTCAAATTCAAATTCTTTTCTTTAATAACTTTCTTGATTTTCGTTCTTCCACAGTTAAATAATTCAGCTAACTTTCTTGCCGTTTAGCCATTGTCACATTCACGCAGAACTTCAATGCTCTGCTCGAGATTTACAAAAACGTATTTCCATATCGTTGCAACTCAGATCACTGACCAACTAATGAAATGAAACTGGTGTGAATGACATTTTTGCTGACAGAGGTGCAATTCTTCCTTGATTGGAATTCCAAACAAAGGCTCTAGGACACCTTTAACTCTTGATTGTCCGATTCCTCCCTCAGTTTCTATGGATGGTGCAATAGGGATTCCCTACCTGAAGGGCGTGGGGAGAATACAAAAGAGATAACAGATTTAATCTTTCTTAGAAAGTGGGGGGGGGGTAGACCACAGGAATGGACGTCTCAAGTTATTCCTTTGTCTTATATCCGACCCTAAACCTGACCTTGAGACTTTTTGCTCAAAATTAAAGATGGAGTCAGTAGAATTTCCTGGAAATTGAATGGAGCAATTCTTCTTGGTGGCCGGGAGGGGGTCGGTTGGCCGATGATACAGGTTATTTTACCATTAAGTCAATGATTCGAAAAATACGTGCCATGAAAAATTGGTCGTTTTGAAAGGTGGCCGCTATACAGGGGTGGACGTTCGGAGAAGTTTCACTGTATATGACACAGAAGAGTGATTAAGGCAAAGAAGACACATTTGATTTCGTATATAAAAGATTTCTTTATTGCAATTCTTCTGTCAATGGCTAAGACATGTAGATATCCTTTAATCACATTTTGGAGCAACAAGCGCAGAGGATGTTACTAGCCCAATTTCCCACACACCACATTGGCTTCGCTTAATTAAACAAATTCTTCTTGTCTACGCACTCGTCAGCTTCTTTACTCTGTAGAGTTCCACACGAAGGTGTATCTTTCTTTTATTACGTTATCGTTAAAGAGTTCAAACTATTCATAATTATAACTCGCTTAGTTCTTAACCCCATTTTTCAACTTAACATATATATATATATATATATATATATATATATATATATATATATATATATATATATATATATATATATATATATATATATATATAAGCTTGAGTTTAGTGTTTTTAGTAATTTCAGATAATTTTGCTCTTGGAATTTAAATACCTTTTTTTTGCAACTGTCGTAACAAGCAAAACGTTCATTAGATGATGTGAATGGATTGTTTGTGGCTTTTTCGTTAGTTTATACCAATGAGTAACAAAAATATTAGTGTAGAAAATTGGTTTGCGTTAGTCAAATATGTGCAGTGCAAATAATTAGAGAGAAAATTATTTCCTTAATAAAATTAGGCAAATTGTTTATTCCCGGTGAGGTACGTGCGTTAATGACAACTATTGCAAAATCAAGTACAACAAATGGTTTTTTAATTGGTTTAAGAGGTAATTACTAAACAGCTTTGTTGAAATATTTTATCAGTAGGATAAAATTCCTGATAAGTGTACATAACATATTTAAAATGCATATATACATAAAATCATTGGAATTGATTTATTTACATTACTACAATTAGTAAAATAATCAGAGTCTTTTAACATGGGTAACAAAATGCGTAAGGCAGTAGTCGAGTTACCCATTAGTAAAGTAAACCCTTTGTTTGATCTTTGCAGTAATTAAATCATATCTTTTATAATCTTATTTAGCGAATTATTATGAAATTAATAACTTTTTTATAGTACAGTTAGATTTCTTCGAACATTATTTTATCTAAACTTCTAAATCAATTTCGGAATATTTCTTAGATCTCTAAATTACAAAAGAAGCCAGAAAGAATAATAAATTAATAAAGGATCCCTCGTAATGAAATGCAAATGGCATGAAACACTGCGGTGCGTTTCTTGAACGGAAAGCACTTTGTATAATTCTTCTATTAACAGCAAATTTAATTTCGTGTTTACCAATGAATTAACACAAGAAAGAAAATATGGTTAAGATGATTCCCAATTAACTGCAAACAAACAAAAATCAATCGCATTAATTCTGAATGCATTTGCATTAGATATTAAGTGGCATGTACACTTTTTTTTCTTTCAGACAATCTAGCGTAGAGCTGATTACCCAGGATCCTTTTCGCTAAGCATCATTTAATTGTCAGCAAGATGTACATCACGTTTCGAAAAACAAAATAAAAATTGTTCAGTTAAGGCGTTAATTTAATTTTATTTAAAGCAATCTTAACTGAAGGAATGGAAAAAAAATCTTTCCTTTTTTTACCTTTTGTCTTTGATTGATATAGGTTTAATTAAATCTTTTCTGCTCTCTTTCTATTCAGGCAAAGTAATTAACGGGAATGTTAGAGTAAATGAAATAGATTAAGACATAGAACCTGACGCATTTAACAGTAAAGAATGATTTATTTTTATAGTTATTTCACACTTTAGAAATATACTTAAAAACTAAAAGTCTCACATATTATCAAAAGCACGATTGCACTTAAATGTTTTGTTAACATTAGTGTTAAAATAGTTTACAAATTTTTGTATCTTTTGTATGAGATAATAGGGAAAATACCTGTTATATAACTTATTACTGCTACAACCATTACTAAATGATTGTAGTAACTTTGATATAAATTTGAACTAAAAAGTACTAATGGAATTTTTACGTAATTTATGGATATTGAGTATTTTTGAATAATTTATCTTAATGTTGATATCCTTTTGTAAACAAAAGTTCAAACATCAACTTACATTAAAACATTACTTACGTTAAAACAACTTACATTAACAATTCAACTTATGTTAAAACATTTAACTTACAAAGAGTGTTTGCAATGGCTGTTGAAAGGCATTCGTGATATTATGTCTATGAATGCAAGATCCCTCCCCATTCTGATTCTGATTTTGTGCATACATTTTAATACCATCCTCGAATTAGGAAAATATTTAAACTACCATCTCTATTTTGACCATTCTCTGAGATAGAAGTATAGTCTTTTTGGTAGTTTTTAAGTCCTAACCCATCACCCTGGAGTTCAAGCAAACACAGTAACCACTTCTACTTCTCATCTTCTTTGATAACTCTAGATAGAGAGGATTGGCTTCATTTGAACAGATATTGTCAATATTTTCTAACATGAGAGAAAATAACAGTAGGACAATCTTCTGTAAATTGATTTCGGACGTCTACAAATTTTCAGGATAATGGAAAATAGAAACATGGATCTGGTATCAAAGAGAACTGCGTTCAACTTGTTTTACCATTGTCTGACAGATAGATATGTATTTAAATATCCATTGACATACTGGACATATATTTGACATAATGGAAATTTTCCGTTTCTCTAAGTAACCTTCTCAATGTCAAGGTAATGGATTTACAAATTATCTAAGATAAACTAAACACTTCAAAGCTACAGCCCACATGAGGTAAATGCCTTTAGTGCCAAAATCTGTTTACCTACGACCCTGGTGTGTGAAGCTTATGTCTCGATTGGGTAGTCAACCTTACGTGCGGTATCCGTAGTGTATATTTCCCAACTATGCTTGGTCTCTAGTTTGTCTACCACCTAAAGAAATGAAAGACTGAGTCAATTTTGTCCTGCTCTCGCATCGCACTTCCGAATTTAGTTCTGAGATCGCGAAAAGTTACAAAAAAGATTACCTTAACATATTACCTGCTATGTGAAACAAATTAACAGATTACCCGGGAATTGACACTTATACAACTGTAACGGAAAATCAAATTACATATCGAAAACCATAATTTAAAACAGCTCTAACACAGTTTACCAGAAACAAGATTATTAGATTTATCGTATTAACTCCAATTCATGCATGGGCTAAGGGGAAAAGTTAGGATGTTACTCCCGCCACTTCTTGAAGAAACAGCAAGCTAATTCAAGAATATATACGTTATTGATAGCAAATATAAATTCTTGTTTGTGTTTGTGTGACAAAGTTTAGTGAGATAAAATATGGTGAGAAGAAGGTACTTATTTGTTTAAGGATCATGTCGACGAAATTTGTGTTAAAGCGGAGCAAAATGCAACCCTTATGTGGACAGGTTGTTTCCTTAGATAATTTATAGTATATTAGATTTAAATTTAGATTATTTAGAATATGTTTGAGTATATCCTACTTGTTTTAATCGTTCTTTTGATACACGAGTCTAGATAGACTAGAACCCATAGAATGAAGCTGAATCTGAAGGGATTCGAACATCTATAACAGGAATGTTTTCTATCAGTAATTGGGATATATTAAATTATTTGAAGTATACCTAAGAAAATGCGTCCCAAACATTTTATTTTTTATTAGATAGATGTGAATAAAAATTACTCAGAAGAATATACTAAATACTATTCCTGAAAGACAAACTGCATGGATGTAATTAACTATACATAGCCTATTAAGTGAAAATCCTGTTTATAGAACGAATTACAAGTTTATTCCTGAATAGGAAGCTAAATGTATTTCCTTGGGCTCTTATTAACAATGAGCGTTAATGATCACTTGAGACAGTATTTATAAAGCGATGCAAGAATAAGGAAACATACTAGACATATTGAAGTGTCCAAAGAATATTTTAACAAACATTTTGCCTTAGCAATATATCTTAGAGAAATTGTGTATACTAGTAGTGATTGACAAAAGGGTTTATTTATACAAGTCTTAGTAAGAATACATTTTATATATCTTATTCAAGATTCAGATAAATTCGTATTCTATGAATGTTAATTTATTTTATAGGGTAAAAAGCTTCGATAAGAGAACTATCTCAGATAAGTATATGTATACTAATATGTTTCTAAATATAACTTTCAATAAAAAAAGACATTAGTAAAATCTCTTAATATAAAGCTGAAGTAAATATATCATGCAAATTATTTATTTATTTATTTATTGAATAATTCATGATATCTGAAATTTAAAGTGTACAGTAGCATTTAATGCAACTAATGGTAATGTTATCGTAAGTAATAAATAAAAGATATTATTTTAAAATTTTATTTTTTAGTTTAAAATACCAACGTCTTCTAGCATACTGGTTTTACAAAAATACGCATTCGATCCTTTTCATTTAAGATAAACGAACACAGTTAAGCTCAATATGAGTTTTAGAAAAAATATAAATGTTCTTCACTTTGTTGATTTAATAATATCGAAAATTCAAAAGTTTTCAGTTAATGAATTTTCATTTAGAAGTTAATTGTTTTATTCCAAAATAGGTATTCAAACCTTAAAAATGTTAATATAATTAAAGAAGAGTTGTAAATCATTCTCCTCTAAATTACAGCTCCTAGGTGTTTCTAGCAAATTGTTTCTTCAAATATTCATATCCAATACTTTTCATTTCAGATATACAATTATAATTAGGTACAATACTTATTTAAGTGAAAGTTTAAAAATGAGTATTTCATTTTGTTAATTCAAAAATTTTGGTTAAATATTAGTACTTTCAATTACATAAATTTTCATCTTTAAGTTAACGACTGTAGTCCAATAGAGCCACTCAAATCCTGAAAACTATATATAATACTTAATATACCGAAAGAAGTGTTGTAAGTTAATACATAGACTGCGTTTTAATTTCCTTAGTGTTTCTAGTATATTGGTTTTTAAAATATTCATATCCAATACTTTTCATTTCAGATAAACGACTACATTTAGGTACAATACTATTTAAATAAAATTTTAAAAATAAGCATTTTATTTGGTTAATTAAAAAATCTTGGTTAATAATTAGTACTTTCAAGTAGATAAATTTTCATCTTGAACTTAACGGTTGTAGCCCAATAGAAGCCCTCATATCTTGAAAATGATATATCATACTTAATATACTTAAAGAAGTGTTGTAAGTCGTTTTAGACTGCGTTTTAATTTCCTTTGTGTTTCTAGCATATTGGTTTTAAAAATATTCATATCCGACACTTTCAAATTCTGATCCAATTAGACACAATATTTAAAAAAAAAGCTTTAAAATAAGTACTTCATTTTGTTAATTTTATGTTTTCTGTTAAAAATTCAACGCAAATTTTCATTTTGAAACTAATGTTGATAGTCTGAAGGAGGTATTCAAATCTTGAAAACATTAATATACTTAAAGAATTGATGTAAATCTTTTTCTACTGCAATTCAACTCCTCAGTGTTTTCAGCATACTGGTTCTTAAAATATTCACATCCAATATTTTTCATTTCATATGAACAACTACAATTAGACACAATGCCTATTTAAGTAAAAGTTTAAAAATAAGTATTTCACTTGGTTAATTCAAAAATCTGTGCTAATAATTAGTACTTTCAAGTAGACAAATTTTCCTCTTGAAGATAAAGGTTGTAGTCCAATAGAGGCACTCAAATCTTGAAAATTATATATCAAACTTAATATACTGAAAGAAATTTTGTAAGGTATTTTATAGACTGTGTTTTATCTTTCTCTGTGTTTCTAGAATATTGGTTTTAAAAATATTCATATCTGACACTTTTCATTTCAGATCCAACTAGATACGGTATTATTTTTACATAAAGCTTAAAAATAAGTACTTCATTTTGTTAATTTTATATCTGTGCTAATAATTAGTACTTTCAAGTAGATAAATTTTCTCTTGAAGATAAAGTTGTAGTCCAATAGAGGCACTCGAATCTTGAAAATTATATATCAAACTTAATACTGAAAGAAGTGATGTAAAGCTTTTTCTACTGCAATTCAACTCCTCAGTGTTTCCAGTATATATTTTCTTAAAATAATAATATCCAATACTTTTCATTTTACATGAACAACTACGATTAGGTACAATGCATATTTAAGTAATAGTTTTGAAAAAAATCAAAGTAAGTACGTCATTTTGTTAATTTAAAAGTTTTTGTTAAACAATTAGTAATTCAAGTAGATAAACTGTCATCTTGAAATTAGTGGCTGTAGTCCAATAGAGGTATTCAAATCTGGAAATTTATATAACATAGTTAACATATTTAAAGAAGCATACATGAATTTTCCACTACATTGTATTTTCTTCTGTGTTTCTAGCATATTAATTTTAAAAATATTCTTATCTGACACTTTTAATTTCAGGTCCAAAATACAATTAATTAGATACAATATGTTTTTAAAAAGCTTAAAAATAAGTACTTCATTTTGTTAATTTTATATTTACTGTTAAAAATTCAATACTATCCAGGAGATAAATTTGTATTTTGAATTTAATGGTGGTAGTCCAAAGAAGGAATTAAAATCTTTAAAGTACTAACATACTTATAGAAATGATGTAACTATTTTTTCACTGCAATGCAACTTCGCAGTGTTCCTAGCATACTAGTTTAAAAAGATTATATTAATTACTTTTCATTTCAGATTAGCAAATATAATAAATTACAATATTTTTTCATAAATTTCTATATTTTAAAAAAGTTATATAAAAGTACTTCATATTGTTTATTTATATATTTTCTATTAAAAATTCAATACTATTCAGATAAATTTATATTTTGAAGTTAGTGTTGGCAGACCAAAGGAGGTATTCAAAACTTGAAAATATTAGCATAAAGAAGAAGTATTGTAGCTTATTTTCCATTGCAATGATACTTCAGAATGTTACAAGCATACTGGTTTTAAATATTTAAATTAAGTACTTTTCATTTCATTTCAACAAATGCAGTAAGTTATAGTATGTCTTTAAAAAAGTTTCAAAAGACTACTTCATTTTGTTAATTCAATAATAGCTGTTAAGAATTCAGTATATTCCAATAAAAGAATTTAAATTTTTAATTTAGCGGTGGAAGTCCAAAAGAGTTAGTCAAATGTTGAAAATATCAACAAACTTTAAGGAATGATGTAACTCATTCCTCAGTATTTCACGCATGCTGTTTATAAAAATATTTTTTTAATACTTTTATTTCAAATTAACAAATACAATTAGGTACCATACGTCTTTATTAAAAAAAAGTTTAATAAAAAGTACCTCATTTTGTTAATTTAATAATTCTCTTTTAAAAACTCAGTACATTCCAATAGATAAATTTTCTTTTTGAAGTTAGCGTTAGTAGTCCAAAGGAGATATTTAAATCTTGAAAACAATAACATACTTAAAGAAGGAGTACATTAACTCATTTTCTATTACTTTGGCATTCCCCACTATTTCTTGCATGCTGTTTCTAAAAATATTTATTTTTAATACTTTTCATTTCAGATCAACAAAAACAATTAGGTACCACACGTCTATTTAATAAAAGATCAATAAAAAGTACCCCATTGTGTTAATTCAATAATTCTCTGTTAAAAATTCAGTACATTCCAATAGATAAATTTTCTTTTTGAAGTTAGCGTTAGTAGTCCAAAGGAGATATTTAAATCTTGAAAACAATAACATACTTAAAGAAGGAGTACAGTAACTCATTTTCTATTGCTGTGGCATTCCCCACTATTTCTTGCATGATGTTTCTAAAAATATTTATTTTTAATACTTTTCATTTCAAATCAACAAAAACAATTAGGTACCACACGTCTATTTAATAAAAGATCAATAAAAAGTACCCCATTGTGTTAATTCAATAATTCTCTGTTAAAAATTCAGTACATTCCAGTAGATAAATTTTCATTTTGAATTTAGTGGTGGAAGTAAAAATAGTTAGTCAAATGTTGAAAATATCAATGCTGTAACTCATTTTCTATTGCTGTGGCATTCCCCACTATTTCTTGCATGATGTTTCTAAAAATATTTATTTTTAATACTTTTCATTTCAAATCAACAAAAACAATTAGGTACCACACGTCTATTTAATAAAAGATCAATAAAAAGTACCCCATTGTGTTAATTCAATAATTCTCTGTTAAAAATTCAGTACATTCCAGTAGATAAATTTTCATTTTGAAGTTATGAAGTTATTATCGTTAGTAGTCCAAAGGAGGTATTCTAATGTTGAAAATATCAACACACTTACAGAAGGAGTGATATAATGTATTTCAAATTTCTGTGCCATTCCTAATTATTGCATGCTAGTTAAGAAAAAATATTTATTTTCAATACTTTTCATTGCAGATCAACAAATACAATAAGGTACCATAGGTTTTTTGAAAAATGTTTAGTAAAAAGTACCTCATTTTGTTAATTCAACAATTCTCTGATAAAAATTCAGTACATTCCAGTAGATAAATTTTCAATTTGAATTTAGCGATGGTAGTCCAAAGGAGGTATTGAAATCTTGAAAATATTTACATACTTAAAGAAGGAGAGCTGTAACTCATTTTTCAATGGAGTACCATTTCTCAGTAGTTCTGCCATGATGGCTTTAAAACTATTTATTTTCAATACTTTTTATTTCAGATCAACAAATACAATTATTTACCATACGTCTTTTAAAAAATGTTGAAAGAAAAGTACCTCATTTTGTTAATTCAATAATTCTCTGTTAAAAATTCAGCACATTCCAGTAGATAAATTTTCATTTTGAAGTTAGCGTTGGTAGTCCAAAGGAGGTATTCAAACCTTGAAAATATTAACATACTTAAAGAAGGAGTGCTGTAACTCATTTTCCACTGCAATGCGATCTCCTCAGCGTACAATAGCCACATCAGACGTGACGGCGAATTAAGTCGTAACGGAAAATTTACGCTCGCATCTCACCGAATAAGAGGCAAGCAAACATCTTGAGAAAATTTTACAAATTAGTGAACGTGTTGTTTGTCTAGGCCGATAATAAATGAAGACTTAGCTACACCGGCTCCCTTACTATCTGGGGAGTTTGTAGTCATCGGAGAAACTTGTTTCGTTTATTTCTGAGAAACTTTTCCTCACCTATGTGATTTATGCTCGCAAGTTTTGTGGGTCTGGGATTTTAGTTTCACAAGAAAGTTTGTTGAGGAAAGAATATAGATAATAATGTGTTGTGACATCGAGATAGCAGCGCTATTGAACATCAGCCGTACTTAATTTTCCTTCAGGCTGGGATGTGCCCAGAATAATTTCCGTTTTTAAATGGAGGGATAGAAATTTAATAATGGCCGGATATTTTTAGAATATTAGAGTTACTTTTAGGTTGCCCTCGATTTTGGAGAAATAAACTTGATAAATTTTTATTCCTCATGATGTATAATGTTTATATCAACACTATTGGATAATTTTGCTTAACAACTATTTTTCCACACATATTTGGGTTTTAAAAAGTATTTAAAAATTATTTTTACTTGGCTTATCCTTTTAAATAAAATATTGTCTTTGATGGATAGTTATAATGTATGCAATATGTACAAAATATATACACGATATAGGATAAAAATTAATATAAAATCAAATCTAAATATATTAATAAACTAAAGAAGAAAACTATAGGTTAAAGCGTATAAATACAAGCAGAATATGGAATATAAAAGACAAGAAACATGATAAACATGTACAACACTCAAATAAAATATGTTTTTAAATTATATAATATTGTATACAATATACTATTGTATTCCTCTCGTATACAGAAGAGAATATAATTTATTGAAAAAAATGTTTGATACACAAACACTTGATTGATACAGTGTTAAAAAAATTGCGAATTTTTATACGTATCCATACTACAGGATGATGTTTAATTGATTTTCATATATATTACTGCAGTGTAGGGTTAATAGTACATGATAATAAATAATATAACTGATTACTATTTATTGATTAACTTATTACTATATAATAATGGAGATAATATAAGTTTTTCATATAAGATAAGATATTGAAGATTAAATGGAGGGATAGACATTTAATAATGGCTGGATATTTTTAGAAAATTAGAGTTACTTTTAGGTTGAACTCGATTTTGGAGAAATAAACTAAATAAATTTTTATTCCTCATGAGCTATAATGTTTATACCAACACTATAGGATAATTTTGTTTAAAACAATTTTTTACAGGCATATATTGGTTTTAAAAAGTATTTAAAATTTATTTTTACTTGTTTTATCATTTTAAATAAAATGTTGTGTTTAATGAATATGTATAACGTATGCAATATATACATAATAAATGTACGATATAGTATAAACATTAATATAAAATTAAATCTAAATATCTTAATCAACTAAAGAACAAAACCCTAGGTTCAAGAGTTAAAAATACGAACATAATATATTGTCTAGATAACTAGAAAAATAATACACAATGTGCAATACCCAATAAAATTTGTTCTCAAAAATATAACACTGTAATTCTCCCTTATAGAGAATAAAATATAATTTATAGAATAAACTAAATGTTTCATACGCTAACATTTGATTGATATAATGTTAAATAAAAGCAAATATTTTATACTTATGTATAGTACAGGATAATAGATTTACACATATATTAATGCAGTTTAGAGCAATTAGCACCTCTTTATAAATGATATAACTTATTACTACTTATCGATTAATTTATTGCTATATAATAATGAATATATCATACTTTTTTCATGTAAGATAAACACTATTGAA
>CM063511.1:130326208-130331208 GCA_032207245.1 Pardosa pseudoannulata
AAGTTTATTTATCAATACTCTTTTCTCCGGTGGATTCAATAGATATCCAATCTTTTTATGTTTCATTAGTGATATTTTAGAAATAATAATTATTTAATTTTTAATTCACAAATTTTAAGAAACTCTTTGAGTCATGCACTTCTAAGAGAAGTATATGAAACCTCAAGTATTCTTCATCGCTTTGACGAAATTCTTCATTAATGATACTCTTATATATAACTGAGGTAGGTAGACTTTTTTCAATTACATAATGATTTTTATTTCTTGCTTCACAGGAATGAATGATTCACGTATGTGACATTGTTTTTTAATACATTTTTTCTGTTCCCTATTATTCCAGTATCCTTATTTAATCAAGCTATAGAGAAAAAATTATCGCAATTATCCTCCTATCACCTCAACTGTGTATTTGTGCACCACATATTGCCCATTTCCTTACTTAAGTTTAATGTTTTAATACTGTTCTTTCATGTTTATATAGTAAAAAAAAGGTACTAATAGAAATTTATTGACGTTTTTCTGAAGCGTCGTTTTTAATATATTTTTCCGTTCCCTATTATTCCAGTATCTTTGTGTAATCAAGCTATAGACAAAAAATAATCGCTATTATCCTCGAATCTCTACAACTATTTATTTGTACACCACATATTGCATATTTCCAAGCATAAATTTAAAGTTTTAATACGCTTCTTTCATATTTATAGAGTAAGACAAAGGTACTAATAGAAATTTATTGACGTTTTTCTGAAGCGTCGTTTTTAATATATTTTTTCCGTTCCCTATTATTCCAGTATCCTTGTGTAATCAAGCTATAGACAAAACATAATCGCAATTATCCTTCAATCACCACAACTATTTATTTGTACACCACATATTGCATATTTCCAAGCATAAATTTGAACTTTTAATACGCTTTTTTCATATTTATAGAGTAAGACAAATGTACTAATAGAAATGTATTGACGTTTTTCTGAAGCGTCGTTTTTAATATATTTTTCCGTTCCCTATTATTCCAGTATCCTTGTGTAATCAAGCTATATACAAAAAATAATCGCAATTATCCTCCAATCGCCACAACTGTTTATTTGTCCACCACATATTGCATATTTCCAAGCATAAATTTAAAGTTTTAATACGCTTCTTTCATATTTATAGAGTAAGACAAAGGTACTGATAGAAATTTATTGACGTTTTTCTGAAGCGTCGTTTTTAATATATTTTTCCGTTCCCTATTATTCCAGTATCCTTGTGTAATCAAGCTATAGACAAAAAATAATCGTAATTATCCTAAAATTGCCACAACTATTTATTTGTACACCACATATTGCACATGTCCCTACATAAATTTTAAGTTTAATATGCTTATTTCATATCTATAGAGAAACACAAAGGTATTAATCGGAATTTATTGCCGTTTTTCTGTAGCAGTGTTTTTAAACTAACTTTAAAAGGATCAATGTACAAGCACCAATATATTAGGTGATGTTCACTTCCAAATGTCTCCATAAAAAAAAAGAAAAGTTTTTGCCATACACTAGACTTCATAAAAATAGTCTTTAAATTGAGAACATTTTTTTTCGATATGTTATTATCTTTGTATTCTTTAGTAAAAGGCTTCATTCTTTTAGCCGTTAACTAGTTATTTCTGACTTATCTTTGATAATTTTAAATATCTCATGATATAATTGACTTTTTTTTAGCATATAGTGTCTAAGATGAATAGTTTAGTTTGAATATTGTATCATACAAAATCAGTTTTTTTTCTTACTTCCAACACAATATGATTTCTCATTATTTAATATCACATATTCTGGAGATTTCATACTATCAGTTCTATGACATGTGGAAATATTCTTATTGCAGACTGGAAGTTACATAACTGGATATTTTTATTTTGACATAATCTTTTTAATATTTGTAAAACAGAAAGAACAGAAAGGTAGTTTATGGTTTACCTTCAAATCATGGGAAAGTCAATGGCATATGGCTTGTTCTACTCTTCAATGCAGTGAGAAAATTATAAATGACATACATGAGGAACTAAGGTCCTGGTTTATCTCCAAACCCGCTTTCGACTATAGATTGCGTTCATAACCATCTTTCATTAATGGAGTAATGCCCTTTGGGACTTTCAGCAAAAACCATTGTAATTTTTGTGAAATGTAGAACACTCAATTTACTAGTATAAACAGTGTAGGGGTGAATTTTTAAATAGGTCAACAAAGTTAAATTTGCCTATGGACTCACAATTATAAAGATGTGGCAAAAATTGTATTAGCAATTTTGACAACTTTCTTGCTACCACTTCTTGTTACGGCTCAGAGGATCACGTTTATAAGCTGTTCGACGCATTAATGACCATGTAATCATAAAAGAGATGGAGAACGACTAATGCGTGAGTGTGAAATTTTTCTACAAATTTGACAATACTTCTACAGATAGGTTTTAATTAGTTAAAGAATGCGAGAGAACTAATCGAGATGAATTCAATGAAGTGATAAAATTAACCGTTTTGTTGAGAACACAATGACTGTCCACAGAGATCCAGAATAAAGATCGATGTGAGTTTTGAGTTGGAACTCATTGTCTATCATTAATTTGTAGATTGCGATCAGATAGCAAACAAAGAAAATTACCAGTACATTTTAGGTTGTTTAAATGGTGCTTTTCACAGGAAGGGACATGAAATGAAGAATGGCTGTAATTGAACTTTTGATTTTATTGCTATATATGTTATTAAGGTAAGTAATCTTAACAGAAAGATTTTCACTCATTTATAACAGTATTACAATAATACCATGCAAATGCAAAATATGTATGATATTATATTGGGAATAAAAATAATAGCAATTTTAAATATTATTTAAAATTTGATGCTAGAAAGAATTATTATATTTCTTAATTAATGAATTACATAAGTTTAACAGAATAGTGTCAGCGTGATAAATTGATGTTTAGAAAGTAACTTGATATTCATTATTTATTAGGAACATTGAATACTTATATCACTGCAATTAACTACAAGACTTTCGTTTTTGAGTGGAATAATATGCTGATTGTAATATTTTGTGCAATGTGGAACACTTAAGTTATCCGTGCAAACAGTATAAAGGTGAATTTTTATAAACATCAAAGTTACATTTGCCTATGGCGTGAAGTTTATAAAGATGTGACTAAACAGGGATTATCAAATTTGACAACATTTTGACTACCAATTTCCAGTAAATTTTCGCTTTTTTAAGCAATAATATTTTAGGTAATCCATTTATTACGATATTTTTCGTAAAACTAAAGAGAATTTTGAAACAAAAACAGTATTTTATATTTAAAAAAAAGCAAAAGCAAAGAGAGAGATATATCAACGTGACGATGTAACCGAACGAACACGCGAACTAAATTCTCGCCAGTTTTCCATTAATAAACAAATAATATAATTGGTAAAAACATTTCGGAATATTGTAAAAACATTAGGATAACTTTAAATTACAAAAATAATTAGCTTTAGGGCTGAAAATGAGTAAAGGACTGCAATTGCTAAGCAACTTCCTGTTTGGAGCAACTACTTCCAGTTTCATTTTGTTGGAGACATATTTTATAATAACTATAACTTTTTTTCTAAACCACGTAAGAAGAAAACAAAAACAGTTTTAGAAGGAAAACAGTTCAAGCTATAAGAAACACTAATAAAACAAATTCGACCAAGATCAAAAATTAGTGTTTTCAACGTAGTCGGTTACCTTAAAAACATGCTTGTAGTTTATCTCCATATACTTATAAACAAGATTATTAGCTTGATCCCTCTAACAATTTAACGCTTAGGCATTTTTTTTAAATATTAACTTGTAGAATTTGATAATTTTACAGATCTTATCTGATCTGACAAAATAATATTTCAAAGTTCTATGTGATAAAACGATATCAAAGATTGAACGGTAAGATATATATAGTAAAAATCGTGAGCTTTACTGAACTTTTTTTCGATACGTTTAAACTTTACAAAATCTCTTGTTTTTCGATATTTAGCATCAAAGATTTTCGTAAGCATTTGACACCGTCTCCGTCGTGGATACACCATTACTGGAAAGCAGTGAAAACTCGATAGGAGTTTCGAATAAGAAAAGCAAAAAAAAGAGAAAATACAGCTTGTTTATTTCTGGAGTCGTAGTTGCATTCGAAGTCGGGTGCGACATTCGATCTTCTGCTATCTCGAACTTTCTCTCTCTTCTTTCAATTTCCGTGTACTTTGATCCCCGCCCTCGTTTCCTTTTCGGAATTTCTTTTACCCCAATACATCTTTTACTGGTGGTTTTAAAGAAAACTTTTTCACAGCTTTGCGAGTTTTAGGTGGGAATCTAGGGATTTAGTTCGATATCATATGAGGAATTTCAGCTTTCCGTGGATTTTTTATGTAGACTAAAACTTTCTCAAGAGATATTAGAGAAAGAATTACAAAGTCATTTCCCTATATATACATACATACATTTATATACACACACACACACACATATAAATATATACATATATACATATATGTATATATGTATATATGTATATATGTATATATGTATATATATATATATATATATATATATATATATATATATATATATATATATATATATATATATATATATATATATATATATATATATATATATATATATATATATATATATATATATATATATATATATATATATATATATATATATATATATATATATATATATATGTATATATATATATATATATATATATATATATATATATATATATATATATATATATATATATATATATATATATATATATATATATATATATATATATATATATATATATATATATATATATATATATATATATATATTGGCTAAAGTCGTACAGACAGAGGCTGAATTAAGTTTTTAGCGTGTCTGAACAACGCAAACACCTAACGTACTTTGTGAACAAAAGTTATTCAACTAATATTAAAATATGTAAATAAGGGATTTTAATAT
>CM063511.1:130346208-130353708 GCA_032207245.1 Pardosa pseudoannulata
ACAGAGGTAGCTAAATTAACAAATAAGTCAATCTTAACCAGAGGGCTGTAAATTTGATTCTTCAGCCGAATACAATTTTGCTTTTTAATTAATGACCACTGGGGCACGTTATATAAGATTCTTGGTTGCAGTCCTCCAAATCAAATTATAAGGTCGTAAGCCAAGCCTGGGTGTATATCTACTTCGTCCTTGTTTCTAAATTACGAGGACACATCAGGGACAATGTTACTGTCGTCCCAAGTAATCCTTAAGATGCAAGTGTTCCTCGGGTTGCTAATCTGTTACTCATATGCAACCACCATATGAGTAACAGATTAGCAACCATTTTTGACATAAAAATATCTGTCTGGATTGCCTACTGAATTGAAAAAAAATATAAGCCTCTATTTTTATTATCATTTCTTGTAAATCTGAAAGTTGAGTACCAAAGTTTAATAATTATATGACTGCTAGTACATTTTACTGTATATTAAAGGTCTCGTAACAACATTACAAATACAAAGATAAATCACTCTATAAAGGTAATATTTTACTGTTCCCTCAAATTTGTATACGATATAACACTACTTTTCCCCCCGATTTAACGATATTCTTCACAACAGTAAACCTCTATAAATCGATGTTTTTCTTACGATCGATCGTTATATTTTATATACCAGACACAATTTTTCAGTTTCTATACAAAAAGAAAAGAAACCATTCTGTGATTTAGATTCTCTGCATTCTTTGTTAGTTTAATTGGCAATAAAAGAAATTGTAGAAGTCAACAATACAGAAATGCGTTTATTTCAAAACTCAAGTTTGCCAGATATATGAATTTTATTGAATGTTTTAAATATTTAACTTTTTATTTCATCGGACGATACCTAATAATTTGATCTTTTATTCAAATTTTGATTATTGCTGTATTGGTTATTTTGATAATTTGCAGCTGCAATGTAAACCTTTTAAACTGAAATTATATAACATCAATGTATCAATACATAACTCTATAAAGATAAGTTTGTTGCACTGAATAAAAATTTTAGTATCGACCCTTTATTGTGTTTATATTTAAGCCAAGTATCTTCAGTACTTCTAGTTATTACATTTCTAATTTTGTCAAGTCACCATTTATCTTTGAAAATATCACTTAGAAGATCAAGCCAAATCTAGAAAACTAACAAAATGCAGAACCTTATGATTTGTCACATAACAAAATATTATATTTTATTAAATTAATAGAACCGTGGTAGATCAGTAGTTAAAGGCAACGATATCGTAACTCAGAGGTTGCAAATTAGGAACCCTAGCCGGCCTAAGACCTGCCGTGTTCGTTAAAGGTGACTGAAGAACGTAAAATATGTTCATGGTAACAATGTCCTCCAACTTCTCAACTCCTCTGGGGGTGGCATATCATGTGTATGGGTCTTCTGCCTGGTCCATTTTTCAAAATTACCAAGACCCACTTGAACAAAATCATTCTTTTACTTGAACGATGCTAATTATAACGAAAGGCACAACCCTTTTCCTTAATTCGAGTAACGTATGGCTCAATCGTGCTTGGTTTGCTCATGTAAAATATGTACGGGATCACAATGTTCTTCAACTTCTCAATGAGTATTTCTCGGGGTGGCAGGCCAAGTTTATGGGTCTTCTGCTCGGTGCATGCTCCAAAATTACCAAGACCCACTTGAACAAAATCATTCTTTCACCTGAACGGTGCACATTAAAACGAAAGGCGAATCCATTTGCCTTAATTCGAGTAACGTATTGCTCAATCGTACTTGGTTTTCTCAAGTGGCATCATAAACAACAACAATAAACTAATGTTAATCTTTTAAAATGTTTATCAAACTTCATTATAAAAGAGGATTGAACAATAGCGCTAAATCATTTATCTTTTAATACATTTGTTAGATTACTGAATAATTATCATTAATTACAGTAAACAAAATGTAGAATATATTTTAAACATACTTTTCACTTCATAATTAGACCAGTATAATTATTACTTACACGCTAATCAGTGTCTGACAAACCTCAGTTCAACAACTGTACGTCAATTTGTAATTTTAAAAATATAAGATTTGCTTGTGAATTTACTTGTGTTGTGCTTTGATTGTAATAACTATATTCGTCTCACTGTTTTATAAACCGTCTTTACTTTTTTTAAATGCATTTCAATATATTTCTACTTTTAGAGTGTCAAGTGTAAATTTTGAGAGCGAGTGAAATATGATCTCATTAAATAATTCCCTTTCCAAAAATAGACTTATAACTTGGGCATTAGTTTACTATTAAACTCATAAATAATGCATCAGTTTTAAAAATCGAATACTGAAATATAAGACAAAGGATTATATTTAAACTTTAAATTAAAAAGCATAATATAATAGGATGCAATATCAAGAAGTTAGTAGTATAGGATTTCGTAGAGATATAAATAAATCTTACTAGATTAAAAAATTATATACTGATATTTTCCTTTAAATTCGGTTTAAAAACATTAAGCTATAGCTAAAAATGCTTTAAAAATGTGTTTGTATTGAATTTTGTAAGTTTTTAAATGCATTTACTTTGCTTGTAAAGCTCATGATATTTAAATATTTTAGATTTTTGTATGATATTTTTATATGAATCTAGTACTATTGGATAGAAAGGATTACTTATTTTTTCATCTGTCAAATAAATTTCAACAAGCAATAAACACATGTATTATATGAATAAATGTTGAAACCGTTTAGCGTAGCAAAATAGTGTATTCTTACAATAAAACTGTAAGATGCTTGTAATAGTTAAGTCCTTAAACAAAAATGTATAAAGGATTCTGCTTGTAAAATCTTTGTACTTGGATTAATTCGATTATCTTACGTTTATTTACTTCGAAGTATGCGTTTTAATACAAGAGAAAATGTAGTGTTAAATTATTCGTATTCATCTGAACTTTGACAAAGAATTGTATGTCAACAAGTGAGGCACTCGCTAAATCTGTTGTACTGCGTGATTAGAATTTACGAAAAGGGCTTACGAGTTCAGAATTTACGATTCTACGACATAAGATAGTAGAGTAAAAGGAAAGTAATAATCATCTCTTGATCCTAGATCTGTCACCTTAAATTTTCTTCCTATCTTAGAATACATACTTATGCATATATATATATATATATATATATATATATATATATATATATATATATATATATATATATATATATATATATATATATATATATATATATATATATATATATATATATACATATATATATATATATATATATATATATATATATATATATATATATATATATATATATATATAATAACTGTGTTATGAGCTAAATATTTTAAATTTCACTTTATATTTGTTATTAATCTTATGTCAACGTGTTTCACACATTTCATCATAGCTTGGAAATACATTAAGACACAAATTTATCATTTATTTTTTGGTTATTTAAAACCTGGTTAGGACACTAGAGACATTTAGTGGGTTTAATGTTTGATGAAAATTCAATTTTTGTATACCCTTTTATTGTGAAATAGAATTGTAAATTAGGTCCAAATAAACTCTACATTATTCGTAATCCTACAAAGAATCTTATAGTGCCACAATATACTACTAAATTTTTGTAATGTTAAATTTTAAACGCTTTATTAAAACATTTGTTTAAAAAAATATGAATATTCCACTCCTTGTGTATTATTATCTATCATATCTATTTCAATATTTATATTTCTCTACACCAGAGAATAACAATACAGTATTAGTTAAAAATTAATATGTTATGCTCATATTTAAGATTTAAACATGGAAATTTTTATGTTCGCATAATGTGTCAAACATCGTACGTAATCATATCATGTGTAACGTGTACTGGTTTCATAAAACATATTTGAAAATCCTGGCATCACGTTAGTGTAGGGTTTTCATTTTTTTTTTTGTCCGCGATAATTATAACAATTTTCTCACATATGACGACTCGAGGTTTTTCCAAATGGAATTGTGTGTAATTTTTTTAATATACAGTTTTAAGTATTTGAATACTCAAATACTCAAGTAATGGAAATTTTGTTTAATTTCCATTCTTTTGTGCTTATTATTGTATGCTTACATATTATCTTTTGTACCAATATTTTCTCGTAAGTTTCCCTATGATTTACAAAATTTTTAATTTTGTTCTTCATACTCTTATGGATGTGGGTCTACCTAAGAATTTGCCGAACGATGGCCGATTGGTTAGGGTGCTGACCTTCGGTACAGGAGTTCGTGGGTTAGAATCCCACAGTTGCATGGATGTTCGTAGCTGTTCGGAATCGGTGTTAAGCTGTAGGTTCCGGCCTCATTAGCCCTCGTGTTTCAAAAAGTAGACCGTAGCACTCCACACCAAACTACTTAAGAATTGAGTTCCCCTTGGCAAAATTTGACCAAAATATTGGCAATATTTACTAAAACACAAAGATAATCGATCCAAACAGTGTATATCTTGCTTTTGCTGGTGACTTTAATTAATGCACAGTGCCATCGTAACTGAATTATATGCTCTTACTTAATTAAAGAAAACGACTTGAAAACCAGACATTTATATTTATGGGCAATTAATCCCTTAACAGTTTACAAATGCAACAGCTCCAAATTATTAGAAATCAGCCATAGCGAACCATTAATGGTTTGTTATATCTAATTTTTTTAAGCATTCCGCAGTTTTATTATATAAGAAAAGAGTTATACAAGGAAAGTTATATATGCAAATATAATATAAATTTTAATGTAGGTACAGATTGTTTGGACACGGTGAGATCAGGAGAAAATGTTTGGCTACCATACTTAAACCCATATCGCGAAGTTGGCGGGGGAACTCAATTCTTAAGTCAACCCGTAATAAACATCCATGGGTTGACTTAAGAATTGGGTTTCACCGCCAACTGGGCTATAAGGGTTTAAGTATGGTAGCCTAACCTTTTTTTTCTTATCTCACCATGTACAAACAATCTGTATCTATATTGTAATTTATATTATAATATAGGTACACCATCTTAAATAGAATGTTGGCTCAAAAAATATCGCCAGTAAATCAAGGGGACACCTTGAACTACATTTTCACCTTAATCATATATGACACTTTACAATTATAATAAAAAAGAAAAATATATCATTTTGATAGCCTACGATTGCTTTAATAAAACATAGTAATATTATAAAATAAATTGTTTACGTTGCTTATTCAAATGAAAAATAGATACCTTAAAAGGTAGCGAAAAAAACATATTTGTTTTAAAATTCATGTCAACTTTCAAAATCCCAATTTTAACTTAGAGAATTTTCACAACAATATGCTGTCTTAACACTGTAACTCGTGTATTGTTAGCAGGAAAATGTTAAGAGAATTAATCATTGTTAGGACTACATTATACTTGTTCTTTCTGAAAGTGTTTAACGATCGTTAATCATAATCCTAACACAACCAGAGAATCGTTTGTTAGAATTTTACACTGTAATGAAAGTTGAAACTGCCGTAATATTACTAATCGTTCCTCGTGATACTAAAACTGCTAAAGGTATAAGTTATTTTTACTCATAATAAGTGAAGGTGGATTAATCATTCCATAAGGTACTGAAATAGCACAATTTCAAAATAATATATTAATAAATTTTGATAACTTAGATGCTTTCTACATAGAGTGGAGACATGAAGTAAGAAATCGTATCTCACATGAGAAACTCTAGTAACATGAGTAAATCTAGTGACTATAAATTAAAGTTTTATGTGAGATACATTCTTAACAGTGTAATTTATGTATTGGTGGAAGTCCTGAGAGAATTAATCGTTGTTAAGTTTATATGATACTAGTTGTCTATGAAAGGATTTTAACCATCATAAATCACAGCTGCAACACAGCTTACAAAGTTTTGTTTAAGCAATCGCAGAATAATAAAGTATGTAACCACTTTACTCTTACGAATAGTGCTTGATTTCTGATTCTCAGATCCAAGGAATGCTTGAGAAAGGGATGTTTTCTGAGAAATTTCATAAAGTGAGAAAAAGTTAATTTCATGTTTATGCAAATATTAAAAAAACATTTCATTTGTCTTTAATGGGGTAAAAATGCGAGACTACTGCAAAATTGGTTTCCCCTTGGAAAATATTGGCGATATTTACTAAAATACAAAGGTAATCCATCCAACCATTGTATTTCTTGCTTTTTCTGGCTACTTTAATTAATGAACAGTGCATCATCGTAATAGACTTATATGCTCTTACTTAAATAAAGAAAACGACTTTAAAACCAGACATTTATATTTATGTGCAATTAATACCTTAACAGTTTACAAACGAAACAGCTCCAAATTATTAAAAATCAGCCATACCGAACCATTAATGGTTTGTTATATCTAATTTTTTAATCATTTTGCACTATTAATGTATAAGAAAAGAGTGACACAAAGAGAGTTGCAAATAACATAAATTATAATATAGATACAGATTATTTGTACACGGGGAGATCAGGAGAAAATGTTAGGTGACTATACTTAAACCATTATCGCCAAGTTGGCGAGGGAACCCAATTCCTCAGTCAACCCAAAAATGCAGTTAAGTGTCCTCCTTTTTTTATTAGCGATGTTAAGGAGCCAATAATACCAAAATGCCATTTAAATTTGCACCTCTAAACATCCATAAGATCAATACAAAAATAATAAAAATACATGAATTATACGTATTAAAATACTTTAAAAATGTATAGGAAAAGTTCATTCACAAATTGTACAAAATTTTTAAATTTGCAAACGAATAACAACCAATTTAAAAAAAAATAAATCATAGGGAAATTTATGAAAACATATGGGTTTGTTATTTATAAAGGCAACAGAAATGAATAAAAATAGCTAAAAGTATGTGCTAAAACTCTCATAGCTAATACAAATTCGCTTCGATTAAATTTTCCTTGAATAAAGCAAAATAGGCCGTCAATTTTCACAGCATGGATATAATAAAAAGCATGTTTAAAATATTGATGTTTAGTTCCTGACACTTTTAAGATGCATCAGTTCCAATTTCACCACCAGAGACATTTTTAATGCTTTGAATTTCTTGTCAGAGGAAAGACTAGTTGTTTGTTTCATGAAAAATTTGAGTAAGAATTTTTATAAAATTGTATTACGAAGTACGTTATTAAATAGATTAAAATATATAAATAAATAATATTGCTACAGCCTATTTCTTCTAAGTAGTTATGTGTATTCATAATCTGTGTCATCAAGTCATCTTTTGAAAACTAATTTGCGAGATAGTTTTATTTGGATAAATTATGATACATAAAAGAAATACATTTGCAGTATTTGGTGATTTATTTCTGTTCTCAGCTAACTGGAATGTTTTACTCATTTGTACATAATCGTCATATTCTATTACGACGATACTTTTATTAATAAACCAAAACTAAAAATACAATCATGGGGTCTGTGAATCTGAAGAAAAAAATATTATATATTTCTTGTCAAAATTCGGCGAAAACTAT
>CM063511.1:130356208-130406208 GCA_032207245.1 Pardosa pseudoannulata
TCCTAAAACACCGTGCACATACCTTTCAATACTGACAGCGTCTGTTTGAATTTGGTCCTGACCGAAGATGCACTATGATGCCAATGCATTGACTGCTGCTTGGTTTCCGGGGTAAAGTGAGAAATCCAAGTCTCATTGCACGTGACGATCCTGTCGATGAACTCGTCGCCGTCAACTTGATACCATAGCAGAAATGTCAGTGCATCTCCTAAGCGTTGAAGTTTGTGTTCGGGTGTCAGTTTCAGATGATAGATCTGACAGAGTAGACGATGAATTTCAATTGGCGCAATGTTTGTGTATTCAAGATCCTAACCTTGCAGGCGATTGGAGAAGCAGTTAGAGTTTCCATTTCGGACCACTGCTACTCTGCTACTGGCACTAATTGGGACTTGTCCAGCTGGCATATGATTTATACGTCATAGATCTGTTACGCACGCTCAATTAATACGACTAATTAAGTTTCTTTTAAAGGGGAAAACATCGGTAAACGTACTTTCTGGATGAGCCTCGTACTACAGAATGATTTATATTCGTTATGCTGTTTCTAAAATTACCTAAAGTAAAGGGATAAAATTTAAATATGAAGCAAAGTAGCATACCTAAATGTAAATCTGTATTTCTCTAAAAGATGCTATCCCACTGAAGAATCAAGTATAAAATTATAAATAAAACCATGATTTCTTAACGAGAACTTCAGTTTCATGTAAGTGTAAATTTTTACTTATGGTAAGAATATTATTATCAACATGAATAAAGTATACCTAAATAAAATTATCTGTTACAGCACAATGTTATGAAAAATCATCTTAAGGAAACGGTATAATTTCCGAATAGTCCAAAGTAAAGTATTGTACATTTCAGAATAAAGATACTTAGGTTTTTTTCCGTAAAGCTATTTAAAAAAATCACTCCTTTCTCATGGATAAAGACAAAATGCGGTAATTTACCAAGTTAAAACAGTCTATCAGATTTCAGTCCTGTTAAACAAAGCGCATTGTTGATGATCCCACATTATGATCGGATATAAAGTTAACGATAATGGTAACCGGAATTACGTATTTCTGGCTAGATGAAATCTGTCTTTCTTTAGTAGTTCTAAAAACCCTTGATTACTTTTGTGCTTTTGTCCTGAAATCTAATACTTCCTTTGCATAATCATTCCATTAATTTCTTAAACAATATATTTTAAACACATATTTCTTTATCAATATTATAAGTTATGGATATCAGTATGTCATGTTTAACAATATATAAAGATAACAGTAATGATAACCGTGATTTTGTTCTTCTTGCTGGATGAAATATGTCTTTCTTTAGTAGTTCAAAAAACCCTTGATTACGTTTGTGCTATTGTCCTGAAATCTAATACTTATTTTTTCCCAATCCTTCAATTAATTTTTTAAACGATACATTTTTAAACACATATATCTTTATTAATATTATATGTTTTTGATATCAGTATTTCATGTTTAACAATATATAAAATTAACGATAATAGTAACCGTAATTTTGTATTTCTGGCGAGATGAAATATGTCTTTTTTTAGTAGTTCTAAAAACTTTTGATTACTTTTGTGCTTTTGTCCTGAAATCTAATACTACTTTTTTCATAATTCTTCCATTAATTTCTTAAACAATATATTTTTAAATACATATTTCTTTATTAATAATGAGTTATTGATATTAGTATTCATCTTTAATAATAATAGTAATAAGTTAATGATAATTGTAACCGTAATTTTGTATTTCTTGCTAGATGAAATCTTTCTTTCGTAGTTCTAAAAACCCTTGATTACATTTGTGCTTTTGTCCTGAAATCTAATACTTCTTTTTGTATAATCATTCCATTAATTTCTTAAACAATATATTTTTAAACACATATATCTTTATTAATATTATAAGTTATTGATATCAGTATATCATGTTTAACAATACATAATGTTAACGATAATAGTAACCGTGATTTTTATTTCTGGCTAGATGAAATCTGTCCTTTTTCAGTAGTTCTAAAAACCCTTGATTATATTTGTGCTTTTGTCCTGAAATCTAATACTTCTTTTTGCATAATCATTCCATTAATTTCTCATACAATATATTAAGACATATTTCTTTATTAATATCATAAGTTATTGATATCAGTATGTCATGTTTAACAATACATAATGTTAACGATAATAATAACCGTAATTTTGTATTTCTGACAAGATGAAATCTGTCTTTCTTTAGTAGTTATAAAAACATTGATTACATTTGTGCTTTTGTCCTGAAATCTAATACATCTTTTTGCATAATCGTTCCATTAATTTCTTAAACAATATATTTTAAACACATATTTATTTATTAATGTTATAAGTTATTGATATCAGTATGTCATGTTTAACAATATATAAAGTTAACGATAATAGCAACCTTAATTTTGTATTTCTGGCAATATGAAATTTGTCTTTTTTTAGTAACTCTAAAAACCCTTGATTACATTTGTACTTTTGTCGTGAAATCTTTCTGCATAAACATTCCATTAATTTTTAAACACACATTTCTTTATTAATTATATAAGTTATTGAAATCAGTATGTCATGCTTAACAATATATAAAGTAAGCGCTAATAGTAACCGAAATTTTGTATTTCTTGTAAGAGGAAATCTGTCTTTCTTTAGTAGTAATAAAATCCCGTGATTACTTTCGTATTTTAGTTCTGAAATGTGACATTTCCTTTTGCATATTCCTGTCATTAATTTCCTAAACACTATATATTTTAAATGTATTTCTTTATTAATTTCATAAACTTCATTGATATCAGTATGTCATGCTTAACAATATATAAAGTAAGCGCTAATAGTAACCGAAATTTTGTATTTCTGGCAAGATGAAATCTGTCTTTCTTTACTGGTTATAAAATACCATGATTATTTTCGTATTTTTGTTCTGAAATGTGACATTTATTTTTGCATATTACTCTCATTAATTTCCTAAACAATATATTATTTAAATATATTTCTTTATTAATTTTATAAACTATTGATATCAGTATGTCATCTTTCTGTAGGCAAAATATGCAGTTTAAAAACACTATCTCTATTAGATTATTATCCATTATAAAGAGTTTAAAAAGTTAAAATGGCCACAAAAATGTCCAAATTCTCTATATTATTCTTTATTCGTTATATAAATATTCAGACATATTCCCTAGAAAGTTGAAAGAAAAATTGATGAAACATTTTGTTAATAATCCGAATATTCCTAAACTGTTTCAGGTTTTTCCTTTTTTCCCTATAAAGTGTAAAAAACCCCTCAAAATGAAAAATACTTTTATACCAGCTACTCTGTATGAGACTTTTATCCTATTAAAAAGAACTTTGCCTTCGGAAAATTTAGGCAAATACTAAAAGGTACAAATTCTTTATTATTTTTTATCGGTTTTATAAACATTTAGATACATGTCCTAGATATTTAAAAAAAGGGATATAAAATTTTGCTACTAATTCCAATGATACTCTATTGTATCAAGATTTATATTTTTCCTATAAAGTGAAATAGAACCCACAAAAATTGAACACACATATATACTAGAAAACAAATCGCGTGAATTAGGATTAAAAATTAAGTAGAGATATTTAAACCATGTTCATATGTAAAAGAAAAGAAAATACAGTTCATTTTATTAACAATCTTCAATTAGAATATATCGAAATATAAAAGTGATTTTAGTATCATACGTTAATTTATAATGGATTACTTATGCAATATATACTATGAAAAGAAGTAAAATGAAGACTATCAAAAATGTATCATAAAAATTTTCAAATTGAAAAAAATAGTTTTAAAATTTCATTGAAGCAACTCTGATATGGTATATGCAAAACATTTTAGTCTAACGTGTACACAAAATCATTTAACATTTGCAGTTAAATTTAATCAATTTCTGGAAATATTATTAAAGTTATGGTTGGTAAAGTATAGTAGGTTATGAAGAATTACAGTTTATTGGGTGTGCAGATCAAAGTCTTAACAATTCATCAATTCTGTGTTCTACTAATCCAACAATTTCGAAATATTTACCCAATTAGTACATCATACATACGGTTAATTCAGCAACTGCAATTTGTTTTTGTGTGTGTATGGGGGAAAGTTCCAAATTTCCATTTTGAATCTCTTAAATAGTAATATTAACATCGTTGGTAAATCTAACATTTAATTTTCTCTTAGCAAATAAAAACTGTTCCCGCCAGTATTCAAGTTGTAGTGAAATTTGTTTGAAGGATTTATTCATGAATGGAACTGGAAAGTTGCCCAAATGATATTTTTCCCATGGTTAAACGTGCCAGTAAGAAAATAAATATGTATCCTAATTTTATAAATGCTTACAGGTTACTTTAAAATAAAAGTAAAAAAATATATAAACTATATATATACCAGGTGTTGCTTGAGTTTTAATAAAAGTAAAAGCTGTAAACTAAGTGACTGGTGAATTGGACTTGACAAGAAATGCATCGGTACAATATAGTACTAAAGAGACTGTTCGCACATTTTTTAAACGATTTTGGTTAGCAGTATTAAAAAATCGTTTGTTTAAAAATAAAAACCGAATTTGCACTATGTTTTTAAAAGTTAAAATTATGGTCTGGGGCAGTGAAGAATCAGTGGATCGAAGGCTAAATTTATGCTCTTTCCGAAGAAAGGTATTCATGTTCCATTATCCAAAAACGATGTGAGATTCATGGTTTTGTGATATTTAAAGTGTTAATAGATAATATCGTCAAAAACAAAGGAAAAAAAGTTAAATTGGAGCCTCAAGTGGTACAAAATTCCAAACAAGAATCCAAGGAAAAAACGAACATTGTTGACTATTAAAAAGGTACGCTGTTTAATGTTTAAAGAAAATCCCCCTAGTTGAAGGACATTTGAAAAATCCTTAAAATGTTCGGTGTTCACTATAAACAGAGTGATAAACGATGATTTAAATCTTAATAATGTGAAAAAACGCAATGTGCATCGGCTTTCTCTAAAGCATATCGCTGAACGCAGGACACGCTGCAGAATTCTGTATGAGAAGCATGTATCCAAAGGAAAATGGAAAAGAATTGTCACAATAGACGAATCATGTGTGTATTAAAATGATTGCAACAAAAAAAAGAGTCATTTATTATCATAAACAGGGAGAAAAAAATTTAAGTGCATGGTTCAAAGAATCAAAGGAAAGTTTTTCTGAGGGATTCATGATTGTTGCTGTTTTTTCATCTAATGGCAACTTAAACTTAAAGAAAGTTGAAAAAATGTTATGGTTAACTACAAAAACTATCAAACCATATTTTATCGTCAATTTTTCTGAATTAAATACCATCGCTTTAATCACAGTGTCCTCAATCTGTGGAACTCCATCAAGACAAATCTAGCAGTCATACACCAAAATCGTCTGTAAAGTTCCTAAAAGAAATGGAACAAAAATCCGGTATCCAGGCCGTACCCTTCCCTGATATCCCTACTAAATCTCCCGATGTATCACCAATGGATTTTGTGCTTTTAGACTTTTAAAATCGGCATTATCCAAACGTCGTCACATAACCCGTACAGTGATCTGGAAAGCTGTTCAGGAGGAATGGGATAAAACACCTCATCTGACACTTCAAAAGGCATTATTACTCTAGATTACCCTGAAAATTACGGTGTCGCAAGATAGTTCAGAATAAGGGCTATCAAATAGAATATTTCAAACACGATAATTATATCTAATTTAGTTTTGTGACTACGATATAGATCATCTAAAAATTTGTGTGAACAGCCTCTGTATTTATCGAACCTCTACTACCTCTTGATCTCTACTACATACTACTACTATATTCAATACCGCCTTGCTATATAACCACTTGGAACAATAAAAGGCTAGAGATCTGTAAATTGTTACTTCTAAAAATACAATTATCGAATTTTTATTTGCGAACTTCACATGAAAAATTTTCATTAGATCGAAATTCGGATACATTTTCTCATTTTTTCGAAATAGTTTAAAGATTCTCTAAGGTTGCAATAATTCTCAAAATTTGATTAACTTTGAAGTTAACTTTTGAGAAATATTCTGTTGCAGTAAAATCTTTATGTAATGCAAATTTTAATCTAATTTCTAATGTAATAAATAATGAGTACATTTTATAAATAAAAATCATCATTATTACATTTGTAAAGAAAGAAACATAAATTGAAAAAATATGATGGTTATTAAACATCTTTTGCCTTACAAAGTTAAAGAGTATTAAATTTTAGGTTTAAGCATGTTATCTATTCTGTTTAATTAATCTCACTGGAAAACATTAGTGATAATTACTATTATTTGTAAGTAAATATGATTATTGTGTATTATTTTTCCCATTCACCAGGTACATTTAGTATAATAATAGTCATCTCTTACTAATACTCATGCTAGTTAAATTCTAAGAAATAAAAATGTAACATTTTAAAAATATTCTGTTGCACTAATATTTTTATGTAATGTATATTTTAATTTAAATTTTAATGTAATAAATAATGGGTACATTTCATAAATAAAAATTATCATTATTATATTTATAAAGAAAAAACAAATTGAAAAAATACCGTAGTTATTAAACATTTTTGCTTTACAAAGTTAAAGAGTATTAGAGTTTAGGTTTAAGCATGTTATCTATTCTGGTTAATTAATCTCACTGGAAAACATTAGTGATAATTACTATTATGTGTAAGTAAATTTGATTATTGTGTATTATTTTTAACATTCACCAGATTTATTTAATATAATAATAGTCATCTGTTATTAATACTCATGTTAGTTATATTCTAAGAAATAGAAAGGTAGCTATTGAGAAATATTCTGATGCACTAAAATCTTTGTGTAATGTAAATTTTAATATAATTATAAATGTAATAAATAATGAGTGCATTTTATGAATAAAAGTTATCATTATTATATTTTTAAAGAAATAAAATAAAATGGAAAAATACCATGGTTAATAAACATTTTTGCCATGCAAAGTATAAGAGTATTACAGTTTAGGTTTGGCTTGGAGTGCTATGGTTTAATTCTTACAACACGAGATTTAATGAGACTGGGACCTACAGCTTAAAGCCGATCCCAAACGGCTATGAACATCCATGCCACAGTGGGAGTCGAACCCAGTAACTCAGGTACGGATGGCCAGCACCCTAACCATTCGTTTAGGTTTAAGCTTGTTATCTATTATTCTTAATTAATCTCACTGGAAAACATTAGTAATAGTTAATATTATTTGTAGGTAAATGTGATTATTGTGTATTATTTTTCCATTCACCAGATATATTTAATATAATAATAGTCGTTTGTTATTAATAATAACCAGAATGCTATCATTTTTATACATTGCATGAAATATTGTTAATAATTAATATACTCAGCATTAATATACTCAGAATCATTAATATTAACCAGAATGCTATCATTTTTATATATTGCATGAAATATTTTTAATAATTAATATACTCAGCATTATTAATACTAACATGATGCTATCATTTTTATACATTGCATGAAATATTGTTAATAATTAATATACTCAGCATTATTAATACTAACCAGAAAGCTATCATTTTAATATATTGCATGAAATATTGTTAATAATTAATATACTCAGCATTAATATACTCAGAATCATTAATATTAACCAGAATGATATCATTTTTATACATTGCATAAAATAATGTTAATAATTAATATACTCAGCATTAATATACTCAGAATCATTAATATTAAATAGAATGCTATCATTTTTAAACATTGCATGAAATATTGTTAATAATTAATATACTCAGCATTAACAAGGGACTTTATATTCTTCCGATTTTAAACTGCGTATAACGCAACTTTATCTCCTAGTTATTCCTTCATGTCAGTTTAACAAAATCCCTTCCGCTGTGAGAAACATTGATCCCTAAATTGTTTTTATACAAAATATCCATCTTTAAAAGGAGAGGGACACAGGTTTAGATAAAAAATCTATTTTTAACACAAAAGATTATTTTAATATCCACATTACGATAAAACACACAGCTTTCAGCTCTTGAAAAGAAAGAAAACCTAACCGTGCAAATCTCTCTATTTTGGTAGATATAAAGAGTCGATGAAACTTGTCAATGATAATCCCAAATATCTTCGATTTGACAGCAATAACGCTTGAAAGAACCCATTTTTACGAAGAAAAAAAAAAGGTATTTTGAGGTAGAATTACGTCTTTTTTTCTTCCTTAAATCTCCTACTTGCACACGTCAGGAAATATTCTTTGAGATCAAAGATACGATCATCCAAATAAAAGATGAACTTAATTTAAAACTGGATATCACGTGGAAATATTTTCAAAAGGACTATTTAAAACAGTATTGCAAAGAATCAAAAACCATTTTTATATTGTAGAAGAACATTCATCTGGAAAATTACCTTTTGCTTTAAATGTAGATAAAAGATGCTTTTTTTTCATATCGTGTGTATTATTTTTTGTTCCTTTTGTGAAATGAGAAGGCATACAGAAAAATAAAAATCAGAATTTCCATTTTGACATTATATTTTATGTGTTTCCAATAGCGTAACATTTCAAAAAAGATTTTTCAATGTAATCTAGTATTAACAAATATTATTCCTGTAGAGAATTCAGCATGTCGTGTACTTTTCAAACAGTAATTTTTTTTTAAATGTTATGAGTTATTCGCTGTTTCCTATTATTTAACACTCTATTTATGTGTTATTAAATAAAAATAATATTCTTTCAGTAAAAGAGTCTTGGTTTATGTAGAGATGAGGCCGACTGTGCGTCTAGGCCAGTGGAGTACTTGTGAAAAAATACAAAATTGAAAAAATACTAATCCCTCCTGCTGAATTTTGTTCATTTTGAATATAAATAAAGGTATAAATAGGAAATTAAACGCTATTTAGGCCATCATACCAAAGGGACCATAAACGATCAAAGATTTTGCCAACATGGCATCTTGGTCATACATAAAAAAAATGGTGTTTAGAACTCCACAGATTTTAAAATAAATAGTTTAAAAAGTTAAAATGGCTACAAAAATATCCAAATTCTGTATATTATTTTTTATTGGTTATATAAATATTAAGAAATATCCCCTTAGAAAGTTTGAAAAATTGATAAAACATTTTGCTAATAATTCGAATGTCTCTATACTGTTTTATGTTTTTCTTTTTTTACCCTATAAAGTGTAAAAAACCTCAAAAAGAAAAATACTTTTATACCAGCTAATCTGTATGAGACTTTTATCCTATTATAAAGAACTTTGCCTTGGAAAAATTTAAGCAAATACTAAAAGGTCCAAATTCTTTATTATTTTTTATTTGTTTTATAAACATAAAAACATGTCGTAGATATTTAAAAAGGAGATTTAATATTTTGTTAATAATTCCAATGTTCCTATACTGTTTCAAGGTTTAACAAAAAGTGAAAACACTTGTATACTAGATACCAAATCGTTTGCATTACGACTAAAATTAAGTAGAGATATAATAAGAGATGTAACTAGGAAATTAAATGCTATTTAGGCCATCATGCCAAAGGGACCATACACGATTAACACTAGATTGCCCGAGATTTTTTGTATACCTATATTGCCCAAAAACAGTCAAAATGACTGCATTATGAAAAAATAACAAATATGTAAAGAAATTTGTTTAAAATTAATTTTTAATATTATATAATAAAGGAGGGCGGAAGTAACTACAATTATAGAAAAAGTCACCAAATTCTAAGAAATTGTGTCATTATATTTCATAATTGTTTTTCTAATTGAAATTAAAAAACAGTCAAAATGACTGCCTTGGGCAATCTAGTGTTAAAGATTTTGCCAACATTGCGTCTTGGCCATACATTGAAAATGGTGTTTAGAACTCCGCAGAAGATATTAAGCTCCACACTCCTTCTTACTTGCTCTCTCTCGGAGGCGGCCCGCAGATCTCCCGAAAAAGTTCGTTGGACAGCGTAGATTGGGCCGAAGATGGCCACTCCGTGGTTACCAACCCCTCTTGACCAATGGGGCCGAAGGAGTGTCACTCAATTCGCTTTCGCCTCTAGCTCAGTTTCGCGCTGGCGTTGTTGAACTGTAACTCTTTGTTACAGTTTATATTTAAATTTATAACTTTATCTATTACAAAATTTTGGCATAAAATTATGTAAAATCGTTTTATATTGCCGTTAAGTGTTAAACAAGAATAGAGATCTGACTATTCAAAAATGTACTCTATTATTTGGTAAAGTACTATCGTAAACAGAGGCGTATGGCATTAAGAAAAATCGTATGCAACACATGAACATAATGACTTTACTGTACAAATGAATTAGGCTTTTCAAAATCTTTGAAGAATGTAGAAATAGGAGATTTATAATTGTAATCATGATTAAGTATTGTGCAGCGTAATATGCCAACAGGTTTATGTGGACCTGAAAATTGAAAAATTTACTCTACTATTTTGTAAAGTACTATCGTAAACAGATGCGTATGAAATTACGGAAAATGGTATTTATCGCAAGGACATAATGTTTTTTACTCTACAAATGGATAAGGTGTTTCAAAATCTTTTAGGTTTGGTTTGGTTTGGAATGCTACGGTCTACTTTCTGCAACACGAGGACTAATCAAAATCTTTTAAAACCTAGAAATATGAGGTTTAAAAAATGTAATAATAATTAAGTATGGAGCAGCGTAATATACCAACAGGTTTAAGTGGACCTGAAAATTCAAATATTTACTCTACTATTTTGTAAACTACTATTGCAAACAGATGCGTATCAAATTAAGGAAAATGATATTTATCATATGAACATAATGTTTTTTTTTTTACTTTACAAATGGATAAGGTGTTTCAAAATCTTTTTAAACGTAGAAATATGAGGTTTAAAAAATTTAATCTTGATTAAGTATGGTGAAGCATAATTTGCCAACAAGTGGACCTATATCAAATCTGATTAAGTTCCAGAAAACAACTAGACACATTAATCAAATTAGCAATGGGATAACCATATATAAGGTTAATTGTACTGTTGTTACCTATCTAGGATCATGTTTAGCTATTTATCACACGTTGTAATAGGTTTAATTCTGCAGGGTCCAATTTGATTTGGACCCTATTATATAAATATAAAATAATAGTATGAAAATAGTCTAACAAACAATGACAGATTGGAATTCTTTGAATTCAATTGATTTAATTTTTTGAAATAGGAAACATACTTGAAATTCAAATATCTCAATAATTTACACATTTTTTGTTTACTTGTTGGCTTTTTTGTGAAGATAAATGACACTAATGAAAGATAAAATGGAAGAAATGAAAATTTGTTAACAAATAATCTCGAAAATTGGTGGTATATATATATATATATATATATATATATATATATATATATATATATATATATATATATATATATATATATATATATATATATATATATATATATATATATCTGCTAATTCATCACCACAGATTCCCTCTCTCGAATTATTAATTTTTATCACATTAAATAATTTATTTTGTAGACTTAAACTGCCAAACACCTTCGATAAATATCCCCTATATAATAATATCCTAAGTTATCTGTACATGTGTCCTAGATTTTATGAATGGGTTGGACCTGGAATATATAGTGCTATTCATATTGTATTCTTGATGAGTTACGGTTCTATCATTATGACGTCATTCTTTTAACCCTCTAATTTAATGATTTCTTTTTTTTTTGAATTATTTAAATATCGTCTGGATTATGTTTATGCGTTTTATCACTGAACGTAAATATTAAATAAGTAATTTTCTTTTTTTATTTGACTTAAATAATACATTAGGTATATATGTGATAATTTTAAATTTAATGATCGATTATTTTTTGTTGCAAAATAATCCTCAGCCAAAACACGATCCATTTTTTTACTTGCCTCATAGAGTACATTACAGTTCTGAAAAATTATAAAAATTTTACTGATCCCGTCATATGACGGGCTATATGCTAGTTTATAATAGTTTCCAACCTTTGAATGTGTCAGTGATATGGAATGAGTATATTCAAGTTAAAGTAAAAAGATTACATAAACAGAGTTATTAAGACTCTCATGAAATCTTATTCTACGCGACTCAGTAAGACAAAATACAGACATTTAAAATGCCACAAAGTTCCAGAAGATTCCGTGTCCGGTTTATGTTTCAAAATATGCGTACTTAATCACATTCATTACGTTACTTTGATGAACAGTTTAAACATGCTCGTGGTTAAACAGTGTTTAGTCTCGCTCCATTATATTTAGCGTGCCTAGCACTAAATATTTTAAATGCAGCGCTTTTATTGCACTACAAAAATTATACATAACTTAATTTATTTTTAATTGCGAAGTTATTTTTGTTTATGTAAGGGGTGGGTGGATATGTAGCCAGAGTCATATTTAGTACTGCATATATTATAAGAAGCTACATTAGAGATACATAGTGTTAAATACATATTCATGCTTGATTTAATTTAGTTAATATGGTTTTAAATTCTAGAATCGCATGTCTATATGCCTGTGTGTTAACCCTTTAAAGGTTACCAAAATAAATTCGTGGGAATTTAACGTAATTTTTTATAAATTTTATCTATAAACCTTGTATATGTAATATATATATATATATATATATATATATATATATATATATATATATATATATATATTTACATTCCTTAGAAGGGTTAGCCTTAGAGGATACCAAATTAGGGTTTGAGAAGTGGTTTAACTGACTAACCCCTACCCTTGAACAGCTTGAACATTATGCCTTTTTAAAAGTTTAACTATACTGGAAGAACAATAAATGATAATCCTTAAACTGGTATAATAAATAAATAAATAGCTTAACAACTTAAAAGTGTTGTTTGTACAGGTACTTTTATTTGAGGTCATAAGTAAGATAAATTGAATCTGACTTCTCAAGTACAGAAAGTTTAAATATATATATATATATATATTTCATTAGAAAAAGAAATAAATAAATTAAACGTAGAACGATCATTGGATATATATTTAAAATATCAAAAATGTAATATGTATAAAATGTACAATTTGTATATATAAGTATATGTATATATAAGTATATGTATATATATATATATATATATATATATATATATATATATATATATATATATATATATATATATATATATATATATATATATATATATATATATTATGTTTTTGATATATATATATATATATATATATATATATATAATATTGAAAACTCATCCATGTCTCCAAAAAGTTTTTTTTTTAATTGCAAAAGCTCTTGATTCTACATAATTGGCTTCCATACACCCCAGATGTATGAGATTGGAGCCGTAAATAATTATAGAATGATAAAGTAAAGTAATCCAAAAAGTAAAGTTTAAAAAAAAGATGTTTAATAGGTGGTTTTGCTACGAAACCACTGTCCGTTAAAGGGTAAAGTGAAAAATAAATTTAAATGATTTAAAATTCATAGTAATCATATCTTTACAGTGGGAAGCTACACCTTTGAAATAGTTTCACATTTCAAATATCTTGGAACAACCATAACCACTAATAATGACTTAAACGTAGAGATAAACAACAGGATCGTCATGTCAACTAAATGCTATCATGGCCTTAAAAACCAATTAAAATCTCGATTTATAAGTTTAAAAAACGAAAATAACCATCTATAAAACTTTACTTAGACCTATTCTGCTCTATGGAAGTGAATGCTGGGACATAACCAAATTGCATGAAAATAAATTGCTGGCTTTTGAACGGAAAATCTTGAGAAAAATATTTGGTGCAGTTCAAGAGAATAATTTTTGGAGATCTTTTTTCAAATTTGAAATTTATAAAAAATATAAGCAACCTCATTTTGTTATAGTCATAAAATTCAATAGACTGCTATGGCTTGGACACCTATTCCGACTCGATGACATAAACCCAGTAAAACAGCTCACTTTCACTAATCCCATGGGGCAGAAGAAACGAGGAATACCACCAATTAGGTGGCTTGACTAAGTAGAGAGAGACTTAACTACTGTCAAAAAGGGAAACTGTCTTGCAGCAGATAGGAACTGCTGGAAAAAATTGCTTGGGACAGCCTTTGCCTGTAACAGGCTGTAGTGCTTTAGAAGAAGAAGAAGAAGTAATAGACTGCGATGGCTTGGACACCTATTCTGACTCGATGACATGAACCCAGTAAAACAGCTTACTTTCACTAATCCCATGGGACAGTAACAGGCTGTAGTGCTTTAGAAGAAGAAGAAGAAGTAATCATATCAAAGATTTAGTAATCAAAGTTAAATATAATAAAAATAGACTGTGTAATGATCAACAAATTTTTTTCTTAAATTTGGCGTAATCTGGTTATAATTTTTTGGAGCTATTGGATCTTTCTATGAGATAATGATTGTAAACGATATTTCCAATCCCCGATTGCAGTTATTGAATAAAACATTTAAAAAAATCTGATCATTTGAAGAATTAAATTATTGTGTTAGATTTTACTTTATCACTTGATTTACCAGCAATTTGAATATGCAATTGAATTGGAATTGCAAACCCAGTCATTTTGACTCGTTTAGTAAATCTAATGTTAAATGTTGATATATTAAGCAAGTACTGTGAATGCTGGCGGATTTACTTAGAATAAAAAAAGAAAAATAGGATTCCATATAAACATAAGAAATCATTCATCATTAGAAAATATTGTGTGAGTGATTACATTAACACTACATTTACCAGCAAGTTGAATATGCAATTGTATTGGTTTGGTGCACTACGGTCTACTGTTTTGCACACGAAGGCTAATGAGACCGGGACCTACAGCTTAAAGCCGATTCCAAACGGCTACAAACATCCATGCCCGTAGCGGGATTCAAACCCGCGAACTTCCGGTTCCGAAGAGCAGCGCTCTACCATTCGGCCATTATTTGGCGCAATTGTATTGCAATTTGAAAACCAGTGATTTTGACTCTTTTAGTAAATCTAATGTTAAATGTTGATATATTAAGCAATTAATGTAAATGCTAGCGTATTAACGTAAAATTAAAATAGAAAAATAGTATTCTATATAAAAATAAGAAATTATTAGTTTCAGAGTCAGTATAATATGACTCATTTATTAAAAATTTCTCAAAATGTTAAACAAATGCGTTTAAATTTTCTGAAGGATACAGAGAGCAAACATCTATACGGTACTCTGATAAACAGATTCCCCTCTCCTAGCATATAAACTAACTATTATGCATGTAGATTTAATAATTTCATTTATTAAAAAATTGGTATTTTATTACATAGTATAATAAAAATGCATAATAATTAAAAAAATGGTAAAATATCATAATTAAGTATCAATCATAATAGTAAATTAAGTAAAATCATAATATCTTATTTGGGTTACCATTAAGGTTTGAGAGTATATACAAATATATATACAAATACACTACCTATACATATACATTATCCATATATATATATATATATATATATATACATTATCTATCCACATTTCATACATTATTATTAAAATATATATGCATATACAAATTACACAAGTGTATGATAGATACAAATTATTCATCTTATTACCTAAAATTATTACAATAGTACAAAAAATATTACAATAGTTTTAGCTAAAATACTACACGTAATAACAAAAATTATTATTTATTAAAATTTGTATTCAAAGTAGTATTAATACAATAAAATTTACACTATTTGATGTTATAACGAAAACATTCATTTTTCAATAACATCTATCAAACTAAGAAAATATTATCAATTCCGCAATTTTATTTTAGCTATTATAAAAATAAAAGTTCTAAAAATACAAAATAATATTTGCATTTATCGCAAGATACCCAACTTTTATTTATGCTTCTGGATAACAAACGCAGTGTTTTATATTTACGTAAGTTTTAAATTGCTGTATTTTCCCGCATCTAAATCCCTACTGTTTATAACGAAACTTATCCTTGAGTATTCTAACTTAGGAACCTACTCTCATAAATCCTGTATTTGGTGTTTTTCTTCGGTGTTAGGAAAAATGAAAATGCAAGAATAAATTTCTAGCAAACGTTAGCATATCTATAGAAATGACATTAATTCTGCTATATAGAATAAAGACTAGCTGTTAACGACACAGGAAGGGATTTCTAACAAGAAATATGATGTGGTGAAAGGCTCAATGGAATGATCATAAGCCATATCTGTCCTTTCGGTTATAGGACAAGATCTTTCACACGAATTCTTGATAAAATGCAGTGCAGGAGAAAATATCCTTAATAGTAGCCAGGGGGAAGATTTTACTCACGCAAAGATATATATATATATATATATATATATATATATATATATATATATATATATATATATATATATATATATATATATATATATATATATATATATATATATATATATATATATATATATATATATATATATATATATATATATATATATATATATATATATATATATATATATATATATATATATATATATATATATATATATATATATATATATATATATATATATATATATATATATATATATGTATATATATATATATATATATATATATATATATATATATATATATATATATATATATATATATATATATATATATATATATATATATATATATATATATATATATATATATATATATATATATATATATATATATATATATATATATATATATATATATATATATATATATATATATATATATATATATATATATATATATATATATATATATATATATATATATATATATATATATATATATATATATATATATATATATATATATATTATATATATATATATATATATATATATATATATATATATATATATATATATATATATATATATATATATATATATATATATATATATATATATATATATATATATATATATATATATATATATATATATATAACATATATATATATATATATATATATATATATATATATATATATATATATATATATATATATATATATATATATATATATATATATATATATATATATGTATATATATATATATATATGTATATATATGTATGTATATATGTACATATATTTGCATATATATATATATATATATATATATATATATATATATATATATATATATATGAAAATGAAAATTATAAGCTAGTTTAAAAGGTAACTAAATTATAATTACCTGGAAAGATGTTTTATTTTAAATGGTTTTTATCGTTTTTTCTTATGCGATATAGTCATTTTTTTTTTGATAGAATACCATAAAATAGGATTTGCTAAAACTCTGGTGCGCAGTGCATAATTTTACGTCTAGAAGAGAAATGTTTGAAATTTACAATTGAAATGAATGTAGCTCTGAGTATAATAAATATATTATCAGATTTCTATAAGCTGATGTTGCTATAAATATTTATATATTCATACATGGGTAGTATTTTCTTAATTTTTTACCTATTGACTCTATTAGATCTATCAGAGAAACATGAATTTCTTATGAGGTCTTCAAAGTGTGTTAGATTACCCAGGCATTCCTTAGGTTATATAAATAAATTTATTTACAAAGCATAAATTTAAAACAATATTATGAATTTAATATTTATAGTGATAATAACTGTTTTTCTGTACAAAATTTACTACAATACTCAAAACTGCTATAATAGTATATTGCTGTATTGCGTACATAATTCATAGATCTTACATCGTTAAACATTTTTAAATATCCTCATATAAAATTAGATGATAAATTTTAGAAAGATACAACTGGGAAATAAAAATATTGTTTATCAAATATTGTTAAAATAGAATCTTTATGGAGTAATATTTATAGCTGTTAATGGTTATTATTGTATGTTCTGGTAAAATTAAATATCATATTGAAATATCAGTTTTGATTCTCAAAATTATATAAGTTTCAGTACTGACGAGATAATACTACATTACTAGTTGAATTTCAACTTTCTGAAAGTCTAATATTCTTTTAAATATGTAAATATTTTCCCTGTGTAATCAGTACTAATAGTAAACCTAAATTAACTTTCAAAGGAAATAGAAAAATATTTGCTTGATATAGAAACGTAATTCCAAAAGGTTAACCCCATTAGCTAATTATATTTCAAAGCATATTTGGAATCTGATTTAAAAAAGACATTTTAATAGTGCAGAGAGAAATGTTTTAGTTCGGATTTTTTTTCTTTCAGCTATAATATGTAATATGCTGTAAAAGAACTTTATGAAGGAGACATGTTTCATTTTAGATTTAAAATCTCTATTAAAACAGTCAATTTTATATTCAATATAAAATAAAGTCATATGTTATTTTTAAAATAAAATGTTTCTTAGGTAATATTTAAAGGTACTCTAAAAAATCATTTTTGTTTTAAAGTGAATGTCTAAAATCTTGCAATATGTATAGTTTGCTTCATATTGAGACGCATTTCTGAAAGATTAATCCCATTAACTAATTATCTCTCAAAGAAAATTTGAAGTCTTATTTGATAAAGGTATTTATTTTAATAGTATAAAGATGAATGTCATTTTTTCATTGATCAACAGTATACAATATAATGTAATACTATGTGGGAAATCTTTAAAGAAGACATTCTTCATTTTTGTACTTAAAATCTGTATTATAGCAATGTATTTTAGATTCAACGAAAAATACAAAGATCTGGTTTCTTAAAAATAAATTTTTTCTAGGTCATATATAGGGTGTAAAGCAAAAACAATATTTAGTTTTAATATGAATTATGTTAGCTACCATTAACATTTCAGTTTACAGAATAAAATAGATATATTACTTGAATTTGATATGAAATTTTAGTTCGTAACGTAGATATTTCTAAAGTTACCTTCAGGGTAGAAAGAATTCATTTTTTATTTGGTTTTATTTTATAGTATCTTTTTACAATATAGTTCATGAAATGACAAAAGTAAGTAATTTTCAGAGAGAGAGAGCAATGTAAAAAAACCTGAAAAAATTCATTTGAAAAGGAGGAGTCATTTTTTTCGAAGGGATATTAAAAAGACTGTTATTTAAAAAAAAAGAATATCTTGTCATACTCCCTTTATATTTAATACTTAAATTTTATATTTAATGTAATTCGATCGAAATATATTTTACACACTGCCATATTTTATAAGTTCGGCATAGTATCGGCAGATTCAATTTTTATCATGTTAATTGCGACTGATCACTAGTCATTTCTTAAAAATAAAGTAAATTTCACACGGATTATATGTAAATAATCATAGATTTGAACTAAATACTTAAAATAATACCATACTTTTGAAACTTTTAGAATGAAATATTGTAATAAATTATATCTTATAAAATGCAAAACATAGTTATTAAGAGCATTTAAAATTTTGTTTTCAATTTGGAGATTCAAACTTTTGAACATATGATATATTTAAATATATTTATATTTGAAGATGGGTCATTAGGTAAAAGACAGTTTGTTTTGAATATCATGAACAAAATTTTGTTTTGTTAACATTACCAACAAAGAATGTAATATTTTATTTAGAATAATGTTAATATACCTATATTACATTCTATAATAGCTTTTCATGTTTTCGAATGACATAGTTTACATTGTTGTTCACTATACGAATTAACGTTAGGCGGTAGGTTTACGTCATAGTAGCCCTTGTGTACCAAAAATGTAAATCGTTGAGTTTTAAATAAAACTAAGTCTAAACATTCTTCCATTGAAAATTCCTCATAGTAATATTTACTGAAATTGTCAGAGAAAAGGATTTTATAATTCTAGTTATATGAATCTACTATCAAAACAAATCACTTAAATGTTCCTTTAAATGGACGAACTATTATTTTAATATTATTTGTTTAATATTATTTGTACATATATTCTTCAGAGACAAAATAGAGTGAATCTAAAATGAATAAAAAATTCCAGTGATACGTTTCAGATTTGATTACCTTTTTTCTTCCAAAATAGAATAATATTTCATCATATAGATTTCATCATTTGGAACAGAGTTCAATTTTTTTGCTTAAATAAAATTTTGTTCATGTTTCTTAAGGTTTTTTAATGATGTAAACAATCATATAATTTAAAAAAGAAATGATATTTTAATGCAAATTAATTTTTTCAGTTTTAAAAATATTTGACGTTAAGAAATGAACTAGGATATTATATATATATATATATATATATATATATATATATATATATAATATATATATATATATATATATATATATATATATATATATATATATATATATATATATATATATATATATATATATATATATATATATATACATATATATATATATACACACACACATATATATATATATATATATATATATATATATACATATAGATAGATAGATAGATACATGCATACATACATACATACACAAATATATATACGCATATTTATATTATATGAAAATTATGTTAAATGTATATGAAAATTATGTTATATTTAACAGCACATCATAAAAGAAAATGTATAAATGCTACTGTTTTGTGCTGTGTAGAACTACTTATTCTTATGTGAGAAATGTTTTTTTTAAAGAATGTTTAATGTTTAAAAAAAATTAGCACATTTTGGTCAGCGTTAAATATGCATCTAAGTAAGTTACGTATAAAGATGTAAAATTCCCTTTAACTTCTCTCTATATTTGTTGCGCACCATTCTTTTCTTACTCCGGAAATATAAAATTTTCCAAGTTTAAATTACATTGAGTTGCGAATAAACTTTGGATAAAGAGAAAAAGTTTCAAAATTGTTTTAAAATTAAGTTAAGAGGAACTAGTTAACTACGAAATTATGGCGGAATTCAGTGAGCTTGTACACTCAATATCCTATAAAGTTCCAACTGTCGGCTTTTAAGCTTTTTAATATATTTGAGTCAACTAAATTGTGAATTTCTTTAGTTTTCATCTTTAGTAGCCTATTTTTCAGCTTGCATTTATTTTCATTTTTTTGTATAGGTAAAGCTTTAATAATTCGGTTTTAATGATATTATAAATATACTACATGAATTTATGATCAATTTTGCCGAAATATACAACAGGAAAATTTTTGTTGAGTAGATATTCTATATGAAATGATTTAAAAATTCTCTTTGGCTGTGTTTTAGTTTAATTTTATTTTCTTAATTTTATTTCTTCATAATTAAGTGTGTCTGATGACATAAATTGGTAAAACATGCAAGTAATTCACTTCCTAGAAAAATTAAGACAGAGATTTAAGGAAGAATTTGGACTAGTGTATTAATATTTCACGAAAAAGTATTGAAATAAATCTTCTACAAAGTAAAGAATTATTTATTTTAAATATTTCTCTTTTAATTGATTATTTTCTTCTATTGTATGGCATGAAAAATTTATAATAGTTATAATTATAATCAGAAAATATTTTAAATTGTAGAAATTCGATTATTGTTATTAATTTCAGTTATCACATTTCCCTACATATTTTTCGTAAGTCTATAGGTTCATTTGTTGTCGTAAATAAAGCCACTTAAAATATGAAAAATATGAAATATAAAAATGAAAATTTAAAGTATAAAATATGAAAATTTAAAGTATAAAATATGAAAATTCAAACAAACATAATATTTTTTATAACAAATTATATCATATTATAATACAAAAGTACATAAAACATACATTAAGCATTAAATGTTTTTGCAGACATAATAGTTTAGTAATATAGTTTCGAAAATTCTATACTTAATAGATAAATTTAGCTGTAATTACAAATTATTTCATATCATAATAAAAAAGAACATAAAAGATACATTATTCATTAAATATTTTTACAGACTTAACAGTAATAAAATTTTGAAAATTCTCATACTTAATAGATAAATTTAGCTGTAATTATATTTTTTATTATGCAAACAACATGATAATTTATCACTTCAAAGAAAAATTATAAAATTTTATTTAAATTAATACCGTGGGTATTTACAAGAAAATATTTTAAGCAATCAAATAATGTATAAATTAATCATTGATAGTTTAATGATGTAATATTTGCTGTACATTCCAGAAAACTTTGACTATCACTGAAGAAAGAAAACATATCGAAAGAAAAAAGCTTAACATTCAGTAAAAATACCTGAATAAATAATTTTTAATTTAAATAGGTTTTATTGAAAATAAGGAGCATTTATTCGACTTTAGCAGGAGATAAAATGTATCATACCATTAGAATAAAAACGCCTCTATAACTTAATAAGCATTCACAAATTTTAACTGATAGTCTTGTAAGTTTGTAAATATTGCATTTATCTTCAAACGCTTTTTTAAGATATCAAGCTTTTATATTTATCTAACATTTACTCTATTAATAATTGTGTATAAATCTATTAATATTGGAATAATAAGCATCAATAATTCAATTTTCATGATATTATAAATATATTTAATGTATTCATGATCAATTTCGCCTAAATATACAACATAAAGTTTTATTGGTGCGTAGTTATCCTATATGAAATGATTTTAACATTCTCTTTACCGGTCTTTTAGTTTAACTTTATTTTCTTAATTTGAATTCTTGATAATTAAATATACCTGATGATATAAATTTGTAAAACATGCAAATAATTTACTTCCAAAAAAATTAACGCAGAGATTTAAGGAAGATTTTGGATTAGTGTATTCACATTTCACGACAAAGTATTGCAAGAAATCTAATATAAATTTGTAAATCATGCAAATAATTTACTTCCGAGAAAAAATTAAAACAGAGATTTAAGGAAAATTTTGGACTAGTGTAATCATGTATCACAATAAAGTATTGAAATAAATCTTCTACGAAGTAAAGAATTATTTAAAAATGTTCTCTTTTAATTGATTATTTTCTTTTATTGTATAGCATACAAAATTTATAGATCAATCAGAAAATATTTTAAATTAAAGAGATTCGATTATTGTCATTAATTTCAATTGCCCTACATATTTTTCGTAAGTCTATACGTTCATTTGTTGTTGTAAATAAAGCCAATGATTTTAAAAAATATGAAAAATCAAACAAACATAATATTTTCATAACAAATTATATCATATTATAATAAAAAAAGTACATAAGATATACATTAAGCATTAAATGCTTTTACAGACATAATAGTTTAGTAATATAGTTTCGAAATTTCTAATACTTAATAGAGAAATTTAGCTGTAATTACTTTTTTTATTATGCAAACAACATGATAGTTTATCACTTCAAAGAAAAATGATAAAATTTTATTTAAATTAATACTGCGGGTATTTACAAGAAAATATTTTAAGCAATCAGATAATGTATAAATTAATCATTGATAGTTTAATGATGTAAAATTTGTTGTACATTTAAAAAAACTGACTATCACTGAAGAAAGAAAACATACTGAAAGAAAAAAGCTTAACATTCAGTAAAAATACCTAAATAAATAATTTTGAAGTTAACGTGGTTGTATTGAAAATAAGGATGGTTTATTCGACTTTAGCTGGAGATAAAATGTATCATATCCATTAGAATAAAAACTCCTGTATAACATAAGAAGCATTCAGAAATTTTAACTGATAGTCTTGTAAGTTTGTAAATTTTGCTTTTATCTTCAAACACTTTTTTTAAGATATCAAGCTTTTAAATTTATCTCACATTTACTGTATTAATAATTGTGTATGAATCTATTTATTAATTTTAAAATAATTACATTCTGTATCTTATTTTATGCACACATTTATTAAAAATATACTTTAAGAGTATTTTCTTCTGTCAGTTCATATTTTCATAATACAATAATAGTCTATAGATGTGGAGATAGTGATAATATAATTTACAAATCTCAAAAATTTCGTTTTCTATTTTAGCCTAATCAGCAATGTAGACAGTTTCCAGTACTGAAAATACTATTTTTCATAGTCGAAAAACAACGGTGTTGTACATTTAATATATTTATTATTACTCTTTACGATAGTGTTTTCAAATAAATAGTATATTTAAAGATTTTTATTTTTCAAGCTTCTAGAATATAGTGAATTTTTAATAATTTTTTGGAGATCATCTTTATACTAAAAAGTGACCTGCATATCACACACACTACATAAATGTCTAAAATGTCTAAAGTATAATATTATTTATAGAATAAGGAAATTCGATGATCAAAAACACATCCCTTTAAAAAAAATGGATCTAACGCAATACATAAATTTCTTTTTTGAAATAAAATATAACGCTATCCTAGACTGTTATTTTTTTATTTGTAATTTTCAACATAAAAATTTTTAAGGTCTTATTTTAAATCTAAATCGTATGTTAAGTCTATTGCATGTTCTCCATTAATGGTGGTTTTATATTTTAATCTGTATTATCAGTATTAATCAGTATTATCAGTATTAAATTTAAGTAATCTTTAAACTGATACGAATTACTTTCTAAAAAATAATCCTAGTAGATTTGTATTATATAAAAAATGTCAAACTGCTCCTATAAAAAAACAACACTGTAATAATTATGAATCAACCGAGTCCTCCAACGATGTCACAAAAAATATTTTGAATGAATGTGGGGAAAAATCTCTTAGATATCTTTTTCAAAAAAAACTTTTTTCCGTAAAATTATATAAGCATTTTCAAAAACGGCATAGCTATAAAAACACAGACACGTTTTTGAATACCCTTACAGAAAACTCATTTCCCTAATTACCTGGAAAACTAAGATGTCAAAAAGAAATTCAATCTTTCTATCATTTGTAAGCGTTCCGTCGATAAAGGGTATTATTCAACAGTTCTGAATAAATGCCAACCACAAATTAAGTTTGCAAGCTCTGATCTATTTTCATTTAGAAAGGAAGGGCTCAACCTAAAAGAAATTTCCGGGACTTCTTTTGTACTTTGGCTTAATGGCCATAGGGTCATTTGACCATTAATCACCAGCTAGCAGAAAAAATCACAGACAGCCATTGAGGTGCATGTTCTTCGACATACCCACCTGGATTAGACTTCTTGACCTACCCTTACATTGCTGGACATTTAACAGAACTAATAGGGCGTTTATTATCGATGTGTAATGCTACATATAGTGGCAGATTTACTGTAATGATGAATAGATGCAATTTAGGTCTCATTCTGTGATATTTTTCTGTTCTCATGGATTTATGCTTATTGATGCCTATATAACGGCCTCTATCAGTCTTGCAGACTAACGCAAAAGGAGTGTATTTTGTTTCTTGTAGTAAAATCTTAAGTAGACGTATTACTTTAAGTTTACTTATAGTAGTATATATATCAGTTTATGTATTTTAGAAAACATTATTAAAGAATGTTATTCAGTTCTGAGATGAGATATCTCTCAACAAATAATTGCAGTAAGAAAATTAAATTTAAAAACGACTGTGTCTGTTTTATTTGATAAATTAAAGTGGCACAAACTTGAAAATGCACAATTTCCTTTAAATATTAATTCACTCTCAATAGGTTTTACTTGAATAAGTATTCGATGAAAAATTAATATTGAACTGAATTTGATCACAATTTTTTACAACTATAAAGTAAGAACAGTTTTATAACAGCGGTTATTCAAAAATTGACTGTTTAATAATTAGACATTTTAGTTTCTTGTTTAAACCTACTCATTTAGATTTTATGCAAACAAAATATCATTTTTTCTTAGGATAAATTTTATGTTTTAATATTATTAACACAATCTACACAAATATTATGCAATATGTAGTCATAAATTATCCTTCATTAGAATATAAAATCATAGTAGCCCCTATCATGATATAAAATGCATGATATTTTAATGCATTTAATCGCTGATCCTATATATTAATTTCGTTGAACATATATCTTATTTTATTTTGATTAAAAGTTTCCTCAAAAATTACAAGCTTTTTAGTATACTGAAGATTAAATTTCAAGTTTCATTTATCAATTTTGTTTTTAGATACTAAATGGTATATTTTTCACCTGAACTTTTTTAACGAAAATTTATAAAACTTTTTTACATTGCACAATGATGTTGAAACAAGCCTACTATATCAAGTATTCCATTGCTGAAGAATTACTTTTTATTTGTTTCAGAATATATTTATATTTAGATTATGTTAATAATCGTACCAACAGAAACATTATTGTGTGTTATACATTAGATTACCTTCCAGATGGCTCGTTGCACAATTTAAAATTATTTAACTACTATATAAATGCTAATTTATTTTTTATTGATTATTTTTGCTGTTCTGTGTCTCACTTTGTCAAAATTACAAACTTTTGATTGTACGCAAGGAAAAAAATATTAAAAACTTAATCTTTAAAAATTATTCTTGAATAAAAGTGTGTAATATAAAAAAGGCTAATAGTGAAATATATTCACATAACTTAAAAACTATATGTTTATATAAATAATAGTGTATCAGTAAAAGTACTTTATAATTGTGACTAAAAACTGATAAACACGTAAGCAATTTTTTTACTCTGCTAGATCTTCAATAACATCCAAAATACCCTTAACATAAAAGTTCCTTAGTTGCTTTAATTATTTTAAGAAATAGGGGAATTTGTTTATATGCAAAATTTAATAGTAGCCAAGTAGAGTTGCTCAATCACACATATTGTTAATGCAAAAATTGCATTAAAAATAAATAAAAAGCAATTAATATATTTATCATTAATGATAGACTCGTAATGCAATAAAATTTTTTTAAAGAAAAACAGAATGAAATTTTAAATTCTGATATTCCTTTCTTTTATCGAATAGTTCTTATATTATAATGAATTGATATTTTATTTTCCATAGTTTTGTAACAGAGAAAGGGAAAATTTTTAACATGAATGTTTGATTATATAACTGTTTAAAATTGATATTTATGTTCATAGAATATATATTATTTATATAATGTTCATGTAATCCAGTTTTATAGAATATACCACAAGGATTTTAAAATTCTATATCATTGTAGCAAAATCGTATTCTATTTATTTAATCTCTTAAATTTCTCGCCCTCTAATATTCCTTTTTATCTTATAAAAATGATCTAATTATCACAAGATTCTCACTTATATTTGCTAAGTATATGAATTAAGAATTTTTTACAAATTTTTATTGCATAAATTTTTGTAATGCTAAAATTTTGTAATACGATAGTGGCAAACCGTATTATTTTATTTGATCTCATAAATGTGTGGGTTTCAAATTTCAATTTTTGCTAATAAAAGTGATCTCATTATCGACGATTTTTTTAAATTGTATTGTAACTTACAATATCCAGGTCATATGTAAAAGCTCTGGTAAAATCACAAACACTGTGTATAATAAAAATTAAAGAACTTTATAAAAGTCTGAAATAATAACTATTGCATTTAGGAAATTTATATATATTTAAACACTTATACACATTAAACTATATACGTTTATTTATAAATAGCAATTACCAGATGACGGAATGCGTCGTACATCATGATGTTAAAATAAGTCTTTATCTTTCTCAAAATAATGTCAAGTAAAACATTGCTCTTTCTTTTATCGTATAGTTCTTATATTTTAGTAATTTTATATTTTACTTTCTATAATTTAGTAACACAAAGAGTAAATCTTTAATATGAATATGGGATTATATGACTACTTAAAATTGATATTTATGTTTAATAAAATATACATTAGTAATAGTTAAGTTTATGTGTTTCCGTTTTATAATATATACCATAAATTTTTAATGGTATATCATAGTAGAAAAATTATATTGTATTTATTTAATCACTTGAATTTCTCGGCTTCTAATATCATTTTTTTCTTAAAAAATTATTTAGTTAATCGCTAGATTCTCAGCTGTATTTGTTCAGTATGTGCAATAAGAATTTTTACAAATTTTTAATTCACAGATTTTTGTAATGCTAGTCCATAGTTTCAAACCGTATTATTTTATTTGATTTCATAATTCCGTGGGTTTTTAATCTCACTTTTTGCTTATATAAGTTATATCATTTTCGAATTTTTTTTTAAAAATTATATTGCATCTTATTAATATTCAGTTCATATCTAAAAGAGCTGGTAAAATCACAAACACTGTGTATGATAAAAATTATAGAACTTTATAAAAGACTGAAACAACGACTATTGCATTTAGGAAATTTATATATAGTTAAACACTTATATACATTAAACTATATACGTTTATTTATAAATAGCAATCTCCAAATGACGGAATGCCTCATACATCATGATGTTGAAATAAGTCTTTGTCTTTCTCGATATAATGTCAAGTAAAACATTTCTTTTATCGTATAGTTTTTATATTCTACTAATTTTATATTTCATTTTCTATAGTTTTGTAACACAAAAAAGAGTAAAATTTTAACATCAATGTGGGATTACAAAACTACTTAAAATTGTTATTTATGTTTAATAAAATAATCATTATTTATAGTAAAGTTAATGCATTCCCGTTTTATAGAATTATACCATAAAATGTTTAATGCTATATCATAGTAGCAAAAATATATTCTATTTATTTAATCACTTAAATTTCTCGACTTCTAATATTACTTTTTTCTTATAAAAATGATCTAGTTATCGAAAAAATACTCAGTTTTTTTTTAGAAATTTTTATTGTACAGATTTTTGTAATACTGTACCATAGAGGCAAACCGTATTATTTTATTTGATCTCATAAATGTGTGGGTGTCAAATCTCACTTTTTGCTGCTAAAAATGATCTCATTACCGACAAATTGTTTAGTTATGTTGTATATTATTAATATTTAGTCAATATCTAAAGGCTCTGGTAAAATCACAAACAGTGTATAATAAAAATTACAGAATTTATAAAAGACTGAAACAATGACTATTGCATTTAGAAAATGTATATTTAGTTAAATACTTATGCACATTAAACCATATTCGTTTATTTATAAGTAGCAACCACAAAATTGTTCAAATGTCTCGTACAATATGATGTTGAAATAAGTCTTTGTCTTTCTCAAAATAATATCTAGTAAAACATAAAAATCACAATTTATGTAATAAAAATTACAATTTGTACAGCATACTAAAATTTCAATATCTCGTTCACCTGTTATGAGCATATACAGCGTACACTTAAATATAGAAAATACTTTTTTCTTTAACTTACCCCATGGCTGTTCATTAGTTGCAGGCGCGGGAGCTCTACCTCTAACCTCCACAAGAACCCACAAATTGCACAGCACATAACATAAACTTAAAAACTCCCGCCTTGCCATAACAAATCACTAAATTCCAATTTCTTGAAAGAAGCCCGGTTCTCTCTCTGAAAAATCAGCGAAAAGATCTCGATAATCCAAATTTCAACACTTCACAATTTCTTTTTTTTTTTTCTCGTGTTAATCAATTTCCGTTTCGCACATATTTATATATGCATTTATCTTCCGCAGCATTTCAACAGTTGTTCTAGAATTTATAAAAAAAAAATCTGTCCAGTGTATGTGTATGTTTAAAATTTTCCGTTTAGTGCATTCCAAAACATCCGTCTCCGGAGAAAAATCCACAGAAATAACCATAAAATAACTCGTAAAAACTAATGAAAATTCAAAGCATTGTGGTAAAAATATTGATAAAAAGTCGAAAAAAAAATTCGACTTTTTTTCCTGTTAAATCCAAACTCTCTACGTCAGATGCTTAAATCACAGATACATATTTAGTTCGGAAACTTCGTGAGATGTGCGCAAGCCGTGCATAGCTATCCCACTGTGTTACTGGCCGAGGTAGAGCTACTTGCGGCAAACCCCTATCGATTCACGAGCGCTTTAGTTCGAGGATTTGCCGTCAGGAGTCTCTTCTTGACGGAGCCCTCTATATTTGAATGACAAGAAGTTCTTTTCATATTTTAGACGGCTGTATATTATTAAACTCTTTGCTCAAACTGAGAAATATTTTTAAAAAATCTTGAAAAAATATTTTTATAGTTTTTGAGAAAATATTTGATAAGTTAGAAGCATTAACAAATTTTGCACATGTATTTGGTTTCACTTTATTGGAGAATATTTCTTAAACATATTTTGAAATGTTATAAAAGTATTAAAATTTTACAAGATATTTGAATGTTTTTATATGAAAATTTTTAAATTATAAGAGACTTATATTTTATTAAAAAATTATATTTCATAAAGTATATAGTGATGTAAAACAATTATGTATAAAATATGTAAGTTGCATCTTTTAAAAATCCTCACTTGGGATACTAATGCCTTAAGATCATATAATTTTGACAATTTTGAACTACTTTTCTATTCAATAAATATTTTTATTGGAGATTTAAAGAAATCTTTAATAACTAAATAACATTTTAAAACTTAATTTCTTATCAGTATTTGCAGTATATTGCAGTAATTTAAAAATTTTATTAGAACTTATTGTACAGTTCATTTAATTATATGATTAGTTAAGATTCTTCATTTGGGATACAAATGCCTTAAGATCATATAATTTTGACAATTTTTAACATTTTTTAAATTTTAAATATTTTTATTGGAGATTTAAAGAAAACTTTAAAAATTAAATAACATTATTAAACTTAATTTCTTATCAGGATTTACAGTATATTGTAATAATTTAAAAATTTTATAATAAATTATAGTACAGTTCATTTAATAATATGATAGTAAAAAATCCTCACTTGGGATACTAATGCCTTAAAATCATATAATTGTGACAATTTTAACTATTTTTGAATTTTTAAATATTGTTATTGGAGATTTAAAGAAAACTTTAATAACTAAATAACATTTTCAAACTTAATTACTTATAAGGTTTTACAGTATATTGTAATAATTTAAAAATTTTATTAAAACTTAATTTATAGAACATTTAATTATATGATTAGTTAAGAATCCAAACTTGGGATACTAATGCCTTAAAATCATATACTTTTGACAATTTTTAACTATTTTTTAAATATTTTTCTTGGTGATTTAAGGAAAACTTTAATACTAAATAGCATTTTCAAACTTAATTCCTTATCAGGATTTGCAGCATATTGTAATAATTTAAAAATTTTATTAGAAATTATTTTATAGTCATTTATTTATATGATTAGTAAAAAATCCTCACTTGGGATACTAATGTCTTAGGATCATATAGTTTTGACAATTTTGGACTACTTTTTTATTTATAAATATTTTTCGTGCATATTTAAAGAAAAGTTTAATAATTAAATATCATTTTTAAACTGAAGTTCTTATCAGGATTTACAATATATTGTAATAATAAAAAACAGTTATTAAAACTCATTTTATAGTTCATTTAATTAAATGATTAGTGCATTTTTGTTTTAGTGAAATACAAAAAACTCTATGTAAAATTAATATTTAAATATCAATATATGTATATTCACAAATTTTATATCTAACATCAAATGGTTATACATTTTTTGTTAAAAATCTGCAACAATGTCATTTAATGCTCATTATAAATAACCTTTAATGAGATATGACAATTTATGGTAAGTAGAATAAATTATTGTGTATATGTAAATATTATCGCATATACATAAAAATGGTACATTTGTGAGACTCACTTTCGTCATTTGTACTTGTGTTAAAATGTTTAAAGTTCAATGTAATTATTCTTGATAATTTTTCTATTTTACATTTTAGAAACCGTTCATTAATTTTCACAATTACCATTTGTTTAGTAATTTTCTTAATAATCTACTTTTAATAACCAGATAATTACGTCATTCTACTAAACTTAAAATCAAAATCTCTAATAAATTGTTAACGCATCCATATATGACTTTAGAGATACAATCATAAATATGCTTTATGGTTAAAAAGTGTTTGTGATTTAATTCTCTTATCTATTTAATTCTGTAATCTTAATAGTTGATAATTAAAAAGAAAGGAGAATCAAAGCCCATTTTACATTTAAAAAGTTTTATTGGAAATATATTTCATAAATGTAAAAATATCTTGATTTATATACTTTGCATCGTTTATGAATATGATAGGATTAATTTTATCCCTCCTGTTAAAATACCGATTTGAAAGATAAATAAATAAAATTTAGAGCCCTGAGAAAAAGTAATACACTCTTAATAAGCTTAATGAATATGTATATATATATATATAATATATATATATATATATATATATATATAATAACTTAGATTAAGATTGGGTTATTCATTGATTATTGACGTATTAAGTTTTTTTTTAAGAATTTGTGCCAAAAACTGTATTTTCGTTTACATTACCATGCAATAATTATCTGAACTGTTAAATAATTTTTCGAATTATTTAATGAGATATTAACTTATATTTTTACTTGTACTATATACATAAAACGAAGTACATTCATTTAGAGAGGAATTTTGTGATATTTTTCAATTTGTTTTCAATGAAATAACTGATTGTTATACGACCATTCTTTAGGATCTATTTTAGAGTAAAGGCAGGGATAGATAGATTAAATTAATACAAAAGAAGTATTTAGAAAGAAGTATTATTAAAGAATTTCTTTTATAATTTAATAGCTATAAATTTATCAGTTATATCTTAATATTTTTTTATAAATTTTTAGTACTTATAACATACATTATTTAATTTTCTATCGGCTTTATAATTTTCTTCCCATAATTTCCGTTTTATTAATTTATCTGCTTTATTATTTAGTTTACATCCCGTGAAGCAATAATTCTCCAGTTCATAGTAAAGTGGATACATTTTAAATTAAATGTTAATTTTTAATAACATTAAAAATGTACACACAATTAACTTATTAATCAGTTAATCATATGCGACAATAATATGTATGTATAATTAAACATTTAGTAAATCTCAAGTACTATCATCTGGCGCTTACCGGAAGTGATGTAAGTTTTCCTATATTTCAAATTTTCGTTACAAAGAGTGTAGATTGCAAATTAGAGGTTCACAATTAGATGTTATATCAGCCCTTAAATTCAACGTTTGAATTTTCTTCGAATTAACAATTTTGAGATTATCCCCGTTATCACCAATATACATTATAATGAAATGCTTCAGTAAAATATCCGATTGATAACGAAGCTGAAAAAACAAACACCCGCTGTTATAAAGGACCTACTGCAGAATTTCTCAATTCTATATCCAACCGTATTTAAATTTATAAGAGATACATAAGAAAACAGGTACGTGTAGTCGTCATGACAAAACTAAACAAAATTCAAGAGGTATAGTCAAAAAATACATTTAAAGATTTAAAGTAAAATTTGTTTGTATCTATGTACATTTATATGCATTACAATATAATATTTTGTAAAGGGAGCAGAATTCAAACAAAAATGAGGTATACACCCATATGTTAAGACGGACTTAAATATTCAGTTCCAAAGTTATAGCTCTAATTGTATTTTAAATTGTGGGGATAAGCAAAAATGTTGATGCGTGTTGACAAAAAGATACAAAATCTAATGAGGAGTATTTAAAATAGATCTTTAACGATTCAAAGTTAAAATAGTTTTGAGATGTGCAAAGACTTAACATTGAAACTAGTCAATATTTATTAAGCCTACAAAATGAGTATTTTCTTTAAAATATGAAGATGAAATATTTTTGCTGTTATAATATTCTTTTTTATTTCGTAAGTCAGTGAAAAATACTTATTTTTACTCTTCCTCTAAATTTTAACAAAAATGTACATGTATATATTTTTAAAAATTTTTTTGATGCTGAAAAACACAGTTTTGCAACAAATTGGTGAATATTTAGATTGAAAACTTCTTTTAAACTTTAATACTAACGTACACTACCTCCATTAAAATAAAAAAAAATATTTTGCTGTTATGCTTCAGATTAGTGTCATTAAATTAAAGTTCTAATTAGTACTAGGCTTATTATACAAAACTTATACAAAATGTTTAAGTATATATTTTTAAAAATATTTTTAATGTTTTAAAACATAGTTGTGCTACAAATTCGGGAACAATTCAATGAAAACTTGTTTTTTAAATTTGAATACTAACGTAAACTACCTCCATTAAAAAAAAAAAATTGTTATGCTTCAGATTAATGTCATTAAATTATACTTCTAATAAGTACTAAACTTATTATATAAAACTTATACAAAAATGTACATGCATATATTTTTAAAAATATTTTTAATGCTCAAAATATAGTTGTGCAAGAAATTGGGGAGCAATCCCATGAAAACGTTTTTTTAAATTTGAATACTAACGTAAACTACCTCCATTAAAATAAAAAAATTGATGTTATGCTTCAGATTAATGCCATTAAATTATAGCTCTAATAAGTACTAAACTTATTATACAAAACTTATACAAAAATGTAAATATGTATATATTTTTAAAAATATTTTTAATGCTCAAAACATAGTTGTGCAAGAAATTGGGAAACAATCCCATGAAAACATTTTTTTTAAATTTGAATACTAACGTAAACTACCTACATTAAAATAAAAAAAAAATTTGCTGTTATGCTTCAGAATAGTGTCATAAAATTATAGTTCTAATAAGTACAAAACTTATTATCAAAACTTTAAAAAAATTGTTTGTTATATTTTTTAAAAATATTGTTAAATGTCAATTTTTTTACTAAATAGGGTATTTCTACCATGAAATTTTTTTAAATTTAATTATATGAATAACTACGACTGTAAACTAAAAATAAATAAATTAAATAGTGGTTTTATTAATATTTTATCCAGTTTAGTTTCTGTCAATAATGATAAACCTTGCTGATATTGACTGCATTAATAAATATGTATGAGGCAAAAATACTCCTGAATGTAAGAACCGAATATTTAATTAGCTAAACAAACATGTATTTCTTAGATAACAAGATATATATTAAAATTTTTATAACGTAATTTCGTTTTCTTTTTAGCTTATTAATATTTTATGCTGAACCAGATAGAGTTGATATAACTTCTGTTTTTTTAAGATAAAAATATTTCACAATTTTACTCCTTTTTTACAATTATTTATCAACAGTCAAATAAATAAATAGAATATTTTTATAAATTTTAAATTTATTTCAAAATTTACTATAACTTTTCCTGATGTATTATAATTTACATAAATAGTTTTTAGCACTACTTCTTGATTATAACATGATTTTAATTAGATGAAATCAAAGACATATTTGTGATTAATTGTCATAGAGAATCATACTAAAAAAATATTTATATCTTTAAATTTTACTACAGTATTAATATATTTTATGGTAAACCACATAATGGTTGATATAACTTCTGTTTTTTTAAGAAAAAATATTTCCCAATTTAACTCCTTTTTTACAAATTTTATCAAACAGTCAAAATCAAATAGAAATTTATTTCCTCCATAAAGTTTTTGAAATTTGCTATAATTTTTATTTTTTCTGATGTCACCATAAAATTTACTACAATAATGAGTTTTGAGAATTACTTCCTGCAATTGTGTAACACAATAATAATTAGAGTGGATAAAACTTTTCAAAGACGTTTTCAAATATTTATGATCATTCAAGTCAGCAGAGAGAATCATGATTAAAGTAAAGAAATCTCGAAACGAAATTTTCCCACAAACAATGTTGTATCTTATAATTGCTGTCTTTGACACTCCGAGTGACAACGTATAGTATTTGTAAATTATAACTATTTTTTAAAATTGTTTTTAGAAAAGTCAGCTATATTTTTTTTATTAAGTAAAGAAATATTAATATTAAAATTAAGCCTTATTTACAATTTCTGTCAGAACAAAATAGACATTTATGTAATTAAAATGTTATGAAATAATTTCGCATTAAAATCTTTTGTTTTTATTTTTAAAATTTTAATTTTTTATTGTTCTGAATCTTAATAATAAATGATTGAAATTTTCTCTCAATTGTTGCTTCTAATAAATTATTACTTTGCAAAATCTTCAATATTAATTAGAGTAAACAAAAATTTTTTTTAAAACAGAAATTTAAAAAATTTGTTTATCTGAGCTTAAACAATTTTATCTGTCTTGTACTAGTAATTTTCTAACATGATACTTGCTTAGTGTAACACATATATTTTACATGATAACGAATCAAAAAACGAAAATTTTTTTTATAAAATTCAAAAATTTAGACAAATAGAAACTAGTTTTTCTTTTCAACCAAAACTTAAAACTACTATATTTTATTTAATTTAAAATTTTATAAATTTTTATCCACTTAAAAATAATTTTTTACAAAAATTTTATGTTTGTTATTAAAATTTTATTTATTTATGTATAGCTTAAGTATTTTTTTTTCGTTTTCATAAAAAAATTAAAATGTAATACTTTATGCATTTCTATATGTTGATCATCCTATCAAATATACTTAGTTTAAAAAATGCATAAATAACATTTATGTTTTTATACTAAAGTAATTTATAATTAAAGATTTATCTTTTTTTTATTCTAGTAATTAACAAACAACATGTAAACAGTATTTTACTTATAAACGCATTTGACAATTTTTTAATTTTATTTTCTAATGTACTGGTGCAATAATATGTAAAATATATTATTTTTTACTATAAAACGAATTATTTATTCTTCTAACTATAGATTTTTCTGTTGTAAAATAATTTCAAATAAATTTTTACTTACTTGTTAGCGATGTAAAATATTATTATACAATTATATTTTTAAATTATAAATTTTTGATAATTTCATAACAAATACTAATATTAAAAAAATATATTTTTTTTACAAAATAACTTTTTTTGTTTTGGTTGTTTCTTTATATATTTGTTTATATATTTCAATATAAAATACGAAATGTGAATTAAAAAATTAAATAATATTCGATCTATTGAGATTTAACTGAAAAACTAAATTTACTCTTAAAACTCCCTCTCCTGGTACAATTTTGCAGCAAAATGTACCAGCATACAATGTGTTAATCAAATAACTAACAAATTATCATAAAAATATCAAAGTGTTTAAAATACTTTCACTTTGTGAAAATACTCTGAAGGTTTTTTCCATCAAGAAAGTTTTATGTCTTTTGAATAAATTTAGTTTAAACTAAAATTGGTATTTTCAGTTATAATATAACCTTTATCATACAGCTCAAATTAATATTTATTTTGAAAACACTATATAACACATAAGACATTCTATAAATATATATGTAAAGGGATTTCATTAATTTTATGACATTTATAAAATGGTTTGTCATTAATTTAGATTAAATTCTCTTAAATCCAAGTTTTAAAAAACATGTTCATTTCAACCGTTTCTAATAATTAATTTTAACTATGCAAAACGTTATCCACTTCGATATCCGTAAAATTTTAATGATGCTAAAAACACATGGCTTTCGTCTTTTCGCATGGATTGCTAAGGTCAACATAACGATGTCACTTGGTTTAACAATTTACAAGGAATTCCTTAAGGAAGCAAGAGTTGGAGAAATAATGAGGTAAAATTTCAGCTACCACACGAGAGGAACAAATGCAAAGGTCGCAGCGTGTCTTTGACAGAAGGCGAGTTTCAGAAGAAATTTATCACCACGGTTCGAAAAGTCAAGTACTTTCATCTCCCTGAGTCTCGCAATTAATGAGATAATCATTAATATTGTTTTAAACATTCTGCCAAGCCAACGGTTTGCTATTTTGGACTAGAAAAGATTTCCCATACAATGTAATAGAATGCCACGTTTCTGCACTCAAGAGAAATAAATAGGGGGAGGGAATCCACTTGAAACTCTTCTACCCCCCTCGACCCATTTGAGAAATGTAGGAGAAAGTCTGGCATTTTACCCTTAAATTAAAATGTTAAACTTCAAATGCATGAATTACCATTTTTTTTCATTAAGGGTATATGTACCCTCTGACACTAAACATTTTTATCATAATAAATTTTACCGATTCATTATAAGATAAAATATTCTGACATTTAGATAATATAATTTTCATATTTGCTAAAACATCAATATTTTTTTCAATTAAATTTTATAAATATATTGTAATCTATTAATGTACTCATTTACTTCTTGAGTTTAATTCAATTCTGAGTAAAATATATTTATAGCAATAAATCAAAATTACTTAGAAATGTTCTTCATCTTTTAGAAATTTTTTTAAAATACTTAATATTGTAATTTTTTAAATGTTTTTATTTACTATCTTGTCGCGTAATCAATTTTTGAGTAACGTTAGGATATGTTTAGTTTGTCTCCTTATATAATAAAAATCTCCAATTCATCATTACTTAGAAATGTTCTTCATCTTTTAGAATGATTGTTTGCAAAATGCTTAATAATGGTATAAATCATAATTTGTAAATCGTTCTTCTTGTATAGCTATTGGCTTGTTGCGTTTTCACCCAATGGGTTTGAGTTATTCCGATTAAAGTTAGGATGTGTTTCAATTGTCTCCTTATAGTGTATATAAATGCTCCAGTTCATCATCAAATAAATGTTCTTCACCTGTTATAATGATTTTTTTCGAAATACTTAATAACAGTATAAATTTTTTAATAACCCTTATTTTATAGCTATTGGCTTGTCGCGTTTTCACCCAATGGGCTTGAGTTATTCCGATTAAGGTTATATGTTTCAGTGGTCTCCTTATAGTCTTTATAGAAGCTCCAATTCATCATCAAATAAAATGTTCTTCACCTTTCAGAATGATTTTTTTACAAGTTACTAAATAATGTTTCAAGTTTTAATGTCACCCATACGGTATAGCTGTTTGCGTGTTAAGGTTCCACACATTTGTAATTGGGTTTAAGGTTTGGATGTGTTTCATTTGTCTTATTTAAGTTATTATAGAGGCTCCGATTTAAAGTCACCCACATTGTATATCTATTGAGATGTATACATTTATTCCTTGAGTTTGAATTCAATTTCTGAGTAACGTTAGGATGCAATTGCTCTGTCTCTCTATAGCAAATAAATCTCCAATTTACTATTAGTTAAAAATGTTCATCTTTTATAATGATATTTTGCAAAATGCTTAATAATGGTATAATTATTTAATTCGCCCTTATTGTATAGCTATTGGTGTGTCGCGTTTTCTCAGGATAGGCTTGAGTTATTTTGATTAAGGTTAAAATGTGATACAGTTGTCTCCTTATAGTGTATATAAAAGTTCCAATTTATCATCAAATAGAATGTTCTTCACCTTTTAGAATAATTTTTTTAAATGATTAATAATGGTATAATTTTCTGAATCGCCCTTATTGTATAGCTATTGGAGTGTCACGTTTTCACGCGATGGACTTGAATTATTCCGATTTAGGTTTGGATGTGTTTCAGTTGTCTCCATATAGTATATACAAAAGCTTCAATTCATCATTAAATAAAATGTTCTTCATCTTTTAGAATGATTTTTTTATAAATACATAATAATGGTATATATTTTTTAAATAACCCTTATTGTATAGCTATTGGAGTATCGCGTTTTCACCCTATGGGCTTGAATTCATCCGATTAAGGTTAGGATGTGTTTTAGTTGTCTCCTTATAATGTATATAGAAGCTCCAATTCATCATTAAATAAAATGTTCTTCACCTTTTAGAATGATTTTTTTAAAAGTACATAATAATGGTATATATTTTTTAAAATAACAGTTATTGAATAGCTATTGGAGTATCACGTTTTCACCCTATGGGCTTGAATTATTCCGATTAAGGTTAGGATGTGTGTCATTTGTCTCCTTATAATATATATAGAAGCTCCGATTCATCATTAAACAAAATGCTCTTCAGCTTTTAGAATGATTTAAAAAAATACTTAATAATGGTATATATTTTTTAAAATAACAATTATTGAATATCTATTGGAGTATCGCGTTTTTACCCTATGGGCTTGAATTATTCCGATTAAGGTTAGGATGTATCTCAGTTGTCTCCTTATAATGTATATAGAAGCTCCAATTCATCATCAAATAAAATGTTCTTCACCTTTTAGAATGTTTTTATTTTTAAAAAATACCATATAATGGTATAATTCTTTAAATCGCCCTTATTAAATAGCTATCGGTGTGTCGCGTTTTCACCCGATGGGCTTGCATTATTCAGATTAAGGTTAGGATGTGTTTTAGTTGTCTCCTTGCAGTGTATATAGAACCGCCAATTCATCATCAAATAAAATGTTCTTCACCTTTTAGAATGATTTTTTTGCAAAATACCAAATAATGGTATAATTCTTTAAATCGCTCTTATTATATAGCTATTGGTGTGTCGCTTTTTTACCCCGATGGGCTTGAATTATTCCGATTAAGGTTAGGATGGGTTTTAGTTGTCTCCTTGTAGTGTATATAGAACCTCCAATTCATCATCAAATAAAACGTTCTTTGCCTTTTAGAATGATTTTTTGTAAGCTACTAAATAATGTTCTAAGTTTTAATGTCACTTTCTGTGTGCAGCTAAAACTGAAAAGAAATTGTTCTTATCTCGAATACTTAATTGTTCCAATCCTTCAGTTAGTACTTGAATTTTTTCCCATATTATCTGAAATATTTTTATTCCTTATTTGAATATATTTCTAAAATAACTATAGTGTAATAATTCAATTTTTGTCTGATTAAATCAAAACGGCAAATAATTTTCTCTTTTAATATATTTTATTTACCTGAAATATTTTTATTTGTAATTTTTTATTCCTTTATTTTAAACATATTTCTAAAGATTCATCAACTATATTGTGTAATAATTCAAATTTTTGTCTGATTAAATCTAAACGGCAAATGAATTTTCTCTTTCTCGAATACTCGATTTTCCAATCCTTCAGATGCAAAATAATGCACTTGGATACTAAATATTTTTATCATCTGTACTGAAACAACCATAAATATTATTTTTGATTTTTAATGTATTTCTAAGAATTCATCAACTGTAGCTGTTTGCATTTAATACGAAAGTAATATATAGTGTATATTCTCGGCCTTTACAAACCTTTACTTTAGAAATAATATAAATTCTTTTAAAATATTCAAAGTTATTTTATTTTAAGTTAATAACAAAATCCAGATTGTCTTTGAGTTATTGTAAGAAATAATTTCAAATCTTGCATAAATGTGCAAATTTCATAAAATAATGTATTTACTAATAAGTTGATAATTTCCGTACGTTATCTTTGATTCGGTAACATGTTAAAAATATTATATTTTGGAAAATAAACATGCATAGTCAGTTCTTTAATTATGTAAAATAAGAAATATCCAAAAGTTTAGTTTATATTCTTTTGTTCCACATTCAAATGAATAGAAGCTTGAGTTAAAATACATTACTCAAATAATGCCTCAAAATTCTTATTTGTATTTCACCTTTTTTTACAGTAAAATAAAATTAGCTAAAATTAGTTTAAATAAGCGATGGTACATGTATTTCTGTGTTTGGAAAACATACATATTTGTTCCGAATTACATTGCGCTCTACAGTTAAGAGTAAAACTGAGTTGAGTGCAATTCACAGCTTTATATATTCACAAAAATAATCTTCATGTAACAATTATACTATTTTACGTTAATAATAAAATCCAGATTGTCTTTGCTTTATTGTAACAAATAATGTCAAATCTTGCATAAATAGGCTAGATAAGTTGATAATTTTCTTACGTTATCGTCGATTAGGTAACATGTTAAAAATACCGTATTTTGGAAAATAAACAAGCGTAGTCAGTTCTTTAATTTTGTCAAAAAAGAAATCTTCAAAAGTTTAGTTTATATTCTTTTGTGCCATATTTAAATGAATAGAATAGCACTGACAATACATAATACTCACTTAATTCATCCACTGTAGCAGTTTGTATTTAATACGAAAGTTATATATATGTTTATATCCTCGGTCTTTAAAAACATTTATTTTATAAATAATATAAATTATTTCAAAATAATTCAAATATTATTCTGTTTTACGTTAATAACAAAAAAAGGTTGTCTTTGAGTTATTGTAACAAATAATTTCAAATATTGCATAAATGTGAGCATTTCATAAAATAATACATTTAATAATAAGTTGATAATTTCCGTAATTTATCTTTGATTCATGGTAACATGTTAAAATACCGTATTATGGAAAATAAACGTGCGTAATCAGTTCTTTAATTATGTAAAATAAGAAATATCCAAAAGTTTAGTTTATATTCTTTTGTTCCACATTCAAATGAAAAACATAGTACTGAGTATACATAATATTCACTTAATAATGTCTCAAAATTTTTTATTTTGCTTACATTCACCTTTTCAAAGGCACAGTAAAGTAATATTAACGAAGATTAGTTTAAATAAGCAATGGTATATGTTCTTCTGTGTTTAACAAAAATACATATTTGTCCAGCTTTACATGGCGTTCTACAGTTAAGAGTAAAACTGAGTTGAGTGCAATTCACAGCTTTATATATAAAAAAAATATTTTTATATAATTGAAGAGAGAATATTCGTCCAAGAATGATAATCTTCATGTAACAATTATACTATTTTACGTTAATAACAAAATCCAGATTGCCTTTGCTTTATTGTAACAAATAATTTCAAATCTTGCATAAATAGGCTCATTTCATTAAATAATGCATTTATTAATTAGTTGATAATTTCCGTAAGTAATCTTTCATTCAGTAACATGTTAAAACTATTGTATTTTGGAAAATAAACATGCACAGTTATTTCTTTAATTTTGTAAAAAAATCTTCAAAAGTTTAATTTCTATTCTTTTGTGCCATACTCAAATGAAAAGAATAACACTGAGTATACATAATTCCCACTTAATAATGCCTCAGAATTTCTTATTTTGCTTACATTCATCTTTTCAAAGGCACAGTAAAGTAATATTAACGAAGATTAGTTTAAATAAGCAATGGTATATGTTCTTATGTGTTTCACAAAAATACATATTTGTTCAGCTTTACATTGCGTTCTACATTTAAAAAAACCTTTATTTTTATAAATAATAGAAATTCTTTGACGAGAGAATATTCAAAGATTATTCTATTTTACGTTAATAATAAAATCCAGATTGTCTTTGCGTTATAGTAACAAATAAGTTATAGTTCAAATCTTGCATAAATGTGCACATTTCAAAAAATAATCCATTTATTTATAAGTTCATAATTTCCGTAAGTTATCTTTGATTCGGTAAACATGTTAAAAATATTGTATTTTGGAAAATAAACATACATAGTCAGCTCTTTAATTTTGTTAAAATAAATCTTCGGAAGTTTAATTTATATTCCTTTGCACAATGCTCAACTACAGAATATTCATACTCAAATGAAAATAATAATACTGAGTATACATAATACTCACTTAATAATGCCTCAACATTTCTTATTTTTCAGACATCCACCTTTTACAAGACACAGTAAAATAAAATTAACGGAGATTAGTTTAAATAAGCAATGGTACATGTACTTCTCTGTTTAGAAAACATAAATACTTGTTCAGATTTACATTGCGTTCTACAGTTAAGAGTAAAACTGTGTTGAGTGCAATTCACAGCTTTATATATCAACAAAAATATTTTTATATAATATTTATGTGACGAGAAAATATTCATCCGAGAATGATAATCTTCATGTAACAAACTCTTGAAAAATTTTAATATCTTACGGAAAGCTAGGAAAAGCATTCAATAACACAGAATTTTACGAGGTAATATCTAACAAAAGTTGAGGCATGTATCACCTTACAAAATAAAAATGAAGCGAAAGAAACTAACTTTCTTTCTTCCGAAGTGCCAAGATATATATCTGAAGATGTGTTGCCGTAGGCAACTTACATGAGTTTTAGACTGAAGTAAACATTTTATTACTTCTACATATTTCAGAAATTCACTTGACAAACAAATTTTTGTTGGAATATCTTAAAAAAAGATATGTCTTGATTCTTCCTTTACAGTTAAAAGAGATGAAAATGGACATAAAATACTTGTTTAGAAATTTACAATATATATTATACCTTCCTGTTTTCTTTACTACATCTTTCTGCATGAGACAAATGTAAGATGATTTTTGAAATCATTCTTAAACATTCAAAAAGTTTATCATAACTATTATCTTATGTAAGAATTATATCCATATCCTACTTATATCACATTTACATAATATAATGCATGATTACTCAATTCATTAAATTTGTTTTTATTTATCATGAGGGATAGTACATAGCATACTATTAATAAAAGATCCTTTTATTTTACATTTCCACAATAAAATAGTATAAAAGTATAATCAGTTGATTTACTTTGTTTGGTATGAAGCCGGTGTTCTAGTTTGCAACATGGAACTTAATGCTGAAATTCCATTATGTGCGGTTACGAACATCCATGCCATTGTGTGATACAAATCTTTGAACTCTAATACCGAAGATCAGCGCCCTAACTAGTCAGCTGTTGAATTATTTGAGGTTTTCACTCTGAACACAAATGTACTTTTCACAAATGTAATTTAGGTAAACTTGACATGGTAACAGTCATGGTAAGTCCTCTGATCAATAGCACCTGTTTAAAACAATTCTATTCATAATGTGTTTTTCTACACTTAAGGATGCGCAGAAAAAGGGCAGTGTAAAGAAGTGAAACATCTTATAATGTGCCTTAATATTACATGAGTCCCTCTAAAACAGTTAATAAGTTATAACAGTTTATAATTCAGTTGAGTTATTCTCTTTGGTATGAAGCCGGTCTGCTAGTTTGCAACAAGACTGCTAATAAGACCGGAACTTACTGCTTAAATTCTATTCTGTACAGTTACGAACACCAATGTCATTATGTGATTCAAACACTCGAACTCTAATACCGAAGATTAGCGTCCTAACTATTCGGTCGTCGTTCAGCTGTTGAATTATTTGAGTTTTTCACTCTGAACACAAATGTACTTTTCACAAAGGTAAATTAGGTAAACATGGTCCTCTGATCAACAACAACTGTTTAAAACAATTCTATTCATAATGTGTTTTCTATACATAAGGATGTGCAGTAAAGGGCAGTGTAAAGAAGTAAAACATTTTATTATGCGCCTTAATATTATAGTTTAGTTTCATTAAGTAAATTCGATTATTAGTTTCTTCACTGCACATAGTGCCTACTTTGCAAGAAAAACTACAAGATTTATCATTAAATGCCAGCATCTATACCAGATCTAAAGAACAGCGTTCAGTGCCATGTTTCTGATATTCCGGCTGACTCATTCAGATTAGGTGTAAAAAAAGATGGTTCTTTGAATACAGCATATTACTGAACATGAAAGGGGGCATATTGAGCATGTTTAGTGCTGTTTTTTAATAATATTTATCATTTCTAAAGCATATTAACTTTTCCACAGGGGCTCTTTGTAAGTTTATACAGTTCTTCTGAGGGGATCTTGAATTGATGTTGGGGAGGAAATATCGTAGAGTTATTTACTATCTGTGAGAAGTTTTTCAGTGTTCCATTCCTTCCTGCCATTTTGTTATATAAGAGAAGAAAAAGATTTTCATACCAGTTTTCAGGGTATTGTGGAATTATTCATGCTCTTCACTAAACTGACACACTGAAGAATAAAAAAATTAAAATACGAATACACGAATGATAGAAAGCATGGATTGCAAGTAGTACAAATCACCACGTGAAGAATATCAAAATTCGAAGATTAGTTACCCCAACTGCCTTATGAGTAAAAGCTGAGAAAATCCACTTTTGGGCTGCTACTGGTTACAACATACTTACAATACCTTTCCCCACCCCTCACTGATAAGACGGTCAAAAGAACTTTTTCCCCTCAACGTTTCCAAAATGGTCCCACGCCCCTCAGAAGAGCTAGTTAGAGGCGAGACAGCATATGTCCTGGACCCTTCCAAAAAGGTAAGTCGGTTTATGCATATCACAGCGCCCCCTGCAGGCGAAAATTTGTACTAAATGTTTATATAAATGCCAAGCGCATTGTTTGAATTATCTCTAGTTTAAAATGTATCTCATTTGGGACAATTTATCTCATTCTAGATTTTTCAGAACTAGGGAACTTATTTGTTGCTAACCTCGTATGTTACTAAATTATTATCTATCAGAAATCCAATTTCTATAAAGAAATTTCGGTTAAACTGTTAGTGGTAAGGTGGTTTCTTAGCTATAACTATTGCTCAGACACATTTTCCAGCTGAATTGTTCGTTTGAAGTGCAATGATAACTTGTTTGCTATACAAGCAATAACGACTTCGGAACTTTCGAAAGTCTAATGGATGGTTACAAACGTGTATACCAAGAGTTGGATTCTAATCTACAGTCTCTATTACCATAAGGCAGTGATCTATCTATACAATTCTCTCCGGATTTAAAAAAAATATTCCTTATTTGACTTTTTATATAAGAAATACATGATCATATTACTTAGCTTACAGAAAATTATGAATAGCTTCAAATTAAATGCTAGGTAATACATTATATGATTTGGATGGTTACAAACGTGTATACCAAGAGTTGGATTCTAATCTACAGGCTCTATTACTATAAGGCAGTGATCTATCTATACAATTATCTCCAGCTTCATAAAAATATTCCTTATTTGACTTTTTATATAAGAAATACATTATCATATTATTTAGGTTATAGAAAATTATGACTAGATTCAAATTAAATTTTAGTTTAACATTATATGCTTTGGATGGTTACAAACGTGTATACCAAAAATGGAATTCTAATCTACAGGTTCTATTAATATAAGACAGTGATCTATCTATACATTTATTTCCAGCTTCATAAAAATATTCCTTATTTGACTTTTTATAAAAGAAATACATGATCATTATATTTAGCTTTTACAAAATTATGAATAGCTTCAAATTAAATGCTAGTTAATACATTATATGATTTGGATCGTCATAAACGTGTATACCAAGAATTGGATTTTAATCTACAGTCTCTTTTATCATAAAGGCAGGGATCATTATGTATATTTTTTTTTTTTTTTTTTTTTTTTTTTTTTTTTTTTTTTTTTTTTTTTTTTTTTTTTTTTTTTTTTTTTTTTTTTTCAATTTATCTTCGGCTTCATAAAAATATTCCTTATTTGACTTTTTATATAAGAAATAAGTGATTATATTCTTTAAAATATAGAAATTTTGAATAGCTTCAAATTAAATGCTAGTTAATACATTATATGAATTTTACTCTTTAAAAACCACTAGATTTATGAAACAATCAATAAATCTAACATGGAATGGTGTAATTAGTTGTTGAGAAATCCATTTAAACATATTAGTCATTAATATACATTTTTAACAAAAATGATAAAATTTATATGTTAAAAAATTCCTATAGTTATTAATTTCATTGTTCTGTTCTTTTATTTAATTAAGGTAGTAATTATTGGAAATGAAACAGATTTAATTTATATCTTCTATTACGTTACTGAATTCGATAGAATAGATTATTTTAATTTCTTTACCAGATGTTTATTACTGCTTTATTAATTTAATTCCCTCAGGGCAAGACGTTTAACGGTAATAAATAGTTTAGGGAATAAAAGATAACTAATATTTTATCTGTAAATAATATTTTAATGGTAAAAACATATAAGGATATATATTTGAATATATATAAATATTTTGTTCCACATATTTTAAAACTTTAACGATGTCTTCTTGTTAAACACTAATAGTAGTGAATCTAGAAAGTTTTATAATAGTCTAATTATGTAGAGTTTTATAATGGACTTATATTTTTAACATAGTTTGTTATCCGTTTATTAGATATTTTGATACTTGAAGTAAACAAACTATATACTTTGTTACAGAAAACAACAGTTCTTCAAATCGTATTTGTTTGGAAATAAAAATTCGCAAAGAAATATATGAAAGAAGGATTACAAAATCGACATATTATATATATTTAAAATAGTTTAACTTGTTAGAAAATAAAGATGTATAAAGCGAATATAATATGCTCGTAAAAATATCGCAGTGAAATAACTTGGAGAATCTAACATCATACTAAACAGGATAAAAATATATATGCCATGCGTAAGTACATATATATATATATATATATATATATATGTGTGTGTATATATATATATATATATATATATATATATATATATATATATATATATATATATATATATATATATATATATATATATATATATATATATATATATATATATATATATATATATATATATATATATATATATAATATATATATATATATAAAGCAAAAGAAGATAAATATAGAAAAATCAAGGATACATTTACTTTCATGAATATTGTATTTCAGAATCTAAAATATATTTAACTATACTTCAAATTACGTTTATGTCTTTATACGAGTCCCACTCGTTCAGTAACAGAAAATTTTACTTAGTTTATAATTTAACAGAATCTAAACAGAAATAAAAATTGTAAAATTTGTAAATAGATTATAATATTTGATACTAAGTATCGCTATAAAAATACTGCAATGTTGCAATAAAAGAAAATCCTTTCTAGGAAATTATTAATTTACTTTAATTCACATGAAACGAACGCAGGTTTCTAAAAAAGTATAGAATGAATAAAGCTATCTAAATTTAATCCTCTCATTGCTTAACGTTTAAAAATGTATCCTTGGAAATACGTTTTAAAATAAAGATATTGAAAGTTATATTTCATTTAATTTTACAAGATTCTAGTATAATTTTATAATATTATAGCAATAATTCTACATTTCACAAAAGATGTGCTAGCTAATTTTAAAAACATATTATCCACTATACAGAAAAAATATTCCTTAGGAACGAAAATAAATCATTGTGGAGCATATATATATATATATATATATATATATATATATATATATATATATATAACCATATATATATATATATATATACATATATATATATATATATTTATATATCTATATATATATATATATATACATATATATATATACACACACATATATATATATATATATATATATATATATATATATATATACATATAGATAGATAAAAAATATTTGTTTATTACAGAAATAATAATAACTTGAAAAAAACTATAATAGAATTAAGTACCGTATAATTTTATTAAAAATATACTTTAAGAGTATTTTCTTCTGTCATATATATATATATATATATTATATATATATATATATATATGTATATATATATATATATTTATATATATATATATATATATATATATATTTATATATATATATATATGTATGTATCTATGTGTGTATAATGTCTAAAATTTATACATGTAATTCAATCTTCGAAATTTTTACGCATAATTCTTTTAAAGCTAATTCTTACGTACATAGAAAATCCATATATCACTCAGAATATATATGCATATCAGGTTTGGAAATTGGGAATGACTGTTAAGATAATTATTACAGAAACACATAGAACTAATTAATATTAATTCAATTAGGAATAGTACGAATGCCAGCGGAAGAGTTCAAAGAAAACACTATAGGTGCAAGGTTATTTCGCTAAAATAAGAGATAACGAAGGAGAGTTAGACTGTCTGGTTATTGGATCTGGGTTGGAGGCACCTGCAAGTTGTTGTCTATTCTAATTTAACAAAGAAAGGGAGACCGATGACGTAGCCTTTGTCTTTCTCTGAAACAGATCCTAAATAAAGAATTTATGAGTGTATTGGAGTGTATTGGGCATGTAACACACACACACACACACACACACACACACATATATATATATATATATATATATATATATATATATATATATATATATATATATATGTGTGTGTGTGTGTGTGTGTGTGTGTGTGTGTGTGTGTATTAGCATACACCGATCTAAACGTCTGCTCGAAAGAAACACATCAATCGTCGAGGCCGAATGTAAACTTTATTTCATCTTCTCAAAATAGCACAAAATCAAGAGGCATCTGAACCGGACGGTGTCAGAACGCTTTCTCTAACTACATGTGACAACGGCAACCTTTAGCGAGAGACGACTAAATACCCTGTGTGGTTTAGTGTCGTGGGAAAAAAAGTTGAGGCAACAGTTAATTTCTTATAGAGAGTAACATTTGATTAGAAACATTTGCAAAGTGGGGC
>CM063511.1:130411208-130451208 GCA_032207245.1 Pardosa pseudoannulata
TATTAAGTAAACATTTTTCATACGATGGTTAATAATACTGGATCTATTATTTAATCCCTACACAGTTCTTCCCGTATAGTTCTCGGATACTTCGAATAGGAATTACCTGTTGTTGTTTCTCCCGCCACTTGGACAAACCAAGCACGTTTGAGCTCTCATATTAAGGCTAAGGGATGCGCCTTTCGTTTTAACGAGCACCATTAAGGTTAAAGATCGACTTCGATCAAGTAGGTCTTAATTTGAAGCAGGGACTAAGCATAAGACCTATAGACTTGGCCTGCCACCTTTAGAGGTATTAATTGAGAACTTGGAGGACATTGTGACCACGAACATATTTTACCTGTCAAAATCCTCTTTAACGGACACGGTGGATCTTAGGACTGCTAGGGTTCCGAATCCGCAACCTCTCAGGTACGAGATCGTTGCCTTTGGCGACTGATTTACCGCGGCTCTGGAATTTCCTAGTTTTCCCGCATGTCACTCGGGCATAACTGGGCCAACCTTATTTCATAGTGTTATACTGATAAGAACATCCATCTTTTCAAGAAATTCTTGTAGTTATGTTATTACTATTAAATTACATTTAAGCTTTTGATTATGTTTGATTATGTAAAATATTAGAAACATATATGGTAGTTATTAGTTAATCTAAAAATGTCACTAGACAATAGATAAGAAATAACTCAGATAGAGCTAGATGACCTTTAAAAATAGATCAGAATTTTATTCCAAATTAACATGTTGATAGATATCACAGTGGCATACTGAGAATATAAAAATTGTCTTGACATCTTTTCAGCTACATTACTAACATTCAATTATATTTAAGCTTTTGATTATGTTTGATTATGTAAAATATTAGAAACATATATGGTAGTTATTAGTTAATCTAAAAATGTCCCGAAGAAATAGCTAGGAAATAGCTGAGATATAGCTTTATGACCTTTAAAAATAGATTAGAATTTTATTACAACTTAACATGTTGATAGAATCTCAGTGACATACTGAAAATACCAAATTTTTTTAAAAATCTTTACAGCTACATTATTACCATTAAATTACATTTAAGCTTTTGATTATGTTTGATTATGTAAAATATTAGAAACATATATGGTAGTTATTAGTTAATCTAAAAATGTCCCGAAGAAATAGCTAGGAAATAGCTGAGATATAGCTTTATGACCTTTAAAAATAGATTAGAATTTTATTACAACTTAACATGTTGATAGAATCTCAGTGACATACTGAAAATACCAAATTTTTTTAAAAATCTTTACAGCTACATTATTACCATTAAATTACGTTTAAGCCTTTAATTATGTTTTTATAAAAATATTAGAAATGACCAAATATCTCTCAATTATTAGTTGCTCTGAGAAATATTACCTAGTACTGCTAAACTTGATTTCAACTATTTATTTTTCTTCTTGAATGTCTGTTATAGATTTGAAATGCAATTTAATATTTTAGTGCAGTTTTCATTACGAATTTCCACAATATTTAATTATAACTGGAGTACTGCTTATGCACTAATTAATGGTAAATTATAATTGCGTTAAAAATAATTTTTCTGCTCTCGTGTCACTATAATGATATTTTTAATGTACGTATAATACATTTTTCAGCAATTTTCTGCAATATTACAATAAACTTTCAATTCAGCCACCACACATTACGAAACATTGCAGTACTTGGTGTTATTTTGATGACCTTTTTAAAACTTGTCTATAAAATCACCAACTCAACTGTATTCTATTACGGGGGTGTATTTATGCCTCAAAGACACATTAATACCTTGTAAATGCCTACAAACGATTTTGTTTCTATTACTTGACATTTGTGTGCAGGATAGTCATTTATTATCTATACTTGAACTTTTAAAATGCCTGCATTACTATCTTAGATATATAAGGTACTCTGAGATAAGTAAAAAGAAACAGCTTTATTCTTAGTCAGCACAATATTACACCCACTTAAGTTGATGTGGGACTCAAAACGATGTTTATTTACATGCATCGCACAGGGAAGTGATTTGCTGGATTTTATTCTGTGCCATTTCAGCGAGAATAGTTTTTCTCTTACGAGTTCCACATGGTGTAAAGTTTCAGTTTATTGAGAATTCATATTTTTTTGTAGTACTAGATTCTTTTCATAGCCTTCTAAACTATCTTCATTAATTCTGTCAGAAAATATCAATATTTTACATTTTATATTCCTTGGTTCAGTACGTAAGCCGATACTCATAAAATAAAATAATTTTATTTTACTTTACGTCATGATTTAAAACGTTTTTCTCACTGTGATGCTTAAAAATAAATTTCGAAATGTTTGAATTATTTTGTAATGGTTAAAACTAATATTGACATATGTTTTAAAGCGTTTATTTGCTGTAATTGTTATAAATAATACTTAAATTTTTGAATTATTTTGTAATGACACACTATTAATATAAAATTGACATTCTAAAATTATTCTGTAAATACTTTAACCAATTTTAGTGTTTTTTAAAAATAAATCTTAAAATATAATGTTTTAAATGAACATTAATTTAAATATTTTATATGGACTAAGTATACCTATTCTCCAAATGGCTTTAGAATGTTGAAGAGTGATATTTTGTTGTAGCCAATATAACGAATTTATGCAACGAATTTCAGTTGCAAAGTTCTCTAAATTCACGCTCAAAAATAATACGTATTAAAAGGTGTCCTCAATAATGACATTCAAATTTTGTAATGACACACAAATGATTTCAAATTGACATTCTAAAATTATGCTGTAAATACCTTAACCAATTTAAAGATCGTTTAAAAATAATCTTATAATGTAAGGTTTTAAATGTACATCAATTTAAACATTTTATATCGACTGAATATACCTATACACCATACGGCTCTAGAATGTTGAAGAGCGATATTTTGTTGTAGTCAATGTAACGAATTTATGCAACGAATTTCATTTGTAAAGTTCTCTAAATTCACGCTAAAAAATAATTCCTATTGAAACGTGTCCTCAATAATGACATTTAAATTTTGTAATGACACACAATTAATTTAAAATTGACATTCTAAAATTATTCTGTAAATACGTTTACCAATTTTAAGTATCGTTATAAAAATCTTAAGATGTAAGGTTTTAAATGTACATCAATTTAAACATTTTATATGGACTAAGTACACCTATTCACCAAACGGCTATAGAATGTTCAAGAGGGATATTTTGTTGTTGCCAATATAACAAGTTTAAGCAACGAATTTTATTTTTAAAGTGCTCTAAATTTACGTATAAACAAATAATTCGTATTGAAATGTGTCCTCAAAAATGACATTTAAATTCTGTAATGACACACAATTAATTTAAAATTGACCTTTTAAAATTATTCTGTAAATATATTAACCAATTTTAAGTACCGTTTTTAAAAAAATCAATCTTAAAATGTAAGTTTTTCAAATATACTCCAATTTAAATATTTTATATGGATTAGGTATACCTATTCATCAAACGGCTTTAAAATGTTGAAGAACTATATATTGTTATAGCCAATATAACGAATTATGCAACGAATTTCATTTGTAATGTTCTCTAAATTCACGCTCAAAAATAATTCGTATTGGAACGTGTCCTCAATAAGCATAAGAAATATTAAATATATATATATCTTGGTTGCTAGTTTTTCAAATTTAACTTAAATTTAAATATTTTAAATGGATTAAGTATATGTGTTCACAGATTTTCTATAATATGTAAACTAGCACATAATTATTGTATTATAGAAAAAATAATTAATTTATACAACATATTTCAATCGTAATGTCCTCCAAATTCATGATAAAAAATTCTTATTTAACCTTTTATATATACATAAAATTAAAAATTTAAATTTAAATTAAATTCTAAAATTTGATTTCTAAAATTTAAATATTCATATATGCATATATTATACCCAAATATTAATTCTTTTATATAATAACCATTATATTTATATCCAAAGCAATCCTTGCTGAACCATTTCGGTCCTGATAAGCATATGTGTACCAAACATTGTATTTAAATACCAGTGGAATTTTGAAACCCACTTTTTAATGGGTCTTAATTTTTAGGAGTTGTTAAGTAATAAAACATAAAATATAACTAAAGAATCCTGGCATCAATTTCAGATTGCAAATTGCACATTTATGTTTTTCACATCACCGCTTGCTCATATTTGAATTTGTAGAAATTTTAAATTCTGTATAACGTTCAAGTATATTTAATTCATACTTAGTATCAAATATCTCCTAAAGTAGTAAATTGGTATTGTCATGACAGATTTAAGATATTTTGAATAAAATCTTTTTTAGGGGGTTTGTGAAATTGTATCACTCGTATTTAACAATTGGCAAATATCAAAAATCAGTGATGAAACTACTAGAAGATATATTGTTCGTTTTTTTTTAAAATATTATGAAAATGATTGTATTATAAAAAATTTTCTAGACAAATATTACAAAAATTGTGTTAGTTAACAATAGGTTTGGGACATATTGTCACAGAAAAACTTCCAGGAAGCTAAAATTTAAATAAACTCTAAACTCGTTGTACCCTACTTTTAGCATATAAATATTAAATCAAACTACTTTGCCTAAAGAAATTTTAATCATTCTAAAGTTGGTCAGAATGATATGGTTAAAATAGGAAACCGATTCAGAGTTAGTTACCTGTTATATCATTCAGACTATGAATGTATAGTTCTACATACTAGAATTCAAAAGAAATTCTTTCATACTTTCATAAAAGAGATATGCATAAGAAATAAAAAAAACCTTTTAATGTAAAATACGGAGTGTAATTAGAAAATTTAATATTTTTATTAGTATAAATATTTTAGAGTAAAATAAAGATGATGGAACTTGGTTATGTTAGTATCAAGTTTACGAAACAAGCAATATTTTTTTTCTTCTGATCTCAAGTTTTTGATCTCCTGTACTTAGTAAATAAGTTTAATGGAATTATGCAAATGCGATTTATCAAAAGTCTAAAGTGCACCGATGTTCCTGTTGGCATTTTAAATAATCAAACACGAAATGCATAATTCATACAGTTCGAGTTTTATTTCATCGCTTAAATTCCAGGGAAAAATATCCCTCCTTTCTGCAAATCGCAAGGAATTTTAGTTTTTACTCGTCTATTTTTAAGTTTTGACATTTTTATTTGAACTTATAAGATTGTCGTAATTTGTCAAAAAATGTCTAAAACCACCATGAAAGTTTAGTATAAAGTATCAGTAGTTTGAAAATTATCATAGGATCATTATCGTTTTCTTAAATTATCATGTTTTGCACATAAAACACAAAAAAGGTCTACGAAATTTAAGAAGATTTAAAAATATACGATAATTTTAGTAAGATTCTTCTGATACATATTATTAATATAATTTAACAAAATATTACTGATAATAATAATAATAAGAAGAATAGTTATAGTGATAATAATAATAAAAGTAATGATATTGTTATTTTTAATAATAATAAAATTAATAATGATGATTACAAATAATATTATTGTTATCATTAATAACAATAAAAATGAAATATTTCATTCATTATTGTTCATAATTATTATTCATAATTTTTTTTATTTATAGTTATTATTGATAATTATTTTATTCATAATTGTTATTCATAGTTATAAAAATAATAATGATCCCGTAAGTAATTATCAGTTACATAAGGGATCATTTATAAATTATACTAACTCTATTGGAAATTACGAAAGTCCACCATTGTATTTCAGATAAAAATATTTATTACATTTCACATTTCTAAGTTACAATTAAGATAAACATCCTATCTGCCAAAAGTCCACGTATCGCTAATATTTTTACAGATGATTTTATCTTCAGTTTTTATACAGATCATTTCACAATAAGGAAATGAGATATACCAGATTATATAAAAGTACCTTAGTGTCACTTATAAAGTGACAACGAATTCATTTCTCTGATATTTACAATTTTTTCTGTATTTTAAAACTGTAAAGAAAAATTGAGAGGAAATAGGATTAAAAGGCAGAAAATTAATTCGAAAAGTCAGAAAAGTATTACGGAATTTGATTCGGAATGTTGTTAATCTTCAATCGACATTTATATCTGACATCAGAATTTTCCTGTGATAATTTCATTGTAGATGAAATCTTTCACAATTGAACTTATTTTATTCACAGTTGAATTTACTTTATCATAAAACGGAACTGCAAAAGAATACAATTTTTGTAATTGGTAAGTATAAAAATGCTGAGTAAGCGCAACATTATTCGGCCTCATTTTTCCCCTAATATACGATGATGGTGTCATTTATAAAAGTTAGTTAGAAATTATTCTTTTAGAGATAAATGAATATAGTTATTTTCAATGCAGCTGGCAATGCAGGAACATATATATTTTTGCCGATACATGGCTGCAAAGCTGCTACCCATTTAGCACTTGCGAGGAGCACGTGTAACTTAAGGTATGCTGCAGATGAGAGTAACATTAAACCCTCTGGGCCCTCGTAATTTAAATGTAGACATCAAGCAGACAACCCGATTGGTATCGTTTGTGAACTTGGAGGACATTGTGAAAACGGAGGATCTTAGGCCAACCATAGCCCTCAAACTACATCCTTTCAGTTACGAGATAACTACCTTTGCTGACTGAGCTAAGGCTCAAATAAATTAAGTATGATTTAAATTTAATAAATTATATCGTGAACACATAATTAACATATCAAATATTTCATTTATATTTGTATGCATTTGTTAACTGACCTACTTTCCAGAATCCCAGCAAAATCTAAAATGTGCTAAACGAGAGTACGATCTGCTATTTTAGCTCTCTCTTCAATTTGAGCTAGTAACAAAACCCCCTATACATTCTATGTAATATTAGCAATTTAAGAGGATAAACTTATTTTGATCACATGCCTAATGGTATAGTATTCTAGAAATCCTAAAATATATGTTATTAAACACACGCTTTGAATTCCTGTTACCAGGAATTTGAATGAAAATGTTTAGTCAATTTATTAAATGCACTGCTCTATTGGATTAAGCCTTAGTAATCCCATGGAAGTGAAATAGCTGCGCAAAATATAAAAGATTGTTCCTGTAGATGCACAGTTTAACCATTCGAAAACATTACAACTTTGAAAGAAAAGGTGATGAGTGTACAAGATATATTCGGTGAATTGGTTACTACTGCTAAAGAATGTTTGAATTATTGGTTGTACATGGGTGAAGTTCTTAAAATTAAAATATATTAATTCTTTTATATTGGGGACTAAATAAACTTCCATTAGACAAAAACTGACTTTAAAAGATTTAATTATATAAAATCTCTTTTATTTATTTTTAAAAGTTAAATTGAGTATTGCTTATGCTATATATGAAAGATGATTGTCTTAATAAACAGTTATTTCTATGAAGAGGTGGAACAAAGAATTAAAATATTATTCTTTGTTTTTAATGTCGTAAAAAAATTTATGGATATTTAGGTATTTATTATTGTAAATTAATTCGTTTTGTAAGATTGAAAAATATATTTTAAAATACAAAGGACTTATCTTAATAATACATTTATATATACTTAAAATATATTGCATTATCATATTGCGAATCATATAACAGGATTTACTAGAGATTAAAAGATGATACATATATATATATATATATATATATATATATATATATATATATATATATATATATATATAACAAAAGAACCTTACTGAACGTGGATTCATGAGCTACCCTACCTCAAATTGTTCTCACCGAGTTCTTACTCGTCAAGTGATTTTATATAGCGTTATTACGGATTCGTGTGTTCTGCTCTCAACCCCCTATTTTTTAATTTAATTTTTTACGTGTATATATATATATATATATATATATATATATATATATATATATATATATATATATATATATATATATATATATATATATATATATATATATATATATATATATATATATATATATAATTAATATTATTAAGAATATGTACATCACTTTTACACCCTGGATATTTCTAGAAAGCTGTAAACCCAGATTTAGCTAAAGTTTCAAGATCTCGACAGCCGGCTGTATCCATTGGTTGAAAATTGTTGTTGTAATAGGGAACATAAAAAATATATTTGAGTGGTAGACATTCGTTCTTGAATAAGGTGTAAAGTGGAAAATTGAAATCATAGTCACTATATAATATATTCTGCAGAAAAAAAAAACAATATTGGCATTTCAATAGAAATGCTATCAGGATGCAACGAATATTTCCCAGTTACGATATAATTACAGAAATTGAAAGGTAAAATTTACTAAGATGTAGTTTTAGACAATAGGAACTGAGAGACATATCCGGTCAGACAGGGAACTAAAATATTATTTCTCTTATACCAAATACTAATTAATAATATAACATGTGTTTTATGAAAGTATATATTTAGAGTTCTTCTCTAGCTATTGTCACAGAGATAAAGAGAAGAAAGTCTCAAAAGTAAGCTATGTTTAGAGGATGTAGTTTATTAGAACAAGAAGACTTCTAAAACAAACTCCAGAGCATCTAAACCCAAAGTAAGATCAAGAAATACATGGAGACATCAGTTCGAACATGATGTAAAGAGTTGGGGAATCACTAATTGGAAACTGAAAGCATCTAGTCAGATGGTAGGGAAAGAAGTCTTAAAGGGCTGTAGAACTAAAGATCATGATAATAATGGTGATTCAGCGTTCTTATGCTTTTCCCGTTCGTATCATAAACCGGATGAAATATCCGCAATGTTGTATCATGATGACGATTTTTCACGCCATAAAATAAGCTTTTACATCCTACAGTTTAATGGAAAAACGCTTTGTAGTTTGTAATCAAATGTTAGTATAAATGCCAGTTCTTCTTCAATTGAGAACATTATAACCTATTTGAAAACACAAGTGGAAATTGGCAGATGAAATATGCCCATATATTTTATTTCAATCTATGGAGTTCGATATATAACAGTTCAACACTAAACATTCTATTATATACATAGATAAAGAGGAAGATAAATCTGTGAATCTCATAGCTGTTATATGAGAAAGAGGTACGGAATCAGAAGTAGATAAGCTCCAATCAAACTGATGAATTATCCACATTGAAGAAATTGGTGTGTAACACCTTGCGACCTTAGGTGTAGACAATAAGTTGTATATTAGAATAAATTTAAATCTCACCATTTTATTAGGGCAGAACCCATTCAAGACTGTCGTCTTATGCCTCATAGGAAGTACCTTCTAGAAAGAAAATAGGTGCAACCCTTTATCCTATTCAAAGTCTTCTACTGGCAGAAAGAACGGTTATAACCTTTATTTATTCATCAAAATTACTTTACTTGACTCTGTCTTTATACGTACTATGATCAATAATTAGAACCATAGTATACGGCAATATCACATATCTAATGATTTATGAATTTTATAGCTCATTTGACTTGTTTGGATTCTCAAATTTTACAAAGAAGAGTTAATTATCCCATTTCGGACGCTAAGGATACAATTTTTTCAAGTAGTATTCTAATACATGTATTGAACTACTTATCAACTACTTGCTGGATATAAAACAAATGGGTTTCTTATCTATTATATTATTTTTTTCATTTTGAGTCTTAAGTTAATATATACCTTTTCCTATAAACCAAAATCTGTTTTATACCACTATTATATATATAGCATTTGAAATATATTTTTAAATTATCAGTAAATGTAAATAAACGAAACAATTTTCTCTGAATTCTTTTCTAAAAGTAAAACCAATATAACTGAATGAAATGCATATGTAACAAAATTTCCTATAAATTCCATTTTTATGTTTGGACAAATACAGATTCTTTTTATGCTTTTATGAATTTTGTTGCAAGGAAACACCTACACAGAAAAAAAACTACTATCTGGCATTAATGCAGCTTCATGATTCCACAAAAAAGATGAATAATTTATAGCTTTGTTTTCTGTGTTATGCAGTATGTGTTCTTATCAATCGCAGGCTTTTCTTTCCCATCCCGAGTAATAGGTTCATAGAACTGAACATCTGGCGAGTTTCTTAAGTGAAATAGGTAAAGCTAAGGTGGTTTTAAGAAAAATTTAGTAACTTTTTTGTGGAATCAGAAGAAATACCTGACACATAAAGTACTTCAAAAACTATTATTACTGTTTCAAATAAAAAGAATAAAGAATACTGACGGAAAAATGAAAATTATTACTATTTCTGATTTTTGCTTTTATATTTTATACTTTAATTTCAGATTCATATTATAAGTTCCTACTCTAAACTTAGTATTAAATTAAGTATTTAAATAATACAGTGCACATAAAGTGCAGGAATCTGAAACTTTTAAACTTTTCCTGGAATGAGATGTAATTTAGACATAGCTTTTCCCATATATTTTACTCCTTGAACATCAAAAAAGTTTTCAGCTAGCCCTTTGTATCAACGTGTTACTTATGTGCAATTTAATGGTGTTTTATACATCGTAAAACGGTGTATGCAGAAAGAGGACCCATTTAGACTTATCAGAAATATCTAAATTCTAAATAAAATCATACAAAAGTTTACGAATTATTTAGGAAATTTTTTTTGTTATAAAATTATAAAATTATTCCTGGTCCTAATTTTCTAAATTATTTTTTAATTTTCTAAATAAGAAATATATAAAAATTAACATTGAAAATGCAAAACGAAAAAATAAAAATGCTATATCACTATAGAAAATATTTAAATTTCAGCTGAATATATATATATATATATATATATATATATATATATATATATATATATATATGATGCATTATTTTTCATAATTTCATAATTAATTCATTTTACTCAAGCTTGTACGTTTCATGAGTTTTTTACACTTTTCAAATTAAGATTCATGTGTTTTATTTCTTTACAATACAAAGTTCATATCACTATAATTTAATTTGCAGACTAATACCCGTATTTTGAATCCCGATATCGTGCGGACTATAATAAAACATATATATATTCAAAATTTTCCTGCATTACTTATTCTACATTATTTTGAAAAAAGTTAAGGCTAATATTTTAAGAACTTTATAAGGATTGAAACAATTTATTAAAATTAATTATTAACATTAATTTCACGCGATTTTTTCTGATAAAATTGCAATCTTTGTATTTGTTGAATATAAAAGATAATGGATCTCTATAAGAAATTTTTTGCTAGTTCGGCTATAATTCATTATGAAAAAAAATCCCGATATTCATTAAATAAATGTAATATTTTGTTTAAGGTAGGTTCACCTTTTTCTTTTCTTTTTTAATTGTTTTAAGAAGTTTAAAAAGTTTATTCATCTATAATAATGCATTCTACAATCTCAGTATATATTTTTGTCTAACTGTAGTAGTTGAGAAAGGGATAAAAGAAGTTCTTCTACAACTTTAAAATTTAGATAGAAAAAAAAAGAGCTTACATTTGTATCACTAATGAAAATAAAATATAATAAAATTCTATAGCACGTTCTTTTACATTTTTGATTATGATCAAATTTTTTTAATTAAACTAATTTGCTCTACTGACTTTTGATTCTACCGTTATTATTTATTTATATTATTTCGCGAGAACTAAAGAATAGATTGCAAGCTGTGCAGATCCTTTTCAATATAACGGACAACATATATAAGTCGGTGCTCATTTATACCTGAACGCATATGACAAGTTGAAAAATATAGAGACTTTACTACCTCCTGATTCGCTTATAATATCTTTCCTGTAATAAAAAGCAAACTGTATTGCTCTATATCAACCAAAAGCATAATTCGGTGAAAAGTTCACATTGTTCAATTAATACAAATTGTCCCTTACAAACTTATCTTTGAAGATTGTTATCAGATCATTCTCATTCATCCCACATTTTATCGATCACATTTGTCTACTAGGATATGGTACTCATTTTACACAATATTAACTTCATTCCCGATTAACATTTGATATTTCTATCTAAATAATATAAATGCACATTAAATAATTCTAGATTTAACGCTGCTATAATTTGTTGGTTAAGTACAATTTTTTGACATGATTGAAATATTATGTTTAAAAAGACACCTGAGAATACGGATGCTTTTATCTATATTCTATTTATCCTTATCTAGCTGCAATCTACCAATCAAAAGCCGGCTAAATTCACATGATTATCAAGCATACATTTATAATATAGAGGAAAATATTCTAATTTGCTGCCAAAGTGAATGAAATTCCAGCATCTGTCCCACAATTATGAAATTTATTCAATCTAATTTTGAAAAAAAATTTCTCAGTTAAAAAAGTGAATTAAATTATGTCCTATGTTGTTGTTGCATATGCCACTTGGTCTAACGAAGCACGACTGAGCCAGAGGTACTCGTATTAAGGCAAGGGGATGTGACTTCCGTTTTGATGAGCATCTCAATGGTGAAAGTACGACGTAAGCTCAAGTAGGTCCTCGTAATTTTGAGCAGAGACCAAGCAGAAGACCCATAGGCATGGCCTGCGTTGAGAACTTCGAGGACATTGTGACCACGAACATATTTTTCACGTATCCTAGTCACCTTTAACGAACAAGGTGGATCTTATGACGTCTTTTTCCCCCCACCCGAAAGTTACGAGAGCGTTGCCTTTGCCGACTGAGCTACTGTGGATCATTCTCTTGTTTAAATATATTAGAATACTTCTGTTATACCACAATGTTCATTAATCAGATACTGGAAACTGTTTTCAGAGAGCAATACAAGATATACTCTATGATCAAGTGACTAAAAATAAAATACTATAGAGCAGTAAGGATAGTTGAGCAGTAGGTATTGGTATCTAAGCATCACTACATTTTTCTCCTCATTAAAAATACGGATGTTTTTATGATGATTTTACTCATCGTTATATCGGAGCTATACCAATCATCATCCGCCTAAACTCCAACGCTTATCAAGCATGCATTTATAGTATACATAAATATATTTTAATTTGTCTGTGAAACTGAATTAAACTGAATGCCTTAATTAAACTGAAACTTAATTAAAATGAATGAAATTCCAGCACCTGGCCCACAATACTGGAATTTTTTCAATCTAAATTTGAAAAAAAAATATCAGTTAAAAAAGTGAATTAAATTTTGTTCTATGTTGTTATTGTTGTTGTTGCATATGCCACTTGGTCTAACCATGCACGTATTGAGCAAGTGGGTCCACCTTTCGATTTGGCGAACACCTCAATGTTGAAAGCAAGACTTAAACTCAAGTAGGTCCTCGCAATTTTCAAGTAGAGATCAAGCAGAAGACCCATAGTTATTATCTGCCAGACTCAGAGATATTGATTGAAAGACATTGTGACTAAGAACATATTTTTACTTGGGCCAGTCACTTTTAACGAACACAGTGAATGTTAAGCCGGCTTGCTCTCCGAAAACACAAGTTACGAGAACATGCCTTTGCCGACTTAGCTGCTGTGGCTCATTCTCTTTTTTTTTTAAATGTAATAGATTACTTCTGTTATGCCACAATGTTCATTAATCAAAAATTGGAAACGGTTAGCAGATAACAATACTAGATAGATTCTATGATCAAATGACTATAAAATAAAATACTATAGAGCAGTACGGATAGTAGAGCAGTAGGTATTGGTATCTAAGCATCATTACATTTTTCTCCTCATTAAAAATACGAATGATTTTATCCAAATTCTACTCATCCTTATATTGGAGCAATCTACCAATCACCAACCGCCTATACTCCGATGCTTATCAAGCATGCATTTATAGTATACAGGAATATGTTTTAATTTGACTGTTAAACTGAATGAAAGCTTTTAGGAATCAAAGAAACAAGGTTCCACCCTCTGATCCACTTAAACAGAAATTTATTCAATTTATTTAAATTTTCTTTTTAAATGTAATAGATTTTTTCTGTTATGGAACAAAGATTATTAATAAAATAATGAAAACTGTTTGAAAGAGAGCAATACTAGACCGATTCTATGAACAAATGCACATAAAATTAAATACTATTGAGCAGTAAGGAAAAATATATCGATATCTAAGCATCACTGCATTTTTATACTTATTAGAAATACGGATGATTTTATCAAGATTCTACTCATCCTTATCTCAGAGCAATCTACCAATCATCAGCCGCCTAAGCTCCCATGCATATTAAGCATGCATCTAAAGTAAACAGGTATACTTTTTAATTTGTCTGTTAAACTGAATAAAAGCTTTTAGAAATCAAAGAAACAAGGTTCTAGCCTCTGATTCACTTACAGAGGAACTTATTCAATTTATTTAAATATACCTTTTAAATGTAATAGATTGTTTCTGTTATGAAACAATGGTCACTAATTAAATATTGGCAAATGTTTTCCAGAGAGCAATATTAGATCAAATCTATGATCGCATGACTATGAAATAAAGTAATATAGAGCAGTAAGGATAGATGTATTGGTATCTAAGAATTATTGCACTTTTATCCTCATTGGAAATACGGATGATTTTATCCAGATTCTACTCATTCCTATCTCGCAGCAATCTACAAATCACCAGCCGTCTAAACATCCATACTTATCAGACATGCATTTATAATATACAGAAATATGTTATTATTTGACTGAACTGAATGAAAGATTTTAGAAATCAAAGAAACGAAGTTCCAGTCTCTGGTTCACTTACAGAGGAAATTGTAAATTTATTTTTTAAATGTAATAAATTGTTTCTATTATGAAACATTGATCTTTAATTAAATTCTGGAAATGTTTGCCAGAGAGTAATACTAGATGGATTCTATGATCGCATGGCAATAAAATAAAATACTACAAAGCTGTAAGGATAGACATATTGACGTCTAAGCATCACTACATATTTATCGTCATTAGAAATATGGATTCATTTACCTAGATTCTACTCATCCTTACCTATAGCAATTTACCAATGAATTCCTACTTAAACTCATATACTTAACAAACATGCATTTATAATATAAATGGAAATGTTTCAATTTGTTTATCAATCTCAAAGCAAGTTCTCAACAATCAAGGAATAAAAGCTGCAGCCCAACATGCTGTTCACTAACTCATTCCGAATTTTGCCGTATGATGGAAGAATGATACAGTGCTGCTCTTCGGTTTCAAAGTACACAAGTTCGAATCCCAGTATTGGTATGGATTAATATAACCGTTAAGAATCGGCTTTAAGCAGTAGGTCCCAGTCTAATTGGCCCTCGTTAGCAGATCACCAGACAGTTGAGTTCCCAACCAAACCAAACCCTTCCGTAGATATTAGATCTACTTGTATTTGAATGAGTTTTTGTCAACAGATGCAGCTCAACATGCTATTCATTAACTCTTTCCAAATTTTGCCGTAAGATGGCCAAATAGTAGAGCGCTGCTCTAAGTTTCCAGAGTTTACGGGTTCGAATCCCATTTCGAATGAAAGGAATGCTCGTAACCTTTTGGAATCGGATTTAAACAGTAGGTCTCGGTCTCATTAGCTCTAGGGAACAGAGCAGTGGACCGTAAAGTTCTAAACCAAACCAAAATATTCCGAATTTTACGAGATCCACTTGTATTTCAATGTGTCTTCTGTCTTCACAAAAACACAAAAATTCCTGATACTAATGTTTATTCGATACACTCCTTGTTATATTCAATCTCATACTATGAGTATTTCATGGTATTCAAGTACAATATTTAACTCCCTTAGAATTGGATGAAATAATTTAGAGTATCAAGATATGCATATGGGAAAATTATCGTTTATATACGTAATTTACATGGATTGTTTGTAGGCTTACATGTAAACGTATGTATACACAGCGCCCTATTGTTCACCGAAACAACCCGAAACTAATGTACATTCATTAGATCATTTTAGTTGATGACGCTAAATGCACTCCATCACATAACATTAAACACTGTGCATATATCATAGTATTATATAAATTTAGTTCGATTCATACATGTCAGCCGATTACGATTGCTGTCAATATCTTGCAGCTATGTACAGAACGCGATTCAATAATACAACGTAGCGACGATTGTGGTAGGATTGCGTAATTTGACTCCTATGTTCGAGAAACTGTAAACGTAGTTTATTACATTATTACTTTCTCATGTATAAAGTAGATTAAGAGTAGTTTGTGCATATTACATGAAGTTAAGATTTGGCACTTGGGTATATATTAGGAAAGCTGACTTTAATATTATAGTCTATATTCAAATAATTACAAAGATTTTTAAAGGTATAATTTAATAAAATACTATTATTACTCATTGAGAATAATCATGAATGAAGAACATGTAAAACCCATAGTGTTATTTTGATAGGTAAATAGGATAAATACTTTCAATGTCTATAATCAAACAATATCTCAGGAAATAATAGACCAATCGTGGGTATCTTCGAATTTTTTTCTACTTGTAAATTAGGAGGTAGCACATTCTTCATCCACTAAAGAACAATAGTACATGCGTATATGTTGAAACCATAATAAAATGGGCAACAACGTCCTTGGCATTCCTAGGGTGAATGGTTAACAAGCAAGAACCCCATATTAAAAAAATTATTTACATCACCCTAGGCTTTAGTACTCGCCAAAGGAAAGGCCAACAATGTGCCCGACATGAGTATATATATATATATATATATATATATATATATATATATATATATATATATATATACATATACATGTCAGGCTCCCACTAAATGACACTAGAGTGTTCAGTACATTTTCATAGCTTTATTCAAATATCAGAGCACACTACTCATCAATCATTTTAATGGCATCTCATATTGGCGCCCAACTTTTAACAAAGGCAGGCTTAGATGCCTCGGGTAGCCGCAGCTCTGTCTGTGGAATGTGCACACTGCTCTATGCCCTAGATTATTGCGAGTGAGTTGTATTTATGTAGCTAACTCCTCACGCCGCGTCACTTTCAGTAAAGAATCCCTAATTAAAATCTTTTAGAATAACATACAATTTAAATCCTGACATATATATATATATATATATATATATATATATATATATATATATATATATATATATGTATGTATGTATATATATCTGTGTGTCTATATTAATGGGGTGAGTTGCTTAAAATATTTATGCTTTAGTTTCTAAATTCTATATGACCATTCTTTTTAAATGGTGGCGTCCTTCTGGTTTTGGGATTTGCACAGGACAATCTGTCAGTGGGTAGGGTTATTAGAATTCGCGAGAACTTTCCATGTGGCATGATTGGCTGTCTCTTGACGTTAATCATAACTTGGATTCCGGTTTAGAAATGTTTTTAAATAGGCGAGCACCAAGGTTCAAAGGGCTATTCATTGTTGTTCTAATTCTGGCTCTTCGTTGTGACTCTGGTGTTTCGAGTTCTTCCATATATACTTTCAATGTAATCATGTGAAATAGGAATAAACGAAATTAGTCGAAGCTGATGGTGCCTCTGCTTGCCACTCCCAATGGACACGACTACATTCCGTTGGTGTTGATGTTGTGACGGCTACGGTCGTCACACACATACACACACATACACACACACACACACACACACACACACACACACACATATATATATATATATATATATATATATATATATATATATATATATATATATATATATATATATATATATGTGGGTCCAATATTTCTTCCCGACATTTGCAATATATGCCGCAAGGTCGCATGGGCACTTGATCAATAAAATGCTAGTATCATTATCCTTTGTCAGCTGCCATGCTACCTACTTTTAAAAACTCTCTTTGTTGAGACTGCAATATCCTTTTAACAGTACAGCAATCATAACAAACATCCTAACAACAAAGAAAGGTAAAATGAGTAACACGATTAAGTGCTCATGTTATCTCGATATAATGTTATGTTTTGTGTTTTAAGATAGATAACTGATGAATTAATTATTTTAAACTAAATAAATGATTTTCTGTAATTACACAAACGTATATCATATATTTATCCATTTATTGATGTGACTTTATTCACTTAATCGATTGAAAATAATTATATATATATATATATATATATATATATATATATATATATATATATATATATATATATATATATATATATATATATATATATATATGAAAAATTAAAAAAATATTAAGGTATATCAGAGTATGATATCAGTTAAGGTATGTTAAAAGTTTCGAAATGGATATGTAAATATTCAGTTTCATTCTACGAGAGAAATATTTCTTAAGTACCCTATATATCATATTGAATATAGATTCATTATCAAGCAAGATTTTGTATTCATTAACAGTGAAATTATGTTCATATTAATGGCTGAATCATATAGAGCATGCATCATTATCTAGCATGATTTACGCTCTTGTCTCCCAAGGTCTTAATTACAAATAGCTTAATTAAATGTGTTTGTCTACTTATATCAATAATTTCCATACTATTTTGACAAGATATTGTAAATATATTCTAAGACAGATAATCAAAAAATAATTATGTTTATTTATTTCAGTTTTTAAAAATTATTTTTGGAAATAAATTTTGGAATTGCATGTTTTCTTAATTATGTATTAAACTTTATTTAATGTATGTAATATGAGTAATAATGCAATTTAATTCATAAAAGTATGCGAATAGAAAATTATTTTCTTTTTTTAACCAGTTACTTTTCTCATAAAGTCTGACATCTGTGATTTTAGATTGAAATAAATTGATATAGTTACTTCTTGATTCTATAGGTATTGTTTTATTTTCATTGTATGACACTTTTTTCAAATTAATCTTAATACTTATCTGTATTAAGATATGACATTGTATAATTACAGATTATTGTTGCCAATGTCACTTGCATGAACCAAACTTTTGGGCCAGAGGTCACACGAAATATAGGGAAATTGTGTGATTTTATTTTCACGATTACCACTAGGGTGACTTAAATATTTTTTTTTTAATTTTGCCTGTTAAGTACTCACCCATGGAACGTAAGGAGTTTGTTGTTCATTTTATTATGGGAGCACAAAATACACGTCGTTTATTGTTCTTTATGTGAATCACAAAGAATGTGCTACATCCTAATTTAGAAGCAGCAACAAAGTTGGAGACACCCAGGATTTCCCTACCATATCTAGATTTACATTGATTAAACATTGGTTTTGGATTGAAGTGCTACGGTCTACTTTTTGCAACACCAGGGCTAATGTGATCGTTACCTACAGCTTAAAGCCGATTTCGAACGGCTACGAATATCCTTGCTTCAGTGGGATTCGAACCCATGAACTCTAATACCTCAGAATAGCACCCTAACCAATCGGCCATCGTCTGGCTTTCATTATAGAAATTAAAATATTTACCCTATTTACGTATCAAAATAACACTATTGATTCCACATGTTCTTATTCCAACATTATACTTAATGAGGAAAATTCTAATTAATTTTTTTTATAAAATTACGTTTTTAATAATCTTTTCAATTATGCAAATATAAATTATAATATTATACACAGCTTTGCTTATATGTAGAAAAATGTCAAGTCTTAACTTCATGTATATATATATATATATATATATATATATATATATATATATTATATATATATATATATATATATATATTATATACTATATATATATATATATATATATATATATATATATATATATATATATATATATATATATATATATATATATATATATATATATATATATATATATATATATATATATATATATATATATATATATATATATATATATATATATATATATATATATATATATATATATATATATATATATATATATATATATATATATATATATATATATATATATATATATATATATATATATATATATATATATATATATATATATATATATGTATATATATATATATGTGTGTGTATGCATGTAATTCATAGCATCCTGTATGTATTAGATTCCAAAGTAATGCCATGTACCATCGTTACCACGTTTATTTTCATACATAAATATCTTATGTATAATGTAACATTCTTACTTAAACCAAGTATTTATTTCTTTTAAAACTATTCATCATGTATTAAATAAAATTATTTTAAATACACTTCTCGAAACATTTAGGGGATCATATTGGTGTAAACGAAATTACGCAAATACACCGATAAGCAGCATAAATTTAATGATAATGAATTGAAAACCTATCAGGGAACAGAAGAACAAAACTCCATCTGCAAATCAATGTGTATGGCGTCAAAAATCAGAAAAGAAATATCAGACCGAAAACGGGGTGTTACAGAAACGTCTGTTTCACTGTCTTAACTGCGAAATTCGATTACTCAGTTATTTATTTATTTCTTTTTTGGGGAAATGTGACTTGAAGATGTCTCAACAACAGGAGTTACCGGAATCCATGGCATGGCATTTTATAAGTAGACTTAAAACAGAGCAAACACAACGTAGTGTCACGGACGCTTTTGGAGAAGTGTCGTTACAAGGCTGCGGAATCGATTCCACGAAACAGGGAATGTTAGACGTATACCAGGGCAAGGTCGGCCACGCTCCACTACAGTAACTGATGACCGGGATTTAGTGTTAACAGCTCGTCGAAGAACAAACCTGCTACTCATCTGCAAAGACAGTTGCTCTTGGCAACAGGACGAAGGGTGTTCTGCTAAACAGTATTAATAGGCTTCAGAGAGGTCTCTATGGACGTTGGCCCATGGTCTACATTCCATTCACCTCCCGCCACCGTGTAGAGCAAATTGATAGGCTGCTGAACATCGAGATTAGGAGCAAAATGGTTAGAGGAAGTGCTATTTACAGACGAGTCCCCATTCAGTATGGAGTGTAACACCAGACGTGTTTTGGTATGGAGGGAAAGGTACACTCGTAAAAAAACCCACATCTGTAAGGTAACAATACAGATTAGTTGGATGGACAGTTTGGGGTGGGATCCCTATTGGGGGATAAAAGGACCTGCATATCATTCAGAATGATAACTTGACGGTTGTCAGTATGTAGATGAGATACTGAGACCATATGTCATACCTTACGCTACAACCATTGGAGATTCCTTTGAGGTCCAGCATAATAACGCCAGACCGAATACAGCTTGAAACAATATAGCGTACTGAATGACCAGAGTGATCTCTTGACCTCAAAGGAATCTCCAAGTAGAATATGTTTGCGACTCGCTACTACGACGCAATGGTGCGAGACCAAAGTCTCCTTTTACTCTCCAATAGTTGAATATTGCACTTCTTAAGGAGTGGAACATTATTCCCCAAAGTCTTATCGATAACATCAACGCATCCATGGAAACAGGTGTGCAGCAGTCTTAGCTGTTCGAGAAGACCATACGCTATAAAAACTTGCATCCTTTCCAAAGCATAATTTTTTTTATCGTTTACACGTAACCGAAATTTTGCCCTATATCATCTTTTCATGTTTTTTTTCCATATTTTCAAAGAATTAAAGCTTAATTACAAATTAAATTTTTTACGGTTTTCTTTTCTATACTGCGCATTGATACGCATGTAATTTATGCCAGTATATGGCTTCCTAGCACAGTTCTCTTAACTTCTTTGCTTGCTGCCCTAATTCCTTTGAGCAATGTATAATGAAAGAATTTTCATTCTTTATATTAAGATTTATATATTTTTTACAATAATTCCCTTTATTTTTCAAAAAAAAAGAAAATTCTAAGAAAATATTCTTCTTTTATTGTCTTCTTTATAATGAAAATATTTTTCTGTCCAGGTAAATGATAAAAAAAATAGATTTCATATTCAGCTGCAAATTAACATCCAGTAAACTTTCGGAACACTAGAAATAACGGAAAAAATTATTTATATTTTATTTTAACAGAAAAATAACTAGAGTATTTCATACGGAAAATATTATTAGTTATAACATAAGTACAGTCAGAGTTGTTTCTAATACTTCTATTATGAAATTAAAAAAATATCATTTTTAAAACAACGCATTTGTAAATATAGATGCATAAAATTTAATATTTCTTTTATATTACTTTTAGTTTCGAATAACGATGAGAAAGCATACTTTAATAAGATCTCGCAGACTATATATATATATATATATATATATATATATATATATATGGTGTGTGCGTGTGTAAACAAGCTATAATTCATCCGCGGGATACACAAAGACCCATTAATACATTAATACGTTATTAATACATTAATTTTAACTAACTTTAATTCTAGAATCTACAAGGCACAATGTTCATAAATTTTATAAACACCTGATGGCTAAAAATGCAAGTACACTGTTTCAAGTCTTTTAAGATTTTAAAGTTTTTGTTTTAAAATCTACATAAATTAGTTATTAGTAATAAATATATCATCTTTTATGAAATTAATTTTATATTTCATAAGATGATAAATTATAAAACACTCTTATTTTTTTCTTATTCTTAATTATATTTCACCATTGAGGTAAAAGTATCATATTTTTAGACAAATTTTACCCACCTGAACGTTCACTGTATGCTTAATGTGTGATGAGGCGATATAGATCAGTAATATAATTGATTCATTCTTACAAGAAGTAAAAGGCTCGGGATCTAAATCTGACCTCATCACATCTTTGTAAAAAGACAGAGGAACATAAATTTATATTTTACGGATATTGTTGTCTTGTACGGTGGTCTCGGACGGGGTTCTGATCCCAGTCCCAGATTAGAATTCCGTTTCCTTACTTGACATTAAATAAGAATGTACCTCTGTGGAGTATTTATGAGTCCCTAAGGGGCAGTGCCCAATTAGAAGGGATAAGGTTTTCCACGTTGGCGGTCTCATGGCGGGGTTTAAGCAGACCAATTGGATTCTTACAACTACCCCGATTGGAGGATAAGAAGGAAGAGGGAACAATGATGAAATTAATTAAATAAGAAAGATCGAAAAAACAGAGAAGGTGGAGAGGTTCGATAGTCGAGACGAAGAGCGGAGTCCCACAGAAGAAGTTCGGAAGTCCGACAGAAGGTGCTCGATAGTCTAGACTAGGAGAGAGTCTGACAGAAGGTGTTCGATAGTTCAGACTAGGAGAGAAGTTCGACGGAACGAGTTCGAGAGTCCAGCCAAGTCCGACGCGAAGTTTTCCTACATCAAATAGCACGGCCGCACCCCAAACATTCAGGAGGAAACCGCGGACCAAATGGACGAATATCCATAGATACCCATCAATCAGCAGTTTTCCGGGCACACCATCTTTACTCCCCAATGGTACCCCCTTTTACATACATTTTGAAATTGAGATTAGGTCCTCTCTCTATTTACAAAATTACTTAAGTATTAAAAAAATGTCAGAACTAATTTAGAAGATGTTGACAAAGCTTATTTTATGAAAATTATCCTCAGTTTTGTATGTACATAGATGCATATATAATGAATTTACTTTTTTATATTAAGCTAGATTTGGATGCTGTTAATTTAGCTTTTAGTTTATCTTCATATTTATGTCTGTAGTTTCTCAGAACCTGTTGTTAAATTTAGTACAAAAATACTTTTACACAACGCAATCAAAATAAAATCACCACTATACATTTGATCACAAGTTAATACTCAAATATAAACGAGGACTACACGACATAATGTACCTTAAATGATATCAATATATACATCGAAAAAATAATATATAAACAAATATATATAATATTAAAAATCATTTAACTGAAAACTATAATTTCATCACCAAAATATAAGTAAATGGTGGAACAATAATTTTAAAAATTGAGAATAATTATCATACATAGTAACTTACAAATTAAATTAACAATAGAAAATTTGATACTAATTAACTACAAGATTGAAACAATACCTCCTCAAACATCCTCAACACATTCAAAGAAATATATTATATCCAATGGAACTTACGTTTTTAAATCATATATTTGTTTCCTTTAAAATAATACATCATTTTTTACAATATTTTTAATGTAAATATAAAAGAGAGAAATCTCTCAGATGAAAAAAGTTATCTGCTTTTGTCTTTTTTAAAAATCAAAAACTTTTCCTGTCAAGATAAATGACAAAAAAAAATTTAAAGTTTTTATATCTAGCTACAAATTAACAATCTGTGGATTTTCTAAACACTAGTAAAAACTAAAAGAAATGATTTCCTCTTTTTTACTGTAACTGAAAAATAATACCTTTCTGTATTTCTTTTAGAAAAGATTGTTACCGACGAACAATCTAGTGCTGAACTTGTTTATTTATACGCTTTGTATTATCTCATTTTGGAGATAATATTTTTAAAAGCGATTGTTTTTGTAAATACCGATGCACTGAATTTAAAAAAATATTTCTTAGACATATTTCTTTCAAGGTATATAGTTTGAAATAAATCAGAATATATTCATATATATATATATATATATATATATATATATATATATATATATATATGTATATATATATATATTGTATATATATATATATATATATATATATATATATATATATATATATATATATATATATATATATATATATATATATATATATACATATATATATGTATATATATACATATACATATATATACATATATATATATATATATATATATATCATGTATATATATATATATATATACATATACATATATATACATATATATATATATAATATATATATATATATATATATATATATATATATATATATATATATATATATATATATATATATATATATATGTATATATTATATATAATATATATATATATATATATATATATATATATATATATATATATATATATATATATATATATATATATATATATATATATATATATATATATATATATATATATATATATATATATATATATATATGTATATGTATATATATATATATATATATATATATATATATATATATATATATATGTATATATATATATATATATATATATATATATATATATATATATATATATATATATATATATATATATATATATATATATATATATATATATATATATATATATATATATATATATATATATATATATATATATATATATATATATATAGGGGTGTGTGTGTGTGTTAACAATAAGAATCAGAATAATAAATCAGTTGTTTGTATCATTGTTGTCAGAAAAATGTTTCAAGGTAATCTTTCAGCGGAAAAGGTGCTATAACACTATATATGGTCCTGCTAATAAAGATAAATTAAAAACAATAGTAGATAATGGGAGAAAATAACAAGTTAGATAGAAGTAGGAATTTACGTATTCACAATCAAGTTGTTTATACTTAAACTATTTTTTTCTAAATATTTGTAACATCGGAACAATTATTAGTTTTTTAATTAGAATTACATGTAAAAAAATCAAATAGTACTAATTTATTTAAGTTCTGCTGATCTGTAAATTGATGTTACTTATAGATATTATTTGATACAGCGCGTTGTACGTCTAGAATGTCTCTCAGAAATGACACATTACATTTTTCCCACATTTTTAATTTTCACTATATGAGATGCCGTCTTAAAAAATCACCCTTTCATGATTTGACAAAATATATTCTAAAAATATAATAATATCATTCCCAAGGTCATATCACATTAGTTCTTCCTCCCCCCCTCCAAAAAATGACTCAAAAAGTCAGATAACAACCACTAAAGACTTCGTTAAGTATAGAGTTAACTTTAAAAGAAAGATATTGTTTGGAACATTGAACAGTATTGTATCTTTATTGACTTCTTTCGAGTATAATTTATTAACTTAAATAGTCACCTAGATATAAAATTTTATTGGCCTATTACACACGAAATATCATTTGTTGTAAAAGCAAAGTACGCATTTTGCAATAGTAAACATGAAAGTTATTTATAATAATATATCCATATTTAAAGTAACGTGATTTGTATCCTTAGTGAATCAGTCAAGCACCTAAATAATTATTTCCCAATCTATCACAAAATTGCTGTTTTAAGGATCAAGAACCGCTTTCAATCTCACCTTCGAAAAAATATAATAACATAAGGAAACTAAATTAGAAAAAAAATATGAGATTATTAAGAGAAGGATTTACACAAATAAGAGTTTGTTCTGTTAAAAAAAGCTTAATTAAAATAATGCAATATTTTGTTTATACTTTTAATAAAATATTTAAGTCAGGAAATATATATCATGGTTCCGGCAATATTTGAATATATATAATTGGTTCTATAACTAAAATAAAGTACATCAGAAAGTGATATGAATAAATTACTAATAATAAATGCGAATACTCATGATTTTAAAGTGAAAATTTAAAAATGTATTGCTTGTAAATAACTAAAAGAGATTCCATCAGCATTTGCTCTTAATTTTCATTTGATAGCAAAAAATACTCATATTTCTTCTTAAATCTTAAATACATTAATATATAAAGCATCTAGATAGTAAAACTTATATAATGTATGATGCACTTAATTCATTACACAATTTAAAAAATTTTTAAAAAAATATTCAGTTTAGTTGCGAAAATTATCAAAAGTTTGTGCAAACAATTTAATTTATATTTTCCTAAATATATTTACAGTTACTATATTATTATTACCATCCATGTTGTGTTTTATAACGTTAGAGTTAGAAATAAAATGTAAATTTCTTTATTTTAAATAAAAGAATTATATCTAGTATATATTATATATTATAGCATCATAAATGTTTTTTTTTACTCAATTATATATAAAAATGTTTGCTTGCTTAAAGGCCTATCACTCATATTGAAACAATGTGGCAAAATCTCTGCTAAAATTGTTTAAATTTCTAATCATTTCTTCAATTATTATAATTTTGCAGAACTATGTATTTTGTTTGAGCATGCGAATGAATTGAGCACTATATATTTTAGGAAAATATATATTTAAGGAATATCATCTAAAAAAAGCTAAATGTGTTCAAGTTAAGTATACATATATAATACTACCACGAATTTAAATTTAAAGGTCATAATATATATTTCTTAATTTAGTAAAATTACTATCACTCTTCGTAAGCCGGAATGTCAGCAATAAATACATTTGACACATGACAGGCATGGGTTAAGTTACCTAAATTAATTTCCATTAATTTTCTTTTTAGTGTTTTGAAAATAATCAGCCACTTTAGTTTAAAAGTTTAACAAAACACAAATTAAAAATTTTTGTGAAATAAGTAAAGTATTTATTTCTCAAAAAACTGTAAGGAATACAATCACCATAGAAACAATGCAGTCTATCGTTTTGGCTGTTAGATCAAGCTGCAAAATTTATACTCTCGTGAACTGTAGAGAAAATTTGTATTTTACAATAAAGAAATGCATAAGGCAAATGTAAGGATGAAATGGGAGATATTCCTTTTCAAATATGGGACAAACTTGAAAGTAATGGGCAATAAGATCAGTGTGGTAATATCTACTTTCCACTCAGTGACCTAACTAGGAGAGATGGGTCGCCTTAATTATCAAGTATCCTACATGAATACTTTTTATTTTAGTGAAATGACTTTTACTCTTCATCTGGTGGAATAATCACATTTTAGATTTCAGTCATAGTGCGCTTGAGAACAATTGGTAAAATTGTCTAATTAATATCTATTAATTTTAGTTTTATTATTCTGAAAATATTCGGTGACATTCCTGGAGATGTTTTTAGAAATAAAAATTAAAATTTCTTGTAAAAACAATTAAATCTTTTATTTTTTAAAAAGACTTTACGAAATAGAATATCAATAGACAGAAATAATGTCTGTCGTTTTGAATGAAGTTACAAAATTAGTATTCTTTCGAAAAATGTATAGAAAACTTGTATCTCAAAAGCGTTAAAAAACATCATGCTAAAAAAAGATACAACTATTTTTTAAATGTGTGAAATGGACCTATAATATCAATGTGGTAAATCCACTCTTAACACAACGGTCGAATGAATAGAGGAGAGATGCTTAAAACATTAAATAAACGAAGTAGAATCAGAGATAGTCGGCTACCATTTGTGAAGTCCAGAGAGTAACGAAAACATAACAGAGATGATCGGAACTGTTATTGCACTCAACAAATGATTGAACAGTGTATCGCAATTCTTGTTTAACTAGACCTCGTGAAACAATGTTTTAAACTGTATCAACAAAACGTAATATATATACTCATTTCTGATAATGAAGCAATAGGTGATCAAATATTTAATATTGCGTCTAGAGATGGTTAAATTTGAAGGTACACTAGTGTGCAAAATTAAGCAACAGGTGGGTTTTATGACAGAACTCCTCGATAAATCGTCTGAGAGACATGAAATTCAGAAATGTGGACGAATATTATGAACGTAAAGGATGACGAAAGCATTCTCGCTGAAAAAGGAATACAATTCATATGGTATGGAATCAAACAAAAAGAAGCTTTATTGAATGCATAGTATCGTGACTCATGATTGTCTATCCAAGAGGAAGAACGACAAGCAGTTATTCCTTAATATGGACATGTCCTCCCCTAACTGCAATGGTTACTTTGAACCGTCTCAACATACTCAGAACCAGATGGGCCAACATTTCTTGCGGTACTAGTCGAAATGAGCATCTGTTTGAGTTGCTAGGTGTTCTCCGGAGGATGTAAGCTTGCTGCAATGCGTCTCCCCAAAGCATCCCATACATGTCCGATGGGATTTAAATCAGGGGAGTACGCTGGCGATTGCATTTGAGTGATATCTTCAGCTAAGACATGCATGAGTATTTAATTAGATCTCAAGCAACAATGTTTTAAACTGTATGTACCAGCAAAAGGACATGAAAATATTCATTTCTTGACAATGGAGCGATTGAATATCAAACATTTAATATTACGTAATTAATATAGAGATATCTAAATATCAACATGATTTCTTACTATTAACCGAAAAGAAATAAAACACATGCTATTGCTAATTAAAATTAAAGTATAGTTTCCTGAAAACCTTATAACATTTGTAATAAGATCATATAATTAATCCCTTTGCGTACAGAAGCAGAAATAATTTCCTGTTTTTATTTGAAATTACATAAATATGCTTTCGAACATTATTTCACGTTCCAAAATAAAAATTATTTATACTTTGCTTTACATTATCAGACAGGAAATTCATTAATATTATGTAAGAATAATTGCGATAGGATTGTAATTTTAATCCTTTCCCTAAGCAAAGAAGCAGAGTTACATTTGGAAACGTCTATCAGGAAATGAGCTTTGCTAATTAAATATTGTACTTTCCTTTGCATATAACATAAATCTGGCAGTTTATGCACTTCAAACGAAATAAAATACTAAGGATATTACTAGAGAAATATTTTTTTTAAAGATTGAAGTTATTTCGTATCTTATTTTAACATAAATTGCTTGGAGGAGAGTGATTTTCTATTCAGCAAAATTTAGATGCTGAAACAATCAAAGAGAATATGAGAGTTAATTTTCCTAAAAGTAAGTTGTTATTTTTGTGGCTGCTCTTTGCATCAAATTACGTAATGCAGCTATACTATATGAATCAATTTATAATATATATATATATATATATATATATATATATATATATATATATATATATATATATATATATATATATATATATATATATATATATATATATATATATATATATATATATATATATATATATCAGGAACGAAGTTAGTAATAGTTATACAGATAGAATATATTTAACTAGCAATTTAATCATATTGTATCAGAATCAATAGGAAGAATAAATTTAACATGGATTATGTAAATACGTCTTATTGTGTCTAAATTCATCATATATGTAAATGATTATAAGTTTATAGCATAACATATTATAACAAAGAAATTTTTACGAACAGATATATCGAGTTTCTAATTAGATCTCTAAAAGACATTAAAAATGTAAGAAAAATGAAAGATATCTGATGAATAGTCATATCTGCCGAAAGATAACTGCAAATGTTTTAGAATTGTTTTCGAATGAATTGACTGAATATTCAAATGCTTCGAATTGTCTTTATTATTTCGAGGTAACAATAATCAAAAACTATTCAGTTTAGAAAAATATGAATAATTTTGCTATTTACCATTTAAAGAATATGGAAGTAGCAAGCAAAAATGATTTATATACACATATCTATTATATAAAGACTACTATATCAATTTTTAAGTTATATCCAATTGATTTTACGCATGCATAACCTTTTATCTTAAAGATTATGATCTGACAAAATATATCGAGTTTAACGTTTTAATAATATTCAAAACATGTTAAAACTGTACTAAATTATATAGATTAATTGTTATATTATATTATAGTTATAATAACAAATAATTTATCTCTTGCTTTAAAAACCACCAATGAAAATATCTCAATTAACTAATAAAAGTACATCAAGATTACAAGATATGACGACTCGAACATGCAAAATTAAAATATCTAAAAGAAAAGAATGAATATTTTTATTTTCGTTTTGAATGTTTTACAAAACAAAAGATCTTAACTAAAAATAATGATTTCATTTATGGAACGTTTATTTACTAATTTCATCTTTATCTATGAATGTCTACTGATATCATACACAAACAAAACAATGTTCTTAATTTGATTTAAAAATAATGAAACATACAAGAATTTATGTATCGAGTTCTTAGTTAGACCTCTAAAAGACATTAAAAATATGATAAAAATTAAAGATTTCTGATCTATAATCATGTCTGCGTGATGATAATGACAAATGTCTCGAACTTTTCCTCGACAGTTTAAAAGTATAAATGTATTTTATTGAAATTAGCCTATGTAAATATTTCAAATTTTTTCTTATTTCGAGGTAGCAATAATCAGAAATATTCTACATGTAAAAATTAATAATTTTGCTATTTATACTTTTCCGAATCTTTTTGAAGTAACAAATAACAATTGTTTATATATATTATATATCTGTTATATAAATACTACTGTATCAAATTTAAGTTTCTAATTCATTATATGCATGCATAATCATTTATCTAATTGATACAACGAAATATACCGAATTTTTCTTTTTAAGGACTTTCCAAGTAAAGTTGTAATAAATTATAGAGCTTAATTGATAATTATGCCAGCATAATTATAATAACAGATATTTTAACTATTGCTTTAAAAATTGCAGTTGTCTTTATTTCATGTAAACCAATGACAGTACCTCAAGATTACTAGATTTGAAGACTCACACCTACAAAATATTAAAATAAAGTGAGGTTTTTATTTTATTTTGTTTTTTAGAATAAACTGAAAGAATTATTTAATTTAAGGAACGTTCCAATTTTGTCTTCGTCCATGGTTTTCTACTGATGTCACATGCAACAAAAAAATTAGTCATCTTCTATCCATTATATGATTTAAATATTATGAGACTTATATAACATATGAGAGTTATAATATCATATATTTTAGCTGTTGCTTTGAAAATTGCAGTTGTCTTTATTTCATATTAACCTATGAAAGTACCTCAATATTACTAGATTTGAAGACACAAACCTAAAAAAATATTAAAAAAGTGAGTTTTTTATTTTCTTTGTCTTTTAAAATAACTCTGAAAGAATTATTTAATTTAAGGAACGTTCCACTTACAGATTTTGTCTTCGCCCATGGTTTTCTATTGATGTCATTGATGTCACAAGCAACAAAAAAAGTTTTCTTTATCTTCTATCCATTATATGATTTAAATATTATGAGACTTATATAACATACGAGAGTTATATTAACATATATTTTAGCTGTTGTTTTAAAAATTGCAGTTGTCTTTATTTCAGATTAACTAATAACAGTACCTCAAGATTACTAGATTTGAAGACTCAAACCTACAAATTTTTTTCAAAATGTGAGTTTTTTATTTTTGTTTTGTCTTTTAGAATAACTCTGAAAGAATGATTTAATTTAAGGAACCTTCCATTTACATATTTCGTCTTCGTCCATGGTTTTCTATTGATGTCACAAGCAACATAAAAAAGTTCCTCATCGACTATCCATCATTTGATTTAAATATGAGACTTATATAACATATGAGAGTTATAATAACAAATATTTTAACTGTGGTTTTAAAATTTGAAGTTCTCTTTATTTTAGATTAACTAATAATAGTACCTCAATAATACTAGATTTGAAGACTTCAACCTACAAAATATTAAAAGCAAAGTGAGTTTTTTTATTTTAAATTAAGGAACGTTCCACTTACAGATTTCGTCTTCGTCCATGGTTTTCTATTGATGTCATTGATGTCACAAGCAACAAAAAAAACCTCATCTTCTATCCATCTTTTGATTTAAATATTATGAGGCTTATATAACATATGAGAGTTATAATAACACATATTTTAACTGTTGCTTTGAAAATTGCAGTTGTCTTTATTTCATATTACCCTATGATAGTACTTCAATATTACTAGATTTGAAGACACAAACATAAAAAAATATTAAAAAAGTGAGTTTTTTATTTTTGTTTTATCTTTTAAAATAACTCTGAAAAAATGATTTAATTTAAGGAACGTTCCACTTACAGATTTCCTTTTCATCCATGGTTTTCTATTGATGTCACAAGCAACAAAAAAAATACCCCATCTTCTATCCATCATTTGATTTAAATATTATGAGACTTACACTGATCGTAAGAAAATAGAACAGTACTCTTCTTCGGTTTAAAAAATTGCTATGCCAACGACAAAAGAAGTTACAAAGTAGTTTCACATCTGATTCTGATGTCAGAGCTATCTTGAATGATATTACCTTGTCCAAAACTTATTCTACCATGAAGGAAAATAATATTATGTTTTTCTCCAGCGCTTTGATGGGTTCACATATGTATTTTACAGTAGATACTGGTTGACGGAAGACATTTTTATATGTTTCTTTATATGAAAGAAATATCTTGCTTAAATATAACTTACTTTTCTATCTAAAGTTTTTATGAATCTTCCAAGAGACGAAATGAGTTCAGAAATGTATTTGAGTTTCTTTAGATTTCATTTTAAAGTCGGTATATATTTCTCTTATTTCAGAAATGCTGAAATATGGATTTTTAATAAATGTATTTGGGATTACACATTTTTCAAAATTCTTTAAAAAACTGAGTTAGGGGCTCATAAAAACATGGAAAATATGAAATATTTGGGGTTGTGCGAGAATCCAATTTTTGATTGCTAATAAAACACTTGAGGAATAAGAAATTCATTATTTTACTCAAACTTTCACTTCTAAATTTAAAATATAGACTGTTTAATCTTTCTCTCTGCGAAATTTCGTTTCTAATTTCCATGTATTGAAACTTAAAATGCTTAATAATAAATATTACCAAAATAAAATAGTTTTTATCTGCAGAAATGCATTTATAAAAGTATTTCTCGTTTAAAAATACACTCTATAAAATAAATATTTCTTAAAGCTTTGTACAGTGGTTCCTCGATCTATGGTTCCCAGATTATATATTTTCCCACAATGATTATTCGGTCCGTTTCGTCTTGCATTCATACTCATAAAGTTAGTAATATGTTTGCCACATATGTCTTTCTCGGATTCTTCGTTTTCTTCCATCTATGGGCAGATCGTATTCTGTTTTTAGAATTGTCTTTTTGTGAAATGTAAAAGTGATAAAAATGGCAATTTTTTACATTGATAACAATATTGCAATACCGCGGGTTCTGCAAAAGGATTTCTGGCTCATCAAAAAGTGTTCTAGATAACTATAGTGTAGATAACTTAAATGCTAATGTGTCAAGCACAATGGAGTATCTAAGCACTGGCCAGAAACAAGATCATTTAAAAGAGTAGGAGGAAAACAAAACAAAACAAAAAAAGTCCTTAAATGGGGATTGAATACTTTTAAAGTGTGTAACACTATTTCAAAATCGAAACCATTTTTATAAGCTTATAATAGCAGTCATATTTCTCTGTAAGAGGGGACTATTTTAACTACTAATGGTACAACAACAATGGAGGAACTAAGGACTGACCAGAATTAAGATCATGAAAAAAGTTAGGAGGAACACAAAAACGAACCTGATCAACCACGAGTTTTTATAAAGTACTCAGCGCCTTTCAAAATTGAAACCATTTATGTAAGCACATAGTGGCAGTTATATTGCTCTATAATAGGTAGCTAACTTAATTGCTAATGGTACAACAACAATGGAGGAACTAAGAACTGTCCAGAATCAAGATTATGAAAAAAGGTACAAGGAACACGAAAACGAAAATGATCAGCTCCGAATTTCTATAAAGTACTCAGCGCTTTTCAATATTGAAACCATTTATATAAGCATATAGTAGCAATAATATTCATCTGTAAGAGGTAGATAAATTAGCTGCTAATGGTTCAACAACAATGGAGGAACTAAGAACTGTCCAGATTCAAGATCATGAAAAAAGGTACAAGGAACACAAAAACGAAAATGATCAGCCCGAAGTTTCTATAAGTACACCGCGTTTATCAAAATTGAAACCATTTATATTAGCACATAGTGGCAGTGATGTTGCTCTGAAAGAGGTAGCTAACTTAACTGCTATTAGTACATCAATAATGGAAGAACTAAGAACTGGCCAGAATCTATATCATGAAAAAGGTAGAAGGAACACAAAAATGAACCTGATCACTTCCGAGTTTCTACAAAGTACCCAGCGCTTTTCAATTGCTCTGGAAGACTTAGCTAACTTAAATTTAATAGGAATACAACAATGGAGGAACTAATAACTGGCCAGAATATACATCATGAAAAAATGTAGAAGAAACGTAGAAACGAGTCTGATCAGCCAGGAGTTTTTACAAGTACTCAGCGCTTTTCAAATTTGAAACCATTTATATAAGCACATAGTGGCAGTGATATTGCTCTGTAAATGGCAGCTAACTTAACTGCTAATGGGACGACAGCAATGGAGCAACGAAGCACTGACCAGAAACGAGATCTCGAGAAAGTGTAGGGAATAAAAACCTAAACTGAATCAGCACCGAATTTTTCTGAATTGCGCAGCACTTTTTGAAAATTGAAGACATTTATATAAGTGCATAGTAACAATCCTATTGTTTTAGAAAAGGTAGATAACTTAATTGCCACTTGTCTCGTATCGGACACAAACGGTATTTTTATCTCTTACTTTTTGACCAGCCACTAAATGCATATATTGAAATTAACCATTTCTGCTAAACACGACATCATAGATTGTCCCCTTTTCATTTATCATCGACTCCATCATTTTAACAGTTCTACTCCAGATATAAAAAATCTTTTAAATACCTCGCCCCATCCTAAAATATTTCTTTTTTTAAAAGATATTTGATTTTATTGTCATTTTTTATATTGTTGTTTCACTTCATTATCATTTTTAATTTTACATGTTTCTCTATGTTTGTTTTGACCCTTCATCGTTTCGCTATTATTTTAAAACTTTAAAACTTAATTTCTTTTGAAATTTTTAAACTTTTCAGATATTAATTCATATTTGTGTTTGGTACAATTTATCCCAGGAGGATATAGTGCCATTAAACTCAAACCAACCAGCTAACTTAATTGCTAATAGAGCAAAATGAATGGAAGAAATTAAGAACTGACTAAAAAAAATCATAAGAACGGGTAGGAGAAGACAAAGATAAATGAAAAATGAACATAAATAAAGTACGAGTTTTGATTATTTTTTCTTTTATAAACATGCATCTATTTTTTCAAAATATAAATTATATATGTAAATACATAGTGGGATTCGTATTGTTCAGGATAAATAGGATATTGAATATTAGCAGTCATACACGCAACCAATATAAATCATGTATCAATTACAAAGTGAATATACACAGTTAAGTACCATTCTAATTACCACCTTTATAAAATGTTAGATACTTCCAAAAAAGTGATGCAAATTATTATTTTATTTTTAGTTACATATATTTTCGATTTTTTAGATTTATTTTTCTCATCAACCATTTCCAAAAAGATATTTATTGAAAACCTATAATACGCATTTACAATTCTAAAAATACTTCCCAGTATTGTATTACCTGAGATTAAATATATATTATTTTTTAATTTCCAATCTAATTTAATATTTTCAATAAAATTAATTTCAACCGAAATAAAATAGAAAATTATTTAACAAACTATCAAAAAGCTGATTAAATTACATTCAATGAATTTATATACAATTAAAAATTTATCTTCAAAGGTTAATTCCAATTTATGTATTTTAATACGCAAAATATAAAATTTCAATTTTCAAAGAACTAGACATTTGGTAAAATAAAAATGAATATTTTAAATGATATTATTTTCTCTCTTAATAATTGATACCGATCAATACAAGAATTAAATTTAGTTCTAGAATTTAAAAATGGTCAGGGTATGTTAAAACAAATGCAAATGGACCATTTTTTAGAAAATACTTTTAAGTTAATTATATTTTATTTTCATATTAGAGCAGCTTTTATATAAATAAACGGCTAATACTATTAAATTATCTAGTGAGAATTTTTTAATATCCATATTTTTAATATAAATATTAATCTTAATATATTTATTGCTCACTGCTTAACATAAGTCCTTACATTTATATATATATATATATATATATATATATATATATATATATATATATATATATATATATATATATATATATATATATATATATATATATATATATATATATATATATATATATATATGTATCGTGATCCAGTGTCATCCAGGAGAATGGATAATATTCTTGATAATAATAAGTTTATTAACTCATAGTTGTAATTGAAAGCAACTTGCAACATTTTCATTTTTCAAGGCAGAGCTAAGTTAAGAAAAGGTGTTGACTGCTCCATGTCCACGCGCTTACTGAATGTTATCTGTTTGCAAGCTCATCAAATTGTTCCAAAAGGCTTCCGCCTGACAGGATTATAATAAATGTTTACGGGAACGTGGGTCTTTTCAATTTATTTTATTATTATAAAAGACTTCCCTTTTAAAATCGCTAAAACTCACGTAATTTCTAATTACACCCTTTTTAGACCTGACACACACACACACACACACACACACACACATATATATATATATATATATATATATATATATATATATATATATATATATATATATATATATATATATATATATGTATATATATATATATATATATATATATATATATATATATATATATATATATATATATATATATATATATATATATATATATATATATATATATATATATATATATATATATATATATATATATATATATATATATATATATATATATATATATATATATATATATATATATATATACATATATATATATATATATATATATATATATATATATATATATATATATATATATATATATATATATATATATATATATATATATATATATATTTATATATATATATACATATATATATATATATATATATATATATATATATATATATATATATATATATATATATATATATAACACAAAGTCCCATCATAAATGAAATAGTATCCATGATTGATACAGTACAGTAGTGAATAAAATAGTAGCCAAAAAAATGAAGAAAGTGAATTTTTCATAAAAGAGGAACAGATGTTATTGGAGTATCTTCTCTCACCATGTTCTGATTAGAAAAACATGTACATCTAAACTTATAGTTGTATTAGCAAATCAGTCATTTTTTTTAATCGCCAGTCAAGAGGACAAGTCGGTGTCGTTGTTTAGATGTCACTAGTTAAGTAAAGCAGTTATGCAAGAGCAGCGTTGAGGGTTTTAAGATCGCAAAGTTGCTAGGAAGAAAAAAGATAGAAGCCAAGTTTGCCAGAAGGTGATACCAGAAAAATAAATTTTAAAATGGCATAATTACGTTGGTTAATCTTTTAGGGTAAAACTATAATTACAGACATACACATATACACATATGGATTTAGGTATGTCTGAATGGTATATGGTATATGTTAGGTATGTCTCATGAGTGTCAGTATCTATAGAAATTTTACTAAAACAGCATCAATATAATATACAAGGTTTATATGTAGAGGAAAGTGTCAACTAAAAAACAGATATTAAATTAACACATTGTGTGCGGGTACATTTCATAGCAGAATTGTACCGGGAACAGACGTTTTGAGCGTAAATTTAGTTATTCAGTTAAATCTCAATAGATCGAAAATTATTTAAATTTTAACCAACTTTTCAGAAATATATAAACAAATATATAAATTGAAATACATAAATAACAACCATAAGATTTTTATAAACAAAAAATATATTTCTTAGTGGATAAATTTATAATAGTATCATAAATATGAAAAATCAAATAGAAATAGTCGTATACAGTTTTAATGTTTTCGAATTATGTTATATATAAACATTTTCAGATTATAAAAAACGAAAGATAAGAACATTTCGCTTCATTTTACTGTTTATACCATTAATTTTGTAGCAACAAACAAACCCTGTTGTTACACTAACCTGTACTAATACGTGACCCGCGTTCAAATATCAATCGTCAAAAAACGTACTAGTAAGTGTCCAGCATACAATGTGTTAAGACAATTGGAAAATCCTCAACATGAAAAAAATGTAATTTTGAAAAAAGATTATAGTTGTAAATTTAAATGTAGCTAACTTCTCTAATTTCTTTTGAAAGATGACTACTAATAATGATAAAATATACTCGAATGAACCCATAAATAGGCTGTAACTAAAAAAGATTATTGATCAATAACATAATTTCATATGTTTGATAAAGATGTTTACATTTATTATAGAAAAAATATTCCAATTTTCTTTAAATTACTATTTATTGATCCATATTGCTTCGAAAGATGAAAAGAAACCATTTGATTAGGAATAAAAGTTAAAAATATGTGATGAATCATATTAAAAAATTATGAATGGGAAAAATTAATTAACTCTTGATCAAATTTAGGAGAGATAGATACATGTTCAACGTTATCAATTTACGAAAATATTTAAAAAGAAGAATAAAGATATAATGATTAAAAAATTATATTAAGATTAAAGATATAATATTTAAAACATAAATTTTAAAAATATAAAGATTTTAACCTGTAAAAATTAGAATAAAATAATATAGATTAGAAAATAGGTCAATTAATAGAGAATTAGATTCTGGACTGAAATGTTTAAGCAAGCCGCTAATTTCTAGTAATTTTACAGTCCTTGTATCCGTGTTTATTAATAGGCCTAATTTTTTTAAAAACCTTAAAGGTAACAAAGGATATATATTCAATAAATACTTTCAGAAATTTATAAACATGAAAAATATACCAAATTATAATCAAATTGAAACGAAACAGATCAATTTTTGATATTGAATTTATTCAGTGAATTACGCAATTACTAATTTACGCAATGTGTATCTATTTCCTTTTAAAAAGTGAAAGATGTATTGCAATTAAGATAAGTTTCAAAGGTGATATTTTAACTATAATACGAACTTTGACCATGCCTGTCTGAATTTAGACCAGTTTAAGTATGTATGTACGCACAATGAAACATTATTTTTAAAACTTTATCCATTTCAAAACTAGTTATTAGTAGCATTCTTTTGTTTAAGTACTCATGTAACTCGGATAATTAAACATTTATTATCCATAGAAGGTGGATATTTAGTATTTTAGGCTGTTATAACGTACTATTTTCATTTCATTACAATCTGCATTATATGTAACTCAAAGTTTCAAATTTATTTATATAAATGTTGAAGGTAAAAATCCAAACTTCCTGAAATGTTCATTTTTTAAATTTAGAACTGTAATGACATCTATTTACGAATCTCCTTTTGATTATCAGAATCTTCACTCTATATAGCGAAAAGTTTCAATATAATGTATACAAATTCAGAGGAGCATAACTTGAAGCCAATTGTGTTTAGAACTATTATAAATGAATTTCAGTTTAACGTTTTAATGCTACAAAGCAATTCAAATATATCAAAGTATTCATAAACAGTTATAACAAGGCTATTTAAACAGTATAAACT
>CM063511.1:130456208-130478708 GCA_032207245.1 Pardosa pseudoannulata
TTAGTTTGTGGTATTTTTGAAACTATTTTTATTTATTAATAAAAATCAATTGCATTAATTAAAAATAACCACTGTAAATCTGTGTTTAGGAAATTCAGAACTATAACTTTCCATTTAGTGCAGAAAAATAATAAAACACAATTTAAATTGCTAATTCCAAAATTCGATTCTTCTGGAATAAATTTAAATGTACATTCTACAAGAAAATAATTAAATACATTTATAAAGTTTATTTTTTAGTTTTAACTCTTTAGAGCTCAAATTTTGGAATTCAGTATATAGCAGTAAATTTTAATCAAAACATGTCTTGAAGATCAATTATGCTAAATAAACTACAAATGTCACTTTTCAAGATACCACCTACCTTTTCTGAAGTCTTCGTACTTGAACATTGCTCTTCTTTCTTCTTTAAGCTAAATATTTTGTGTTACATACGTTTTGAATTTGGTTGTTTTTTGGTGTTATGGGATAATTCCAATTGTAGCTTAAGTTTTATGTTTATTTTTATTCTAAGTCATATGTTTTGGATTAATAATGTAATTTTGGTTATTACTTTCCCTCATTCCTATTATGATTTATGTGATAATTTTTAAAATACATAGAACTTTAGTGTACTCTGCTTAATGTGATCAGTTTGGGACACCGTCATTTTGATAACAATAACAGATTGATAACAGTAAACGATATGCAAAATTAGATAAATTCCCCCCCTTTAATTCTCACGTACTAAATTTCAAAACAAAAGGAAAAGACACACGTTATATTTATGAACTGTATATTATCCTTTAAAGCATAAGAATTGTATACGTAATTAAAAAAGTGATCAATTGTTCACTGTCTACAATTTTTTATAAGAAGCTCATTGATAAATTTTTTTCGTAATCATAATCAACCTGTCATAACTATTTAAATACATTCGATCTTTAATTTTAATGGGAAATTATTTCTCTTCCTGGCTTCCAAATCAAGAAGCTGCATGTAAACGAGCAAGGCATAAAATGTGCATATGCTCCTTCTCAGTTCCGAAAATAATGTGTTGTCTTCTGATTATCTGACAACCATTGATCACTAACAGCGTGTGCGTTTTTCTGAAATTCCAGGAACGTGTAATTTCCCACTCCTTTCCCCATTTCTCTAGGTTGAAGAAGATAATTCTCGGAAATTCAGACAATAGTGAAGGGAAAGAAATGAATAGGTTCCTTCGGAACATAATTTAAATATTCCTTTGCCAGTTAAAATGGGGTTCGAATATTGATCCACTAATCGATGTAACGATCACATAAAGCTATAATTTTAGCACACAAATGAATAGAGAAAATCGTTACCAAGTGATTTTGATAACAATAAATGATTGATAACATTAACCGAGATCACATTAAGCGGAGTCAACTGTTTTTCTATTTTAATCATGTGATTTATGCTAATTTGCATCTTTTTTCTTTTTTTATAGAACATACTGTAAATAAAGAAACGTATAAAATATTCTGTATGTGCTGTTGTGATATTTGTACATTATGTAATTGTGGTAAACAAATTAAAAATCTATGAAACAGCTTTTTATGTAATCCAAATCCATTTTTCCATAATAAGGACATCATAAACTACAATTAATGAGTAAATGAACTTAAGGTCCATGTTATATAACAGGGGTGGCCAACATGCTGCTGGCGAGCCACATGCAGCTCTTTGGAGTATTATTTGCGGCTTTAGATAAATGTATCCGAGTTTCCTTTTCATTTTTGTGTTATTATATATTAAAAAAGTATTACAACTGTTGGAGCTCCGGCAATGCTGGGTAAAAACAATCAGTCTTATTGGGCTTTTAAGAGATAATTCTCAAATCCCACAATTCGTTGCCTAATCACCAAGAACATCTAGTTACAAAATATCTAAAATAGCCTGATGTTATGAAAAAATTGTAACACATTGTAAATTACATTCGCACCAAAGCAAAAAATCAAAGACAATTCAAAAATTTAATCGAAAGATTAAAGGACAAAGAACTTCCACATGACATTCAATAAGTATAATTTTTGTAGAAAAATAATTAATACCTTTTTGCACACTTTTTAAATCTATATTTAATTGCGGCTCGCGAAAATTTTCAAATTTTGAAAAATGGCTCGGTCTATCAATTAGCTTGGCCACCCCTGCTGTATAAGATGTTTAACGGTTCTGCTTTTCTTTAATACCTCTTAACAATTAAATTTTTCTCCTAAAATGGGTAGTCACTTATAGTCATATATTAAGATTACATTTTAGCAACTGTTCTTTTAAATTTAAAGTAGCTAATGGCCTTCTTAACTACTGTTAAATTAAATACAATTAACGGTTGTAAACGTCGACTCCGTTATCAATTTTTAATCCCTTACAATTCTTTTGTTCAATTAAAAACATTTTAGGAGGAGTGAAGACATCTCTACTTTGTTAACCCCTTGCCTTTGATGACGGAACTAAATCTGGGAAATACATCAATTTTGGAATGGTGGACCTGAATTCTGTCAAAAAACGGTATTTCAATTCAGTGAAGTCCCAAATCAGTTCTCCCAATGCATAAGATTTAATTTTCTATTTTACGAACAGATAGGGATACTTTCCTGCTAAACGTTCGGCTATTTTGCAAAATTTTTCGCCATTTCTCGGATACAGAGTTGAATTTGAGAAATTCAAAGAAATCTGAGGCGCATGGAACTACTGGCAGTTGATAGAGATAATAATATATATATGTATTAGTTTCTTATATTTATCCAGTAATTATATAATTTGATTTATTTTGCTGTAATTTGAGCAAAATTTACAGTAGCCCATTAACATTTCCCATGAGTGTGAAAATATTGAAAATATTCGTCATTTCTTTTAATTGTTTCCCAAAAGTAATCTATTTGTAATGTTTTGATGATAATAACTAAAAAAAGAAAACAAATTACATTTTTGTCACATATTTCTCAAATATATTCAAAAGGCAAGGGGTTAAATGTGTATTGTATGATCAGTAGTCTTAACAGATAAAAATTGAAATGTATATAATTGAATATTCATTATTTGTGGTTATATAATTTATCTCAAAATTAGACATTTAATTCTGTTCACACAAATGTTCATACATTTCTAAAATAATGCACAGTTAAATTATAATTTTAAAGAAAGATTAGAAAACATTTTTAAATTGAAAACTTAACTCATAAAGTTTTTAAAAATAAGAGTTGTAATATTTTATACTGAACTAATACAGTCTTTCCTCAAATTTTATTATGAATTATGTTTATAGAGGAATAAATACGATATCACAGAACAAAAAAAATAATTATAGAAATTTTATTTATTTTTAAATTGTTCTGTAAAAAAGCGATAGTGTTTGATGTAAAAAAATAAAGGTGTTTAACAATCAGTAAGTATGATTTTTTAATGTATATTTTAAGGTATAAAAAACTTAGATTGAATTTGTAATAGTCAAATAAACAGTTCCCGCAAGACCTTATAAATAACTACAAATGTTAATTCAAGTGTATTTAAATCCGAATTCAAATTTAAAAAAACCCTAACAAAATTTTCAGTTAAATGAAATCTCTAAAATCATGTTTATTTAAAACATAATTAGAATTCAGAAGAACGATTTGCAAAATCCTCAGTTTAGTGATACCTAAATAGTGTTTTTATTTATTAAAATTAAACAACCCAGACATGTTGAGCTTTATAGAGTTTATACCATTGTAATTTAGCATGGAATGCTAATCGAAATTAGCAATCTCTTGGGAGACTAATACATGAGCTATAAATCCTTTAATACAAAGTTGTTATTAAAAATCTTAGATATACTAGAATAATTATACTTTAAAATATAGTCTAATATATGTATGAATAAACTGTTTTTATATGCTTGTGTATTTACAAAGGCATAAAAATAATAATTGGTGTTTTTAATGAAATTGGCAGTAATAGAAGATAGTGTTATGAGATAAATGATAATTATGTATTTGAAAGAAAGGGAAAATATTTCTTTATTTAAGAAAAATTGCTAAATAAGCTATAAAATATATTTATTATTAAGCTAAACCTGAAAGTTTTTTCCATAAGGCAAGGAAATCTTACAGCTATTTTGTTCTTTACCCATTTTTAAGTGTGACTCCTGAATGAAGTGAAAAAAGTCACCAACAGAAAACTGTAAAGTGAGAGTATATGCTAAGAAGGCATCCCTAAAATGAACTGCGTCAGATATTTGAATTAAGATCAAGCCCCGACATGGTAATCTGTGTCATTTGGCTAAGATCAGTTTGGGGCTTCTTTAGCCTGTTAATGGGATGTTTTGAAGGGGTGAGGTAGGTAGCAGTAATCTGATAATTAATTACAATCGTCTGCTCATGCATATATTTTTTACATATTTGAATCAATATAACAATAATTATTTCATTTTATACTTTTACTATTGGTTTACAAATTACACATATTTGGGTTCAAAAATTTTATCAGATTAGCCAAAAGATAATAACCAATCATACGTTATTATTTCATAATTGGGCATAGAAAACTTATTAACTTATAACTGGAAGCTTGTTTTTTACCAAACATTTGTAACAAGAAAACTGGTACTTTAGTTTTCCGTAAAATAAGATTTCTGCTCATTAACTGAACAATTTGTAAAATCTAAATAAACACACAATATTTCACAGTTTAGAAAAATATTTTGGTGCTATATGTGACTTAAAGTTTTGGCAAAGTCCTAATTTGGCTATCTAATATTCAGGCTCTATAAAGGTGTCTCCTTATTTTATTTCACTCCTCCATATATTTTAGTTTAATTTTTTGTGTCACATCTGTTAGATGTGACATCAGTCTTAACTACTTCAAAATTCTGCAAGTGCTACTTTACTACTGTTAGGAAAACTACTGCCTTGTTTTACACATTAACAAATATGATATGTTTTTAGTGTTTTTATTAACCGCTTTCCTGATTACCCCGAGTTATCTCGGGTTTGTACATATTGCAGTTAATTATTATCCCGGGAAAATTCGGGCGAAGCAGAAATTGTCAATACGATTTTTTTTATCATGGTTTTACTCGGACTGGAGGAAATGAAAGAAAATATTCAGCTTTGATAGGCAGTTTGCCAAGTTTTGTTGGTTTCGCGGTTTTTTTGGCAGGACTACTCACGTGTTTTCCAGTGATTGAAAATATTCAGAAAATCATCGTGACGAGGTTTCTGCCACATCAGGAAGATCACACATTAGTTCTATACCACTCAGGTTAACCTCAAACCATTTTCCAAATGTTTTTCCTGATATTGAAAAAAATGAAATCCTACTAGACAATGTACTCTGTGCTGTCGTAAAGCAAATTCCAGAGGTATGCCAGCAAGAAAAGAGATCAGGTACCAGTGTACATAATGTCAGGTATCTCTTTGTGTTGTTCCTTGTTTCAAAACCTATCATACGAAGACTAATATTTAACTTATTTTCCATTTTCCAAGATAACTCGGGATAATAAACTGTTATTAAAACTAAATGTTATTACACCAGTAAAAAATTTTAAAAATCAACTTAAAATCTACATATTTTGTTTTGTTTCATTTCCTTGTATTTAATAATAAAATAAAAATAAATGTGAGGATTTTTTGCAATTTTTTTCAAAAACATTTGTAAGGAAAGCGGTTAAAACATGGCTGTTGTAGTCCAGTAAAGTTTTGATATGTGTGTAAATATTTTGGGAGAAAGCTTTAACGTATTTTTCTTTGCATAAAAAATAGAAGGTAAACTTTTCCCTTCATTTGAGTTTCACACGTAATTTGTGAATAACAATTTACGGAGTTTTCTAAATTAATTTTTCCAGTTAAGAAAAAAATCGATTTAAATAAAAGTTCCATTTACTGTACTCTGCAAAGTAAATTTAGTACTAATTATCAAATTGATTGCCTCTAAAATGTGTGATTTTAAGGTTTTATATGATTTTGATTAATAATATTGCTTATCAAAATTATGTTTATGTTCTAGTATAGCTGGCCCAGAAAAAAGTTATTCTATAACATAGATTTATGATTTCCAAGCCAATATTCTTGTATTTTTTACATTCTCATGCTTATTATTTTTACACATATTATATCGTACTCAATTTAGACAGCATTAAACATTCTTTTAATTTTATATAGTACATTTATTTAGTCGTAAATAATTTATAGTATGAAATACATCAATCACTATATTTAAAATGTAGTTTTCTCCCTTAATAAAAAATTATAAATTCGAAACTAATCAATAAAAATATTAAATGAAATTTGTTAATTATAGTAAACTTTGTAATAAGATAAATATTTTTTTTAAATTTTTATGCCTTTAATTTGTTTTTGAGTGCAGTGTCTTTTTTTAAAATGTTAATTGAAATACATTGTAAAAAGATTTTGACTTAAAAACATTTATAAAATTTTGATAACAAAATACCAGTATATATATTAAAACAGAAAAAAAGGATAATTGTCTGAAGAAAATTCAAAATGTATTTGTGAAATGTAATTTTTTTATCAAAATTAAATATTTTTCCAATAGTCTCATTTGCGAGGATTGTAAATAATTTTTTTTGATTCAGAATTACTCTATTTTTAATTTTATTAAATATAAAAATGACATTTATTTAAGAAGACTAAATAGATGTTTTCCTTTTCTGTAAGACATAAACCTGAAAAACAAAGATGAAGGCAATATTTTGGGATTTACATTAAGATCTATCAACGCTTAAATTATAAGTAATTTGTTTTCATTTCCTGGCATAAAAAAAAAGATTTATGCTCCCTTAAAATACATTTCTTCCTTAATAATATATCCACCCCGGGATATATATTTCTAATTAATTTCTTTTAATTAGATTTAATATAATAATATATTTATTTTCAAATTTTTCTCAAAAATATGTTTTACTTTTCTTGTAAAATAGAAAAGAATAAATATGAATTTTTCTGTAAAACTGTTATTTTACATGGTTCAGATGTCAACAATTAATTGTTTGAATTCATAGATTAATTTTTTGTTGTGAATAAAAAATATATTTTACTTAAAAATAACTTAATACCAAGTACGTATGTTATGGTTTATTGTAGTTTTAAGTAATGTTTTAAAAAATGCAATATATATTACTGTATCTAGTTTTTTTTCATGTTTAATCTGATTGAGCTGATATAATAAAAATACAATTAAAATTGAATGTTGTTTTTCATTATTTTCGAACTGTATTTGTTTTTATTTTTGAAGAATTTTCAATTCTTCATCAATGAAAAAATAAGATGTGTAATGTAATAAATGTTATAAAACAAAACACATTTCTAGTATTTACGGAATCAAAAAAATATTTTCTTAATGCAGCATTTATTCAGAATATAAATTGTGCAGCATTTATTAAAAATATAAATTGTATGAGTTTCACAGAGATTTAATCATCTCAGTGAAACTTCATCAATATAGCCTGAAATCTTCTTAATGTTGCTGTTTGAATGTTTCAACAAAAAATATATTTTAAGGTGACATACAACAATATTTTAAGTTAGAAAATCTTCGGCTTAAAATTCAATATTTCTATCACATTTATATTGATTAGGAAAGATAAATATGTAGAAAACATAACTATGTATAACAATTAAATTCCACCATTTTAAAATTAATTTAAATATTCCAAAAGCATACAACTTAACTATTACTAATAATAGATTTATTCTTACATTCAATTTTTTCAAAAAATTTCTTTTGAAAAAATTTAATAAAGTATAAATATATTATTAGTTATAGTTAAGTTGAATGCTGTTGGAATATTTATATTCATTTTAAAATGGTGGTATTTTATTTTTATACATAGTTATGTTTTCTACATATTTTTAATATAGTATACTACATATATTAATAATTAAGTTAAACTTTTCAGTGTTGCTGTTTGAATGGTTCAACAAAAAATATATTTTAAGGTGACATACAACAATAATTTGACCTAGAAAAAATTCGACTGAAAATTCAATATTTCTATCATATTGATATTGATTTGGAAAGATAAATATGTAGAAAAGATAACTATGTATAAAAATTAAATACCATCATTTTAAAAGGAATATAAATATTCCAACTGCATACAACTTAACTACAGTCAGTGCTGGCTATATGGTTCCCCGCTTATAAGGCCACCCTGCTTATATGGTCAGTTTTCTAAAGCCCCGTCTAACTTAATAGGAAACATGTGTTAAAGTGCACTGCTTATATAGACATTTTCTTTTTCTTGTTATCAGTTATACTGTCAGTTTCATGTTTTCAATGAGTTTCCGTCTTTTTATTCTTATTGTTTTTTAAGAAATCAGTCCGAAATCGGAGAGGACCTGAATTCAAGCCTTTATTTCCCTCCCTTTCTTCCTTTCTTGTTTATGTAAACATTACCTCTCTCAGTTCTCTTGTCCAGTGACAAGAGGTGGACATATGTCTGTTTATTGGTTGAACTTATCCCTCCCTGCTTAAGTTGAAATTGAGACGAAACAAGCATTTGAATTATACGTCAAGAATAAGAACGTTAATTTTTTAATTATGGCTTCGAAAAGAAAGAATTTATCATTTGCTACCAAAACTAAATTGATTGAAAATTTAAAAAAATCTAATCTTTTAAAGGCTACTTTAGCCAAAGCAAATTCGATTCCCCGGATGACATTAAACAACATTTTAGCTGCCAAACTTTGGTGCTCAAGTGTTGAAATCGGTGATCAAGAAAGAAAACGTCAGCGCTTGTCACCTTATGAGAATATGGATAAGGCTCTTCTGTTATGGATTAAAAATGCACGGTATATTCAAAATAGGGTTGTATTGTTCGGCATATATGGTCACCCTTCTTATATGGTCTGATTTTTCTGGACCGATAAGCTGACCATATATCCGATACAGACTGTATTACTAATAATAGATTTATATTTATATTTTTCAAACGAAATTCTTTAAAAAATGAAATATTTTTCTTTCTTTTAACTTTTATGTGCAACTGAATCCTGTGAAATATCTCTTTAAATGTAAGAAAACTTTAACGTGTTCCCAAATGTAAGATCTGTTATTTATATCTCAAAGGAATATAATTAAAACTTTGTATAAGAATTGTGTGTATTTTCTTTCTTTTGCATTTTCATATTCTTCATATATGCATAATATAGTTTAAAATTTATTCTGTGATAAAAATGTCCTTTAAAAATAAGAAGTCAAATGTTATGTGTAAAAGAAATGTTTTATAGAACATTTTCAATGAACTCCTTTTTTTAAACAATATTCAATATTTATTGTATTGATTTCTTTTGAAATTTCAACTACATTTATGGAATTAATTTACTCACAGCATAATATATTTATCTTTAGATAGATTAGTAACAAACTGATTAGTTTATGTATATGTCACCTTAAAATACATTTGCGTAAGGAAATGTATTGATGTTTATTCTTGTACATTTAGTTATTTCATATTGTAATAACTACAATAAAATTTAGTTTCATTCACAAAAAAATAATTCGTGAAAATGTGACTAGTCAAAACAAAAAGCAAGCGCTCTTAGTTATTAAAGAATTACCTTTAAACATCATGTTGCTATAAATATCTAAAGATAACAGGTACTTACGTAATCCAAGGCTCACGAGATCGATTCCTAAAAAATTAAAAATATGTAAGATTATATAAGAACTTAAATAATATTCACTATTTTATGTCATATTAAAAATCAGATTCTGATTTAATTAATAAAAGAAATCTCTATTGATAGAAAATATATCTGTGTTATATTTTAAGTTACATAATTTTATAAAGTATGATGAGAAAATAAACCCGTTGCATTACTCAAAGCAGTAGCATAGAAATATATATTTATATAAGGTTTACTTATACAAAAATTAGTTAAAAACATGTAAAAACATAATTATACATAATGAATACATAACAATGATAGAATTTTTATTTGAATGGCATTAACTATTTTACTAAGAGGAATTTATTAACAAAAATTTATATCTTCTTTTCTGTTCCTAAATAATTTCTAAATTTTAAGTTCATAATTATTTATTAGTTTCAATGTAAAAATATTAAATTATATTTTATTTAAACAAAACTATTTTTAGCATACCAATTATTTAACACCCTAAATAATACAGCAATAGGGTTTTTAATAAATTGGAACAAGTTTCTTAAAATTGAGTTTTTAATTACATCTCCTTAAACTGATGGATTGAATTTTATATTATATGTTTATATTTATATTATGTTTATATATGTTTATATTTATATTACCTTATATCGTATTTATTAATTTATATATTAGTATTTATATATAGTATTAAATTTTTAGCATAAATATGGTATGTTATTTTGGTTTAAAAATTTTTACATATATATATCGTGCAGTTTTTACACAATTTACTTCATTGTCTTACCGCATGTAACTACTTAAAATGCTAAAATGACATAAAAAATAGCCTTTTAGTCAAATTTAGTAGTCAAAATCCATAGAAATAGAACACAATCATAACAGGCTCAGAGTTACCAATGAATTAATGTTTTAGATATCCAACCAGGAAGTTCATTGAAAAGTAAATTTCATTGATGATAAAGGATTTGTTTATACCTAATGTAGACTTACATGTAGATTTACATTTAAGATATTTGAATAAATCTGCATTTTAGACTGATTTATGTCATCTTAAATCTTTTGTAACATAGAAATATAATGATAGAAATAGAAAACATTAAAGCAATAAGGGCTCAGAGTTACCAATGAATTAATGTTTTAGATATCCAACCAGGAAGTTCATTGGAAAGGAAATTTCGCTGATGATAAATTTTTTGATTTTTCTATATGTAGACTTACATGTAGCTTTACATTTAAGATATGGGAAGAAATCTGCATTTTAGACATATTTATGTCATTTTAACTATTTTGTAACATAAAAAACAGTTTTTTTTTCAAATATCAAATACGAAAATATAATAATTCAGGAAGAAATGTTATTAAATATAAAGGTATTTACTACTTAAAAGTATTTAAGTTGACATTTATTGTTAATTTAGCAGAAATGTACTAGACACTTTTACTGTAGAGTGTTTGTTAGCAATTTTGCAGATGCAAAATATTTTAAAATAAAATTATGGTTTATTTAAAACAGGAAAATTATATATTCTAAATATTTTTCGTATAAATGGTTGCTGATTTTATTTCCTTAATAAGATTTACTTTCAAAACCATATCATCTCAATATGATAACACAATTTAAGACTTTCAATTTTATCATCTTGAGTGAAATTATATATTTCTTCCATTTTCAGATAAGCTTCCTTCAAGAATTTTCAGAAAAAAATAGTTATAGCTAAAACATAGTTAATAATTATAGTTTATTTAGAGCAGCAAAATTATATATTCTAAACATTTTTCGTATAAATGGTTGCTGATTTTATTTCCTTAATACGACTTACTTTCAAAACCATATCATCTCAATAGGAATAACAGATTTTAAGACGTTGAATTTTATCATCTTGAGTGAAATTATATATTTCTTCCGTTTTCAGATAAGCTTCCTTCAAATGTTTTCAGAAAAAAATAGTTAATAATTATAGTTTATTTAGAGCAGCAAAATTATATTCTAAATATTTTTCATATAAATGGTTGCTGATTTTATTTCCTTAATACGTTTTACTTTCAAAACCATATCATCTCAATTGGGATAACAGTTTTTAAGACGTTCAATTTTATCATCTTGAGTGAAATTATATATTTCTTCCTTCTTCAGATAAGCTTCCTTCAAAGAATTTCAGAAAAAAATCTTTTGATTACGTTTGCATTAAGATAAAGAAATGAAATTGAAAAATGAATCCGAACACATATTTTAAGTATGTAAATGCATTCCAATTCCGTAATATACATAGGAAATGGGAGAAAGATAAAAACATGCATGCACATATTTATGTTTTCTTGCATCAAAAGACGTTCAAACTTCCTGCATTCGAAGCAGCGTCTTTATTTTCCCGCTATCAGTATAAAATATGCAGAAATAATAAACGCATGCAAAATCACTTCTCCTAAAGTTACATTTGAAAATTACTTTATATGCCTACACGTCACTGGCATCTGCCTCCAAAGCTATTCTCTAAAATGGATGAAAAGAGTGTAAAAGTAAAAGATACTTTATGCATCAACAATCGGGCTCTTCAATAATAAATCATGTACAACCTTATCCCTCCCACTCAACAAAGAATCTTTCCTTCGAACGATCCATGCGCGGTGAGCCGTTTGCAACTGGTTTCAACTGGCTTTCAAAATACTGCAAAAGCTCCTATTGTGTTGTGTGTATAGAAATCTTTCAAAAACAAAAGTTACCTTCAATACAATATGCTCCCCTAAGCGTGCAAAAGACGTCACAGAATTTCAGCAGTATTTCAAGAACAAATGTTGAATTATGAAACTAGCGTAAAGAAAAAAGCCATTTTCAGGAGGTAAATTAAAAACGATAAAACAGATGCCTTGGAAATGGACTTTAATTAAAATTTCAGATATTTTGTGCAATCTACCTTTATTGGTAATTACATCAAGTAAGTAATTTAAGAATTATGCTTTTGACAGGTATGTGGATCGGAATTTAAAAGTATTTATGATATCTCGCCATAAAATGAAGCTTAAGGTATTTAATCCTTCATTACGTTCATGAATATCGTTAAAGAACTTATTTATTCCTATCCTTCAGCAAAATGTCATTAGAAAAGATGACTATTGAGAATAACTCTCTAATTTATATTTGTAAATAATGCACTGAAGATGTCAATATCAACACAAATGTAGGCCTACTCTCTGGGAATAAATATTATTCATCACATCGTTATGCACTATAATCTACGAATTAAATTATATGTTATGTTACAAATCTATCTATCTTATGTTATATTCTATATCATTCTATATTATCTTATATTATTCTACCTTATATTATAATTTTAAATTTGTACTATTTTGAAAATATTAATGTTTTGCAAATAGGTAAAAACGAGAAATTCTTTCAATACAGTATTTTATTAGAATTAAACTGAAAAGAAAATTTTAAATAATTAGAAAAAAAACTTATTATATAACAAGTTATTTTAATTTATTTCTACCGAAAGTTCAACATATATAATTTCTTTAATGTATAAAAATAAATAGAAAGATTTAAAAAAATATGTATGATTTATCTTTTATATATACTTTTTGTTTTTTTATTATTATATAATGTAGGAATTACTAAAAACATTTTAAAAAGAAATTTGTTACGGTGCAGATCAATAGCAGCAACGCTAAAATATTCAAAAATTACTTTGAAAAATTCAAATTAGTGTTTAGAAATGACTAAATATATAAATTAAATTTTGAAACTACTCTTTTCAGATATGCATACAAATTAAGTGAGAAACATCGATTTTAGTTATGTAATAAAATGCATTTATATATTCAAATTAGATAACAAACTGGTTTAAAATTACCATTCTCATCATCAATCGTATTGCACTTTTTATGTCAGTATTCATATTATATAAGTTATTGATATGATTATAAAACGATGATTAGCTTGATTATAACATAACTTTATAACAGACTAAATAAGAGAAGTTTTAAAATTTCCCCTGGGTAAGCAAAATTTTATGCATATATATATATATATATATATATATATATATATATATATATATATATATATATATATATAAATATATATATATATATATATATATATATATATATATATATATATATATATATATATATATATATATATATATATATATATATATATATATATATATATATAAATATAATATATATATATATATATATATATATATATAAATATATATATATATATATATATATATATATATATATATATATATATATATATATATATATATATATATATATATATATATATATATGTACATATATACACATAAATTACATATACAAAAATATAAATTACGTATACATAAATATAAAGAAATATGAATGAAAGCACAGTTTATATATATATATATATATATATATATATATATATATATATATATATGTGTGTGTGTGTGTGTGTGTGTGTGTGTGTATGTGCGTCAGGTCTAAAAAATTGATAGTTGGAAATTATGTAAGTTAAAAACGATTCTAAAATGAGAACTCTTTTATAATAATAAAATAAATGAAAAAGACCCATGCTCGCATAAGCTTTCAGGATAATCCGGTCAGGTGGAAGCATTTCTTAGCTATTTGATGAGCTTGCAAGCAAATAAATTTGATTTGGCGAGTGGACATGGAGTGGTCAACACATTCACTCATAGCTAAGGGATTAATGAAAATGGCACATGTTGCTTTCCTTAAGAACGATGAGTTAATAACTTATTATTATAAGAAGACTGTTGTCCATTCGCCTTAACTCTGCACTACGACTTGTCATATATATATATATGTATATAATATATTATATATATATATATATATATATATATATATATATAATATATATATATATATATATATATATATATATATATATATATATATATATATATATATATATATATATATATATATATATATATATATATATATATATATATATATAATATATATATATATATATATATATATATATATATATATATATATATATATATATATACATATATATATATATACATACATAGAGAGAGAGATAGACTTTGTATTAATATAACACAAATTATAAGAATTAAACACATACGTTTTTATACATTTTCTGTAAGAAGTCTGAATTTATCAAATCTGACCTCTTTGATCTTTTAGTATTAAAAAAAAACAATGTTTCTATATTCATGCACAGAAATATAAATAACAACAAGTATAAATGTTATTATTATTACAAAACATACACATTTAAAATTTTAACTAGATATATTGCGAAAATATATTTTGATATTTATAGCAATTTATTTCATAAATATATTTGCTTTAACATGTATAAACTTAGACATTCATACCTATATGTATGCTTATATATATATATATATATATATATATATATATATATATATATATATATATATATATATATATATATATATATATATATATATATATATATATATATATATATATATATATATATATATATATATATATATATATATGAGTGTGTGTGTGAGAGAGAGAGAGAGAGTGAGAGAGAGAAGCACTGCCTAAGTTATTTAATTAAAGAAAACATATTAATAATTAGAAACTTTATACTTTTTTAGACATTTTTGTTAAGGAAATTTTTATAAATATCATATCTGTCCTTTTTGATATTTTAGTATTTTAGAAAAAATCACCGCTTCTAAATTTATACAATTAATTAGAATTTATAACCAATACAAAGAACATAAAAAGGGGCTATTATTATAAAACATGCGTATTTAAATGTTTAACTAAAATTCTTGCGAAAAACTATTTCGATTTTATTGTTTTTCTGTATTGTAAAATCATTTTTAAACAAATTCTGTAGAATCTAATTTTAAATAACTTTATTTCATATAAATATTTCTGTAGCATATATACGCTTGCACACACACACAGACACACACACACACACACACACACACACACACACACATATATATATATATATATATATATATATATATATATATATATATATATATATATATATATATATATATATATATATATATATATATATATATATATATATATATATATATATATATATATATATATATATATATATATATATATATATATATATATATATATATATATATATATATATATATATATATATATATATATATATATATATATATATATATATATATATATATATATATATATATATATATATATATATATATATATATATATATATATATATAATATATATATATATGTATGTATATCTGTATATATATAGGTATATATATATATATATATATATATATATATATATATATATATATATGGGGGGAGAGAGAGAGAGAGAGAGAGAGAGAGAGAAAGAAACACATTTTAAAAATTATAATCTTTATACTTTTTTAAACATTTTCGTTAAGCAATTTTCATAACTATCATATCTCACTTTTTAGATATTTTAGTATTTTAGAAAAAAATCACCGCTTCTAAATTTATGCGCATAAACATCATTTACAATCAGTGCGGAGAACATAAAATGGGAACATTATTATGACACATGCGCATTTCCAAGTTTAAATCCCTGATGTGGAAAGAAACTTCGAAGCAGCAGTTTTCAAAAATGTGTCCCCAGCGTTAAACAATGAAATTCTTTAATTACACGCATGATGTACGCGGAGAATATACGATCCCTAAAGAGGTATTCAAACAAAGAATACTTTCCGTTCCACATGGCGTCCTCCCCCTACTTATCCTCCAGAGTTATATATAAAATTCCAACTGTCATGCACACTCAGTTTAAGAAGGAAAGCGTTTAAGCTTCAACAATTGCGATCGATTTTTAATTTCACCTAAATTGTAACATGCTTTTAAAAAAAGACAGGTTAAATATGGGAAAAAATCGTACCAATTGAAGTATATAGAATGCTAGTGATTTGGTAAGTTTATAGACATTGGGGATAGAGTTAAATGAACATATTCTAGTTTATACTTAATTACTTGTGTTTATATTTGATTATTACAGGAAGTTCTGCTTTTTTTACTGCACATACAAATAAACCAGTACGAAACAATAACAAGTTTTATTTTTATTTAATAGAATATTTTATGTGTTTCTGAAACTCCCTAAGGTATTTGGAAATTATTATAAAGTTTAAGATTTATCTCGAAAAAAATACGAGGCATGGTGCAAGAAAAAAATTATGAAAGATTTTATGAAGATTTTATGAATTATATCTATTATAATGAAAGATATGATAAAATGATAAACTAAACAAGTTATTTACAGTAATAAAACTAAATAAATGTATATGATATTTTTAATTATTCAACATTAGTGTCAAATATCTGCAGTCTAATTTTTTTATTTGTAATTGGTGAACAATCATCCTTCCTTTAAACACATTTGATTTTCAAAAATAATCCTATATGAAGCCTCTTTCTATATATCGAAGCCGTTATGAACATCTTTTTAATTTTAACATTGGAATTTTTTCAAATGTTAAAAGTTAAATAAAGTTAAAAGTACCACATTTAATTAATTTTTACCCACATTTAATTAATTTTTGAACCAGAAACGAAAACATTGTGAAAAGATTCCTTTATATAAACACTGTTGCAATTTTTTTCTCCACTTTATACGGAAATACCAATATATAAAAAAAAGTCTTATAATACAATGGACTGTATTGGACAACTTATTTATCCTATAGACAGAATATTTCAACGTGAAAATTTAGCTATTCAATATATATATATATATATATATATATATATATATATACATTTTTGATTTCGCATAAATTTATATATATATATATATATATATATATATATATATATATATATTTAACTATTAACTATTGAGTCTTTAATACACCATGTGTATTCCGCTTATCCGTCTCACATCATTTATTATTTATGCTACTTAAAACTATGTAGAAATTAGAGCATCTACATATAATCATATTAAAATTATTAAAACACAGTGGGAAAAATAATTTATAATGTAGAAAATTTTCAGTTTTACTGTACGTTTGAAACAAGGAAATTTTTAGCAACTGACAATTAACACGTGTTTTCACTTACTTTAAATTTAAAGTTCTTTTAATATTGATAATTACTTTTACATAAAGCATATAAATCTAAAATTTTAAAAACATAGACCAGTTTGGGTGATACTTTTAGTAATTAAACTTTTATTAGAACTATGTATAATAACATTTAAAAATATTATGAATACGAATTTTATTGTATTCATAATTATGTTTTTGCACATGGTTAAGAGTTGGACAATAAAAAATGAACTTTTTTTCCATTAACCCCTTCTAAGTTTGTGGTAAACACTTACAGAAATGATTAGTTTTAAATATCTATGGTCAACCAATTTACAATATCTCATTAGAGATGACTTTTATTAACATCTTCAGGACTAACAAAGTAAATAAATAAACAATTTGATCTTATAACATGGCTTTGTTAATTAAGATTGTCTTTGAATTACAAAGAGAAAAACAATAGGAATTCAATTGTTTTCTGAAATTATTAAGTATTGTTTAATTGATTCATTTTCATTCATTTTCAGATTGTAGTATTTGTAAAAATTGTTACTTAAACTCTATTGTGTAATACAATATAAACATTAACAAGCATACAATGTCCTATCATTTAATAACACCTATTGAGATGTTATATACTTACTAATAAGTTAAAATCAAGTAAACATAATGAAGTAATCTACTTTATGTTGATAAATTATTTACATGTGTAAGCTATTATACGATACCACTGCTATAAAAAAGATAAAAAGAGTAAAATAAACATGTTTAAATACCATTGAAAACTGTTAAAAATAAAATATTTATTTACTAGCATATAGCCCGTCATACGACGGAATTAGTAAAATTTTTAATTTTCCATGAATAAAAAAAAAAAAAGTTTTATATGGCTGAAAATTATCTGGTACACTTTCAATAATTTGGTTATCTTCCTACTACTCTACAGTCTCCCGATACTCTGAATGCAGTTTAGAATCACGTAGAATTCATTTAGTCAAAACTTGTGGATATGTATAAAAAACAAACACACAAATGAACAAACGTCTTAGTGTTTGTTCACAGGTATATAACTTAACACTAGATATTTATTAGTCTGTGAAATAGACTCCTAGTTTTTTATAAAAAAGGAATTTGTTGTTAATACCGGTATTAAAATTTTCACTGTAACAAAAAGTAATCGATGATTAAATTTAAAGTACCTAATCTATTATTTAATCCAAATATAAAAGAAAATTATGGAATATTTAAGGAATATCTAAGAAAATATGCAGACGATATTTAAATAATTTAAAATAAGAAATGATTAATTGAGATGGCTAAAGGAATGACGTCATGTTGCTATCAAAATATCTTATTTTTATCTATTATGTGCTAAACGTCCTATCCTGGTCTTAACCGGGGAACATAGGGCTTGATATAATGACATTAAACTCTCGAATAGGGGGGAAGGGGTGAATTTCGAACGTTTTAAACACTCGCATTTGAATTTTGCTAACCCTAACTCATCAAGAATCAAATATGGATGCCCCTATCCATTCCAGGTCCAACCTCTTCCTAAATTCAACGACAGACGGGCAGATAACTTAGTCTATTATTATATAGGGGAATTTGTGTTTATAATTCTATATATAATGTAAGGAAAAAAACCTAATGAAAGTTAACCATTTTTTATATTTTATAACTGAACGACAAAGAACTTTTAAATTTTTAGCCATAATTAGATATACTAATAAAAGCTACTATTTCCTAAACTTATTTCTTGTATCTTTAAATGACTCAAATATTCTAAAACAAAAGAGTATTGCTCAATTGAAACGTGCAAACTAAAAACTATAAAACGGATGCAAACATTTTCTGAGATTGTTTCATTACAATATAAAAAATTAATACTTTTTTTTAAAGCTCTTAGTGAAGGCCCATAAACAGAATGAATATACGTGATTGACAATAATGAATTTGAAAAAAGGTAAAACTTGTTTAAAATGTCATTTCAATTTTAGCTGACTAGTTTGTGTCATCCCAACATACAAGGTGACAGGCATCTCAAATTTTGTTCTGAAAACGTTCCATTTAATTAGGGTCTGGATAGATAACTTCTTTATAAAGAAATTCTTTCTAGTATTCGTAAGTCTTAGCAATTTCTAATAAGTGCTTCAACGCTATTCAAATTTTAAATACTTAATTGACATTAGCGTAAGTCAGTTTAACTGAAAAGGACTTAGGATTATTTGTTTTAAAATAGTTTGCTGTAACTTCAAACGTATTTGTTTAGACACATTTTCTAAATATATTCTGTTTTTGGTTTCGAAATGAATAGTATTTGAACTCCCACTCTATTGCACTTTTATTACATAAACTCTTGTTTTAAATCACAAAAAAATACTAGTAGGACTTAGGATTATTTGTTTTAAAATAGTTTTCTGTAACTTCAAAGGTATTTGTTTAGACACATTTTCTAAATATATTCTGTTTTTGGTTTCGAAATGAGAAGTATTTGAACTCCCAGTCTATTGCACTTTTATTACATAAACTCTTGCTTTAAATCACTAAAAAATACTACAACACCAACTCCGGTACTGAAGGGAAAAGCTTTACCCATTCGGGCATCTTTCAGGAAACACCAAAAATTTGGTTTGGAGCTCTATGATCTACTGTTTTTCTCATAGGGGCTAATAAGAATACCTCCTGCTTAAATCGAGTACAAATGGCCAAACACAATTATGAGAGCAGCTGGATTCTGTAACAAAAAGTTACAGTTCAACAACGCCAGCGAGAAACTGACCTAGAGGCGACAGCGAAGTGAGTGACTCTCCTTCGACCTCATTGGTTAAGAGGGGTTGCTAACCGCGGAGTAGCCATCTCCGGCCCGGGAAACACAGTCCAACGAACTTTTTAAGGAGATCTGCTGGCCCCCTCTAAGAGAGAGCAAGGAAGAAGGAGTGTGGAGCTTAATATCTTCTGCAGAAGTTCGAACACCATTTTCTTTTTTAGATCAAGAAGCCATGTTGTCAAAATCTTTGATCGAGTATTTGTTCTTTGGAATGATGGCCTAAATAGCATTTTATTTCCTATTTACAACTTTATTTACATTCAAAATAAACAAAATTCAGCAGGAGAAATGAGTTTCTTTTTTTCAATTTTGTATTTTCTCACGTGTACTCCACTTATACGTGCGGATGGCCTAGAGGCTTAGTTGGCTTCATCTCTACAGATTCAAACCAGAAAAATCCGTTACCGAAAAGTAACGCTTTACCATTCTGCTATCCATACCATGAACTGACACGATTGAGATATAACTTTATACAACTGGCAAAGTATAGTGTGTTAGGCGATTGACTAAAATTACAGAAACACCAATCATGAGGAGTTTGAGTACCACACTGCGCACTACTGCTCAAATCGTATAAATAGAGATCTAAACCGGTATATTGAAAATAGTGTATAGTCATCTGCTAGTAGTAAACGACATAACTGTACCCCATCAGTCAAATGGAGACATTTCAATAACTCAGGGGTTTGAACCGGGCAGAATCAACGAATTTCATACAGAAAGATTTTTTATTGTACTGTAGTATAGCTGATCCTGTTACTCTAAATATGAGCTACAGGAGTTCTACACACATTACACACAGTGTGGAATCAATGGTTGAAGGAAAACATGCTCACTGAGTAATACGTGAGTGGGAACGGAAAAATGACTTCAATCCACAATGATATACCATGAGCCATGTGGCACTATTGGAACGTACAGACCTAGCACAAGAATATGCAACAGAATAGTTCCCTGCTATACGTGTTATGTACTGCTACAATTCAACAATATTCAAATAACTCTGTTTCGGGTGCAAGAATTCATTTGTACTAGATTACAACTGACGCACAACTTTTGACACATATGGAATAAGGTTGTAAACAAAAAGTGGAACGAATGGTTTTAGATACTACGGCTGGTATAACTCTCCGTCTCTTTAAAAATTAGCCATATGTTTAATCTCTCCTCCAACCAAAATTTCACAAATTACCATATGTACGATTTTTTTTTCTTTTTGTAAGACGTATTCTTCGAGTCATTGCGTTAGAGAGGAAAATAAAGAATTTGAGTTAATTACTTCCCAAGTTTTATTGTATGAACATTATATGTAACAGTACATATAACTGTTACATATAACTGACAAACAAGTCATGTAAGTAAAATATATGGATTATTTTCATTATGGTTGAGAAAGAGTAATTTTTCCAGGAGAACACGTATGTACACACACACACACACACACACATACACACACACACACATATATATATATATATATATATATATATATATATATATATATATATATATATATATGGCGGTTATGATATTTTATTTAAATTTAAACTTAACAAAGGATTGGAAAATGTGTTATGTAACTTACCTTTATACACAAGAATACTACACAGTTTTCAACTAACAACAGGAATATCGCATTGATGCATTTTATTTTTATATTCAGAAAGTAACTCCGATTCTAATATTAACATTTTAAAAATATGTAGAATTTCTAAGATAACTTTTGTTTTTCGCTGAATGCTTTAATTTTTCTCTTTGTGTTGTATCTCTTCATTCCTTTTAAAATGTATGAAATATAGCATCAGCATTTTTAATTTTGATGCTGAAATTTACTGAGAAAAAAACCTTTTTAAGTATAAACTTTCTTAGACTTGAAATCGAGAGCCACAGCTTTTCACCCTTTTAAAAATATTTATCTAAGAAAAATTACTTATTTAAAGCTTGCTACTTTTGTATATCGTTTCGT
>CM063511.1:130481208-130491208 GCA_032207245.1 Pardosa pseudoannulata
TTCGTGTTTTACGCAATGACTGCGGATAATTAGTACCAGATAGAGGGTATATATTTGCCCTATTTCAAGGAAATGTAACAAGCAAGCTCTAGAGAATTGAAAAATGTAATAAATACAGTGTTTTCAAACAGCATTGAGATTAATATAAAGGAGCCTTTTAATATTTATAAGTATGTCATTAAACTGTTCCTGACTGTAAACAAGATTCTTAGTATTCTTAAAATTTATTAGTATTTTTAAAGTTAATGCCCAGTTTAAAAGTTTATTAATTACTCAAAATATAACATTTAAGAAAATCTTATTTTTTCTTTGGAATTTTGGTTTTATTTCATTCCAGTTTTGTTTGTCTCGTAAGTTTTCGGATAATATTTTCTTGCATGAGGGTTTATTAGACTGCCACCGACTGTTAATGCCTACGAATTTTAAATAATGTAAGCAATATAGCTTAACTGGTTTTATGCCTTAACCATTATTACATTACCATTATTAACCATTAATTTTGGTTTGTGTCGGAGGTTTTCGGATAATATTTTGCTACATCTGGGTTTATTATTCCGGCACCGACTGCCTAATGCCAATGAAGTTGAACTAATGTAAGCAGTATGGCTGAATTGATTTTATACCTTAATCATTATTACATTTGAAAGGTTTTACAGCATTGTATTTGTTTCTTATTGCTAAATATAATTATTTATGTAGTACCTAAAATTCCAAATATGGTTTTCTTCTAAATGAATAATTTTTATTCAGCTTCAAGAGATATACATATTTTCATTGCTTTCGTTTTTTATGACTATCTTATTTTTATGTTCACAGACTAAACAAAAAATATGATCCTTTTTAATCCAGCAATCTAAGGTAAATACTGCATTTATGTGGTTGATATCTGACATAGAATAAACATGTTGTGTATCTATGGAATACAGTTAACATTGTCAGTTAAATAATTATAACCATCTTTTAAGAATAATAACTACCTTTTTCAGTTAAATAATAATTTCCTTTTTTTATTATTTCACATAATTTTTGCAGTAAATCCAAGAATATGTATATGAGTCAAATAAATTTTGAAAATTATATTTTACTAAACAATTCTTTGAAGAAAGACAGATATTTTTAACATTTTCATTAATAATTCAAACAGCATGTATACATTAAAACCATATCTATATAACGAAACATTATGTATAAAATAAAATAAAATTCTGTATTAGTTCATTCAGATTACTAATTGCTTGAATGTTAATAAAAAGAAACATTTTTTTTCTATAAAATAAGAAATCAAAAATTTAAATTAGTCGTTTCAGTTTAGTAATTGCTTAGAGACTAAAATTATTCATACAGCAATTGCTCTAAAATATTTCTCTAAAAATTATAATTATTCGAAAATAAAAGAGATAAATATAATTTTTCATAATATATGTAGTAAATGATACAATGAAACTCTTAATGATACACCTCTAAACATATATAATTTTCATTTCCATACATCTGATAATTATGAGACCTATTTTTAAAGCTTCATGTTGAAACCAGCTAACAGAAATATAATTCTCATAATGAGCGTGAAATGATATATAAATCTTTACAAGTGGTTAAAAAATCTCGGAATACTTTAACAATGCATGAAGTTAATTATAACACAGAAAAATCTCGCTTCGATTTGTTCTTACAAAACAATTTATGCCATTCTAAATTTTAAATAACAAAACTATAGTTTCAATACTTGTTTTTATATCTTGTAAATTCTTTTTACGCTTATTAATAGTTACTGATAATGATCCAAAACGATTGAATAAGCGAAAATTGAAAGAAATAAATTGTTTAATAACAATAGAAAACAATTGCAAATGGATGTAAAACATTTAAGAAGAGAAAACATTAAATTCTTTGAAAATACTGAAAGAATATTTATTTTTTAATTTCACTATTTCGGAAATATTAGGTTTTTAAATAGGAAATACTCGGAATTAATTCCTAAATTGCTTGCATTGTAAAGAATGATATGTTTTTAATTCTTCCAGGAATTAAAGTGAATTGAAATGTTTATTTTTTCTACCTATTTCTCTACTAAAAATAAAGAATTTATTTTGGGGATAGTTAAGTATGCAAATTCCCTCGTAGTTAATGTGATTTAATTCCTATAGTTATCTTAATTAGTATGAAGAACAATTGACAAAAAAAGCACAAAAAGACTTCTGTTTTAAACTAAAATATTTTCTGCAAGATAAAAGCTAACACTTTATTTTATTGTTAATTTAATTTCTTATATTAAGTTCTTATGATAAAAGAAATGCAATCTTTTAGTTTCTTTTATAAGTGGTAGAAAAAAAAACCCGATTCCAGCGTTACAATTTTGAAGCTTCTTATCTGCAATATATAAATGGAATGAAATCAAATTATAGTATAAAAGGATACCGTCAAGATTAAAATGCTGAAGGCCGCAAATTTTCGATAGCTTTGCTGAAAGAGCAATTGAAATTGATTGAATCAGGGGAGAGGGAATATTTTCTGGCCACCAGTCACTTTATACAGTTTATAGATATCACGATTTTCTGTTGAATTTCAAAATCATTTTAATCTGCTGTACCGTCTACGTAAGTTTTGTAAAGAAGATAAAGGGTGTTTAAAGTTACATAGTTTTACTTATTACTGTATACTGTATTCTTATTTCTTAATACATAAATTTTAAAAAAGAGTTAAATTCTTTCTAGATTTAATAATTCTTCAGTATTTATCAGGCCTGGTTCACTTATATATAAATATATAAATATATACATACATACATACACACACAGATATATATATATATATATATATATATATATATATATATATATATACATATATATACATATATATATATATATATATATATATGTATATATATAATATATGTATGTATATATGTACTTATATATTTAGATGTGTATGTATGTGTGTATATATATATATATATATATACATATTTGTGTATATATATATGTGTGTACATATATATGTATATATACATATGTGTGTGCGTCTACATATATATATATATATGTGTGTGCATATATATATATATATATATATACATATATATATATATATATATATATATATATATATATATATATATATATATATATATATATATATATATATATATATATATATATATATATATATATATATATATATATATATATATATATATATATATACATATATATATATATATATATATATATATATATATATATATATATATATATATATATATATATATATATATATATATATATATATATTATTTACAAGAAGTTATATGTCTATTAAGATATAGATTACAAGTATTTGCTAGTATTTAGAGACACATAATAATTTTACTTAGACAGAGAAAATTTAATTTGTTTTTGACACTCTGAATGTTTGAAGAACAAAAATAGCATTTTAACTACTGTCATGAGCAGATAAGATTCTATGCGTTTGTGAATATTTTTTATAAACATCAGATGTGTTTCTATAAATTCTATGAAATTAATAAGGTAGAGAAATCCATATAAAAAATGATTTTTTTTTAAATTTTCAAGGCCTTAATACTTAAATTGTGAAATAAAACAATCAAATCGTGATTATGAATAAATTTTGATAATAAACCTTTCTTAAAGAGAAATTAAATGTGATATTTTTAGCATTATTGAAAAACGAAAAAGCCTTATCAGTTGTTTTATGTACGACATTGATACCTAGTACATTTATAGTTTAATTCATATTGATAAATCTAATACTGTTTTAATACATGAATTATATCTGATATAAAATTTACGATTAATTATTAAATTTATATTAAAAATTGAAGCTTAGTTTTATAAAAGTTTTAAATTAGTCTCAAAATACACACTTATTTAACATTTAAGATGTTGTTAATAAAAATGCAAAAATAAAGTATCAATCCGTAACTAAAAATAATTTAACCCGTGAGGACACATGCTTCTTGGATGAAAAATATAATATTAAATATTAAGATGAAATATTAAGATAATATTATTAAGAGAAATATTAAATATTAAGTATTATACAAGGACGCAGTATCGTCCTTGGAGACCCGTTGCAACTTTTCCTACCTAAAATATCAACAAAATTGCTTCTGATGTTGAACATAAAATTTTTATTACCATCAATAATTTATTAAAAGTTAAAAATATATTTCGGATTATTGAAAATACTAATTTTTAAAAGTATTTTTGAATATAGATCTCTTTGTATTTCAAAAGCGTAGGCATGAGACACAAGTTAAAAACTTTAATCACACTTTTATATTTCATCATTTTAATCAAATAATGATGTATTTTTGACAGCATCTCTCCTCTGACCACAAACACTAAATAAAAATGCAACTGTCTATCAGCATGCACTGGGCCTCTGAAATTAGAAAAAATTAAAAGTATATGTTTTTGAGAAAAATGTTCAAAGGAAATTGAGGCAATTCATTTTATTGGGGTCTAGAAGACCTATAAAACAGTTACTGAATATTTAGAAAGTCTATTTAATTTGTGTGATTTCGCGTGGAATGTATGAGAGTTCAGCTATGTTTTACATAAGGTTTCCGAAACTGATTTTGCTCACCGCACTCGCATGTTGTGGGTTTCATGCCCAAATATTTTTTCGCGACTCCGGGAAGCATGTAGTGTGAAAAAGATTGCACTTAATCTTCACTAAGTTTCGGAGAGTTATGATTGGTCTCCAGGAGGTGATTCAGAACCGTCCTTAGAGTCCGGGTTCTTCTGGACAGAGGAACATTGTCCACAGGACAATGGAACAACGAACGCATCAGCACAGGATAATGGAAAAATCTAGGGTTGCTGGAGTAATTCAGAAGGAAGGAAAAGAGTGGACTTTGGTAGTTTTTTCTTTCTGGTGTAGCACGTGGAGTGCTTCTTTTTCTTTTTAAATTTTTTATATATTTTTTTAGCATATTTCCTTGTCTTTTTTTCTATATTTAAATATTGTGATATAGTTCAGTAGCATTTTACTAAAATTAAAGACGATATAAAGCAAATTCTGGTTATTAATGGCTTTGAAATAACAACAGCAATGTACTATACCACAGCAGAATGTTTTAATAATGGTCATTCCTCAGAGGTCAGACAAGCATTTTCGAGGGTAAAATTTATCTAGAACATAAATTTCATTTAAAAAAAATCAAAATATATTTTTAGTGATCATAAACTTTATCTAATACTGTCAGTAACAGAGGCTGAGATTAATGAAATGTGTGCCATGTTTATAAATTGCATAATTAATCTTTTATTTTGGTACACAAGCTATTATTACATACCTAGGTATTAACGATGTTTCCATAATTTTCCATTTATGTTAAAATTTAACCAAATCAAAGTTCTTTATGCTGGTTAATCAAAGAAAAAAACACTTGATCAATTTTACTTATTTCAATTACTATATTGCAAAACAAAAACATTGATTCTAGAGGACATAAAATATAGATTAATCTTGAACATAAAATTTATATTTTGAAAATATTTTAACTGAATATTTTAGTATTATTGAAAAAAAAATTATATGGCATTTTCAGTTTCAATGGCTTTCAAAAATGACATTTATGCCGACTAAATTTATAGTTTATTTAAATTGCAAATATGAAAAAATCTTTTCGAACACAGGTCATTCTTACATGTCTCTATCATAAAACCTTGAATATCGCAAATACATAAAGTTCTACGAGGTGTAAAGTAACAAAATTACACTTTGCGAATACTAATCAATATAAAATGTTTTTAAATCTACATTATTTGATCTACCAAAGGATCTTAAAAACATTCCTTCTTAAAATCTTAAAATCTTATTTTATGTAAAAGAAAGGAAAATTATTTTAATGCACTTTTGTTAGTTTTAAATGCTTCAAGGAAATCCATCAACATTTAATCTTGAATTCTTTGCTTTTACGGCTTTATGCAGCAGGAGAAAAAGCCCCCAGATTTTTCGGGAGAACAAAGTGGTGTATCATTTTAACAAGGAATTTTATTAGAAATAAATATGTAACACGCAAGGTAGCGTGATAGAAGAACATTCATAATCTCAATGATACTTTACAAGTTCTTTTTAAAGTCTTAAATCTAAATTTATGACAAATATAAAATAGTTTTGTCTTTATTTCTGCGGTTCTTGTCTCTAGGAATCATTTTAGGACTGAAAAACGCCGGTGGCAATTCAATAAATTATCATCGGTTTCTGATTTTTATTTAACGTAAAAGAACAAATGATTCAGTTTCTATACACGCTAATAACCATGTTTTGACATTTTTTTATTCAACAGAAGTGTTAAAAATCTGGAAAAATTAAATAATATTATTTATTGATCCATTTAAAAGTTTTCTATTCTTAGGTTGTTTGAAATGTTTATTAAATATATTCTATTGAACTATAAAAGAAAAACTGCTTTTTTGCTTCTGATGATTTTATAGTAGTCTAAAACTTTACATTAGAGTTTAAATTTTCTTGATTTCAAATTATTTTCCTCTATGAGACAAATAAGTTCAGCTACGTTATATACAAAAAATGAATATGTTAACATTGAACTTAATAAAATGAGAGAGGTTGCATGTCGTAAAAGAATATAACATACACATGTCTGCAACGTAATTTTCCGTACTGATGCACTTTTGTTAGGCTAGTTTTTCATGTCTGTGACTTTTCAGTGTACATTAATTATGTACTTAACATAATATAATGTACTTTATTATTTATGTATCAATACCCGCTCATCTAATTTTATATATAAATACAGTGGCTTCATTTATGATATGATTATACCACCTAATGATAATTTTTTATCTTTTTAAGATATTAAAATGAGAATATATATAGCAAAACTACTGTATTAATAAAACCTTTATAATTTAAATGTGCCTTAGTGAAGTGATATCAAATGTGTATTCTCTAAATATTGAACTATATACGCATTTATAACAGTATATTCAGTTTTCGTACGTATCATTTTATTAGATTTGATAATTCTTTTGGAGAGCTATAGTCTACTGTGTTGCTACAAGAGAGCTAATGAGACTGGTACTTACTGTTTAAAGCCGATTACGAGTGACTACAAACACTTATGCCATCAATTGGATTTCAAACCCCGAAATACTGTACCGTAATCTTACACATTCGGACATATAATTCTATTAGAATATGATGCATCTCGTTTTGGAGTGAGATAACAAGGGTTATCACAGAAACAAAAGCTATAAAGTAAGTTTTATGAATAAATAAGTAAATAAGTATAGTGAAGAGTTTTCTTATCCCGCTGTTTTTACATTTTGGACTGGAATTTTACATTTATCAGTCAATTCTATTACACATTAAAACATCTCGTTTTGGAGTGAGATAACAAAGATTATCAAAAACAAATGTTATTTTTTTTAATAAATAAAAAAATACGTATATTGAAGATATAATTTTTATCCGAATGGTTGAGAATTTTTTCATAAGTCAATTATATGAGACTTTGATACATTTTGTTTTGGAGTGAGATAACAAAGGATTATCAAAAATAAAAGCTTAAAAATAATTTTGTATGAATAAATAAGTAAATACGTATAGTGAAGATATATTTTTTTATCCGGCTGCTTGAGAATTTTACATTTATCAGTGAATTCTATTAGACTTTGGTACATCTCGTTTTGGAGTGAGATAACAAGGATTATCAACAACAAAATCATAAAAATAATTTTTTATGAATAAATATGTAAATACGTACTGTGAGGATAAATTTTTTTCATCCGGCTGCTTGAGAATTTTACATTTATCAGTCAATTCTATTAGACTTTGACACATCTCGTTTTGGAGTGAGATAACAAGGATTATCAAACAGAAAAGCTTACAAACATTTTTTATGAATAAATATGTAAATACGTATACTGAAGATATATTTTTTTATCCCGCTGCTTGAGAATTTTACATTTATCTGTCATTTCTATTAGACTTTGATACATCTCGTTTTGGAGTGAGATAATATCACAAATACAACAGCTTTAAAATAAATTTTATGAATGAATATGTAAATACGTATAATAAATTTATATTTTTTACCAAGATGCTTGAGAATTTTACATTATTCAGTCAATTCTATTAGACTTTGATACATCTCGTTTTGGAGTGAGATAACAAAAATTATCAAAAACAAAAGCTTAAAAATAATTTTTATGAATAAATATGTAAATACGTATAGTAAAGATATATTTTTTAATCGGCTGCTTGAAAATTTTACATTTATCAGTCAATTCTATTAGGCTTTGATACATCTCCTTTTGGAGTGAGATAAAAAGGATTATCAAAAACAAAAGCTTAAATTTTTTTATGGATAAATAAGTAAATACGCAGAGTGATGATATATATTTTTATCCGGCTGCTTGAGAATTTTACATTTATCAGTCAATTCTATTAGACTTTTATACATCTCGTTTTGGAGAGAGATAACAAGGATTATCACAAAAATTAAAGCTTTAAAATATTTTTTTATAAATAAATAATCAAATACGTATAGTGGAGATATATATTTTATCCGGCTGCTGGAGAATTTTATATTTATCAGTCACATTGAAGTGCATTTAATACCCTGTGATTATATACTTTATACACTAGAGATATGAAACTAATTTTGAGTGTTTTATAGTTTGTAACGTTTGAATGTCTAGTGTCATCATATGTTTTATATTTACATATTCGAATTATATGAGATTGTGATAAATATAATAGAGAAATGTGATAAATGAATATCAATTAAACAGCTCTTTGAAATATTTTCTATTTTAATATAAAGCACTAGCATATGGCCCATCATATGATGGGATCAGTAAAATTTTTAATTTCCTATAAAGTACCCTATGAGGCAGGTAAAAATTGGTTTGTTTTTTCGCTGAGAATTGTCTAGTACAGTCTCAATATTTTTTTTTATCTACATACTCCTTTAAAGTCTGCCGATAGTGTGAATGCAGTTTATAATCATGTTGAATAAAATTTTCATTGCAACAAAAATAATCAAAGATTGAATTTTAAATTATCACATATGTACTTAATCTATTATTTAACCCAAATATAAAAGAAAATTATTTTAATAATATTTTAAATCAGTGATAAAACGAATGAAAATAAAGCAAATGACATTTAAATAATTTAAAATAAGGAATGATTAAATGATAGGGTTAAATGAATGACGTCATAAGGCTTAAAAAATGTTATTTTTTAAGGGTGGATTTCGAACATTGTAAAGACGACAGTATTTTTCGTTGTGATATGAAGCATATTTATACTAGTTTAATTTAGAATCGGGTCGATAGGAGAAGTCAAAATTTACCCCCTTTGAATTATGCTAACCCTAATTCATGAAGAATCCAATATGGATACCTTCTATCCATTCCAGGACCAACCGCTTCATAAATTAGACGACAGATGGATATATAACTTAGGCTAATATTATATAGGGGATTACTGCTTATATGGACATGACAATCAAATTTAATCCACTCTTGTTCTTGCCTGAATCAGGCTTTCTAGGTGAGGTATAATTTTAATCTTCAATTACATTATATAATATTTTTAAGGACTCTATAGACAGAATTTATCCCTCTCAGTCATTTGTTTAAATTGCTTTCTTCTCTTAGATTTTGCAATTACCATTTGGTGATATCCAAGTCACCCAGATAAAAGAAGCATACGAAACACGATTTAATTTAATAATTCTTTTCCCAAATTATTTCACTTTACACATTGCGTAATCTAAGTCTTCATAAATTAGAGGACAGACGGACATATAACTTAGGCTAATATTATACAGGGGATTATTGCTCATATGGACATGACAATCAAATTTAGTTAACCCGTGTTCTTGATTGAATCAGGCTTTCTAGGTGAGGTATAATTTTAATCTTCAATTACTTTATATAATATTTTTAAGGACTCTATAGACAGAATTTGTCCCTCTCAGTCATTTGTTTAAATT
>CM063511.1:130493708-130498708 GCA_032207245.1 Pardosa pseudoannulata
TTCATTTCTTGTTTTTATAAGAGGCACTTATCATTGTAGCGATGATATATCAATTATTTTATACATATTTATCTTTGGGTATACTTCGTTAACACTAGAGATAAAATTTGGATAAAGATTTGGCTATTATTTATAACTTATCACACATTATTGACCATATGTAGATAAGGATAGATACTCGTTGCTATGATAAGAGGTTAATGATTCATTTACTTTATAATGCATTTATAAACATCTTGAAAATAGAATAAAAAGTATGTGATTTTGTATATGTATATATAATATGGATTTAATTTTTTTATAGAATAAATTAATATTTAATCTTTATAGCATTATATGTGACTATTTATTACTTTATCTTAAAATATACTTTATGATATAACTTTATGAAAAGCACTATCAATTTATCAAATTATCATTATCTGTTGCATTTTGAAACTATTTTCATTGTCTTATATATTAAATATGATTTCCTGTTTTTTCCAGTCATAATAGCTATCATATATCAACTACTTTTATGCATACTTACCATTATTATAAATTGTTATTAATGCAGATAAAATTTTAGTATTTCGCTGTTATTTATATTTCATCACCCCTCATTACCCGTTCAGCGAAAGTGGTAGTAATCCGTTGCTAAGACCAATGATAAATTTCAGTTCAAATGCAAATATCACCTTTCTCCTGGAGGCTTGAATAAAAAGTGCTCGGTGATATACTGCCTGACAGCCGCTTAATGAATTAATCTTTCTTTTCCAACGGTGCCTATTAGCCACACGCAAAACTCTGATTCAATTCGCTAGTCTTATAAATGACATCGCTCCAGTAAAAGAAATGGTAAAAAAATAACTCCTCAGCCATCACAATCTTTAACCTTATTTTGAAATATTTATAAGTAATAGTCTACTAAATCTAAAGTGAAAATAAGTTTTAACGTTGAAAAGCTCCTTTTATGATTCTAAATAATAATCTAGATTTTTCCTAATGGAAATTTATAAAATGTCATATGAAATGAATGCCTTATATCACGCATATATTAAAAAGAGATATGATGTAATATAGAGGATGTTGTTCCGCACAGAATAAAGCTTACATAAACGTTCATAGAGAATGTTATTTTCTCAGTTGACATACATTAATGCGTACTAAACTTTTACAGAAAAATATATTATTTTATTCATTTGTAAGAACATTATTTATCACATTAGTAAATCAAATTTACAAATGAAATTTTCTTGAGATATTTTAACACCTAGTACAAAAACCGAGAAATGATATAGGTAAGGATCCTTACAGTGGACACACACACATACACACACGCACACACACACACACACACACACACACACACATATATATATATATATATATATATATATATATATATATATATATATATATATATATATTACTTAATAAGAATACGACAATATTGATAGGCGAATATTAAAATTATATCTTGGACAAAACGTAAGTTATTGATTATAATCACTGTATTGTGCTATGCACTATTTAATTATAACATTTTATCAAAATATTTTTTTAATTTTTTCATTATTATATTAATATAAATTTATTCAATTATATCAATATAAATTTATGCAATTAATATAATTACAAATATAATTACGTTGTTAATGATGTACTTGCACTCATGGAAATATATTATATTCAGAGATGGGTCACTTAAAAACTTTACAAAATTGATTTCCTTACTATACATAAGTTTTATTAAATGCGAACATGATTCTATTATTTAGAACGTATAATTACTGTAAATTAAAATAAAAAACTGAAATCTAAATAATGAAAACAATTTGACTATAAAAATGAAAATTAAACTATTATATTCAATATACTTATTACATATTCTTAATAATTTGAAGATAATGATACATCTATGATAAGATGCTAATAATTCATTTCCGTTAAAATGCATTTATAAACATCTATAGAAGAAGATATATTTGATTTTCTCTATGTATATATAATGTTACTATGAATTTAAACTTTAGTATTTATAGAATACATTAATATTTTATTATTATAGCATTATTTGTGATTATTTATTAATTATCTTAAAATATGCTTTATGATAAAAAAAAATTAAGTTTATGTTATAACTTTATAAAAATTCTCTAAGCCGTTGCATTTTTTAAACTATTTTCATCGTCTTATATATTAAAAAAGATTTCCTGTTTTTCCAGTCATAATAGCTATCATATATCAACTACTTTTATGCATACTTACCATAAATATAAATTGTTATTAATGCAGATAAAATTTCAGTATATCGCTGTTATTTATATTTAATCATGCCTCATTACCCGTTCAGAGAAAGTGGTCGTAATCCGTTGCTAAGTCCAATGATAAATTTCAGTTCAAATGCAAATATCACCTTTCTCCTTTAGGCTTGAATAAAAAGTGCTAGTTGATATACTGCCTGACAGCCGCTTAATGAATTAATCTTTCTTTTCCAACGGTGCCTATTAGCCACACACAAAACTCTGATTCAATTCGCTAGTCTTATAAATGACATCGCTTCAGTAAAAGAATTGGTAAAAAAATAACTCCTCAGCCGTCACAATCTTTAACCTTATTTTGAAATATTTATAAGTAATAGTCTACTAACTCTAAAGTAAGAATAACTTTTAATGTTGAAAAGCTGCCTTTATACCTCTAATAATAATCTAGAATTTTCCTAATGGAAATATATAAAATGTCATATGAAACGAATGCCTTATATCACGCATATATTAAAGAGAGATATAATGTAATACAGAGGATGTTGTTCCTCACAGAATAAAGCTTACATAAACGTTCACAGAGAATGTTATTTTCTCAGTTGTCATACATTAATGCGTACCAAATGTTTACAGAAAAATATATTATTTTATTCATTTGTAAGAACATTATTTATCACATTAGTAAATCAAATTAACAAATGAATATTTCTTGAGACATTTTAACACCTAATACAAAAACCGAGAATTGATATAGGTAAGGATAATTACAGTGAGCACACACACATATATATACATATATATATATATATCATATATATATATATATATTACTTAATAAGGATACGAAAATATTGATAGGGGAATATTAAAAATATATCTTGGACAAAACGTAAGTTAATGATTTGAATCACTGTATTATGCTATGAGCTATTTAATTATAACATTTTATCAAAATATTCTTCAATTTTTTTCATTTTTATATCAATATAAATTTATTCAATTATGTCAATATAAATTTGTGCAATTAATATAATTACAAATGTAATTACGTTGTTAATGGTGTACTTGAACTCATGCAAATACAGGGTATTCATAGATGGGTCACTTAAAAATTTACAAAGTTGATTTCCTTGCTATACGTAAGTATTATTAAATGATAACATGAATCTATTATTTAGAACGTATAGTTACTGTAAATTAAAATTAAAAAAAACTTCAACCTAAATAATGAAAACTATTTGACTATAAAAATGAAAATTAAACTATCATATTCAATATACTTATTACCTATTCTTAACAATTTGAATATAATGATAGATCTATGATAAGATTTTAATAATTCATTTCCTTTAAAATGCATTTATAAACATCTATATAATAAGATATATTTGATTTTCTCTATGTATATATAATGTTACTATGAATTCAAACTTTAGTATTTATAGAATAAATTAATATTTTATTATTATAGCATTATTTGTGATTATTTATTATTTATCTTAAAATAAGCTTTATGATACAAAAATTAAGTTTATGTTATAAATTTATCAAAATTCTATAATCCGTTGCATTTCTTAAACTATTTTCAGCGTCTTATATATATATTAAAAAAGATTTCCTGTTTTTTCCAGTCACAATAGCTATCATATATCAACTACTTTTATGCATACTTACCATTAATATAAATTGTTATTAATGCAGATAAAATTTCAGTATTTCGCAGTTATTTATATTTCATCACCCGTCATTACCCGTTCTGCGAAAGTGGTAGTAATCCTTTGCTAAGACCAATGATAAATTTTAGTTCAAATGCAAATATCACCTTTCTCCTGGAGGCTTGAATAAAAAGTGTTCGGTGATATACTGCCTGACAGCCGCTTAATGAATTAATCTTTCTTTTCTAACGGTGCCTATTAGCCACACGCAAAACTCTGATTCAATTCACTAGTCTTATAAATGACATCCCTCCAGTAAAAGAAATGGTAAAAAAATATCTCCTTAGCCATCACAATCTTTAACCTTATTTTGAAATATTTATATGTAATAGTCTACTAAATCTGAAGTGAAAATAACTTTTAATGTTGAAAAGCTCCCTTTATAATCCCTCTAAATAATAATATAGAATTTTCCTAATGGAAATTTAAAAATGTTATATGTAATGAATGCCTTATATCACGCATATATTAAAGAGAAATATTATGATGTAATACAGAGTATGTTGATCCTCGCAGAATAAAGCATTTATAAATATTCATAGAGAATATTATTTTCTCAGTTGACAAACATTAATGCGTACCAAAGTTGTACAGAAAAACATATTTTATTAATTTGTAAGAACATTATTTATCACATTAGTAAATCACATTAGTATGCATATATATATATATATATATATATATATATATATATATATATATATATATATATATATATATATATATATATATATATATATATATATATATGTATATATATATATATAGTATATATATATATATATATATATATATATATATATATATATATATATATATATATATATATATATATATATATATATATATATAGTATGTATATATATTTATATATATATATATATATATATATATATATATATATATATATATATATATATATATATATATATATATATATATATATATATATATATATGTATATATGTATATATATATATATATATATATATATATATATATATATATATATATATATATATATATATATATATATATA
>CM063511.1:130501208-130523708 GCA_032207245.1 Pardosa pseudoannulata
TATATATATTTATATATATATATATATATATATATATAAGCTTCGAGGATGTTATCACCCCGAGTTCCCGCTCATAACTGCCTGTTATGGCATTGCTACGTAAGCAAAATACCTGTGTCTGTTTATGCGTCAGCTCTTTTACTCTCTATAGTTCCGCTCGAGAGTGTGTTGAGGTAAGTTGTCGTTAGAGAGCTCTAAATATTTTTAATTATAATTCACTTATTTCTTAACCCCCATTTTTAATATATATATATATATATATATATATATATATATATATATATATATATATATATATATATATATATATATATATATATATATATATATATATATATATATATATATATATATATATATATATATATATATGTGTGTGTGTGTGTGTGTGTGTCAGGATTTAAGTTGTAGTTCAATTTTAAAAGATTTTAATTAGGGATTCTTTACTGAGAGTGACGTGGCTTGAGGAGTTAGCCACACAAAAATATGGCTCACGCGCAGTGATCTGAGCAGAGAGCAGTGTGCACATTCCGCAGACAGACCTGTGGCTACCCGTGGCAGCCAAGCCTGCCTTTGTTAAAAGTTAAGAGCCAATTTGCGACGCCATTGAAGATCATTGATGAGTAGTGTGCTCTGAGATTTGAATAAAGCTATGAAAATGTTCTCAGGACTCTAGTGTCATTTAGTTGGAACGTGTCATATATATGTGTATATATGTATGTATGTATATATATGTATATATATATATATATATATATATATATATATATATATATAATATATATATATATATATATATATATATTATTATAGTTTTTACCGTAAAAGTATTATTAATAACAACTTTAAATACAATTTTTTATAATATTATTCTTAAAAATAATACTTTTACGGTAATAACTGCTATTATTGCAGGATGATAAGTAATAAAACCCTGTTTTATCTTTGTTATATATATTTCAAATTTTGAGGATATAGAAATATTTAGTTCTCAAAAATATTTCACTCTAAAATATTAAATGTTATTTTGATTTTTGCCAGTTTTATTATTTCATTAGTTTAAATATTTTAAAATATATTCTTATATATTACCAGTATTCACTTAAAAATATCATATTTTAATAGGAATTGGTCTTTAAAAGGAAAGTTTTCAGTTTTGAAATTAATAATTAATACTTTGAAAATTTTCCTTTAGTCATTTACTTTTTAAGCGTTTTCGCCTCTTTTATAATTTTTTTTTAGGGTTTCTTTTGTGAAATATTTTTTGAGCGATTATCTTTTTTCGATATGCATTATTTACAATTTTCTTCTCCGTATTAATCATTTTTATAAGTGCTATTCCCAATAAGCTTTTATTTTAGAGAAAAATAACACCTAAGTTAGATAAGTGTATGATACTGTGATATATTATACTTCTTTTGAGATGCTAGAAGGGTAACTTAACAATAGGTTAAGGCTTGATAGAAATCTTTGATGAGAAGCACATTAAAAGTTTTCACCTTCCTAAAGTTCCAACAAAACCACTTAAAACACTTACTATGTTCTTTATTTTTTTTTTCTCGTGATTTTTTTTCAGTGCTTTCTTTGTAAACGATATTTTGAAAGAGAATATATAAGAACGAAAAATATATTGCTTTAAAAGATATTTAATATTTTAAGTTTTATAATTCATAACGAATATATTTTTATTTAGAAATAGAGCTTATTGATTAAAGAATAATTATTTTGGCTTTTATATAAGAACTTACATTCAAAATATTTAAAATAGATTACAAATAACAGTAATAATTTATATATTATTTTTTATTTTTTTTTCTGCAGTGTTTTTTTATTACAGATATTTTAACTATATTTTATACAAAAAATATATAAGAAAAAACTAATATTTATTGACATATATTAAAGATATTAATTTATTTTAAATTCATACAATTTTAATATATATTTTTATTTAGAAATAGATGCTTATTGATTAAAGAATAATTATTTTGGCTTTTATATAAGAAATTACATTCAAAATATTTAAAATAGTTTACAAATAACAGTAATAATTTATATATTAATTAATTGTTGCAGCATATTAAAATAATTTAGATTCTGCAATAGGAAAATAACACTTTGTTATATTAACAAGAAATTAATAAATTTAACAAATTTATAGCTTTTATACAAAAAATATATAAGATTTTATAATTAACTAATCATTTATCAATCTATCGACATCATATTCAATTCCGGACCTAATTAATTTACTGTTTAAATTATGCAACATACAATTTTAACTCATATTTTTATGCTTTTTTATTTAGAAATAGATGCTTACTAATAAAGATTAATTACTTTTGATTTTATATAAAAAATTACATTAAAAATTTAAAAAAAGGTTACATATAACGAGAATAAGTTATATATTAATTGTTGCAGCATACTAAAATAATTTAGATTTTGAAGTAGCAAAATAACTCTTTTTTATATGAACAAGAAACTAATAAATTTACCAATGGTATAGCTTATTATGCGAAAAATATATAAGATTTGAAAATAAATTCCAGGCTTGAATTAGTGCACTGTTTTAAATCAATCAAACATGCAATTTTAATTCATTAATTCATATTTTTATATATTTTTATTTAGAAATAGATACTTACTAATTAAAGATTAATTAATTTTACTTTTATATAAGAAATTACATTCAAAATATTCAAAATAGTTTACAAATAACAGGAATAAATTATATATTCATTAATTGTTACAGCATATTAAAATAATTTAGATTCTGCAGTAGGAAAATAACTCATTTTTATATGAACAAGAAACTAATAAATTTAACAAAGTTATAGCTAATGATACGAAATATAAATAAGATTTGAAAGTTAATTAATCATTTATCAGTCTATCAACATCATATTCAATTCCGAATTTTAATTAATGTACAATTTAAATCATGTAAACATGTAATTTTAATTCATATTTTTATATAGTTTTATTTAGAAATAGATGCTTACTAATTAAAGATTAATTATTTTTGATTTTGTATAAGAAATTGCATTCAAAATATTCAAAATAGTTTACAAATAACAGGAATAAATTACATATTAATTAATTGTTACATCATATTAAAATAACTTAGATTCCGCAGTAGGAAAATAACTTTTTATATTAACAAGAAACTAATAAATTTAACAAAGTTATATCTTATGATACGAAATATATATAAGATTTGAAAATTAATCATTTATCAGTCTATCAACATCATATTCAATTCCGAATCTTAATTAATGTACCAGTTAAATCAAGTAAACATGTAATTTTAATTCATATTTTCATATAGTTTTATTTAGAAATAGAAGCTTAATAATTAAAGATTAATTATTTTTGATTTTATATAAGAACTTACATTTAAAATATTGAAAAATGTTTGCAAATAACAGGTATAAGTTATATATTAATTAATTGTTGCAGCATATTTAAATAATTTAGATTTTGCAGTAGGAAAATAACTTTTTTTTATATAGATAAGAAACAAATAAATTTACCAAAGTTATAGCTTATGATACAAAAAAATATATAAGGTCCGAAATTTAATTTATCATTTATCAATCTATCTACATCATATTGAATTCCGGACTTTAATTAATGTACTGTTTAAATCATGCAAATATACAATTTTAATTCATATTTTTATATATTTTTATTTAGATATAGATGCTTACAAATAAAAGATTAATTATTTTCGTTTTTATGTAAGAAATTACGTACAAAATATTCAAAATAGTTTACAAATAACAGGAAAAAATTATATATTAATTAATTGTTGCAGCACATTAAAATAATTTAGATTCTGAAGTAATAAAATAACTATTTTTCTATGAACAAGAAACTAATAAATTTACTAAAGTAATAGCTTGTGATACAAAAAATATATAAGATTTGAAATTTAATTAATCATTTATCTATCTATCTACATCATATTTAATTCCGGACTTTATACAATATACTTTTTAAATCATGCAAACATGCAATTTTAATTCATATTTCTATACATTTGTATTTAGAAATAGATGCTTACTATTTAAAGATTAATTATTTTTGATTTTATATAAGAAATGTCATTCATACAATAGAAGAAAAAAGTTAATTAATTGTTATTAAAATTGTAACTAAATTTAAATTTTTAAGTAGCATTGATTTTCTTTATTTTATTTTTATGAAAATTTATTAACAGTACTGTTTTACAGTTGAATAACATTTGTCTCGCCTTATACTCGAATTTTATTAAGAGCAACTTTTATTACATTTAATAACCAGAATTTAACATGCAAATAGGTTTTATTTAATTTCATATATGTTTCTGTTTCAATTAAAACCTTTTAAATGAAATAATAAAAATTGTAAATGAAAACAAATTATACAAAACTTTAATATTAATAAAATGTTACAAATTTTAACAATAATCGATTTAAATTATTAAATATTATTTTATATTATTATATTTATTAAAATTTATAGCATATTTTCTTTTATTTATTATTTTAAAAATATTAAAATTTAAATTAGAAATAACATTTTTTAAATATATGTAATTAAAATATTTTTTTTATTATATTTTCTCTACATTTACATACAAAATTTACATACAAAATTTAAATAAAAACTAAAATATTGCAAAATTCTTTTCCGTCTTTAATGTTACTAAATTGTTAGCAAAATTTTAAAATGTTTTTCAACTTTTATGAATTATTAATAAAATTATTTTTTTATATTTATAAATATTATTAAATTATTTGTTTTAATATCTCAGACTTATCTCTTCACTTTTAAAATTTGACTATTTTTACAAAAAGTGATATTAAAATTTAGACATTTTTACAATTACATTTATTATTAAAAATATATATTTTTTAAAATATGCATATTTTTTATTAAAAAACTATTTTTTACAAAATTTAAATACAATTTAACAACATTAAAATATCTAAAATAATTATTTAAATTTCTTTATTTGATTATAAATTTTCAGACATAAAATTTTTATATAACTCAAATGTGTAACTTATTTTATTGTTCATATAAAAAAAATTAATTTTTTATAAAATTAAATGTTTATGTATATTTATTATAGTCTTACTGTTATGTAAGCACTTCTTAAGAATTTTCTAATTTTTTATGAACATAAATGCAAACTGTGTTAGTTAAAACCTTTTTTATTAAACATAATTTTACAGATGTATGAAATCATGTGCTTATTTTAGTAAAAAATCTTTTATATATCTTTTATAAAATATGTTTCATATATACTATTTTTATATTAAAATTAATCAAAAACTTTTTATTGTTGAAAGAATAAATATAGTAATTTATTATCTATAATCATTAATTAATATCTAAAATAATTAATTAATGATTTTGCTTTGTAATTTTAGGTAAAAATGTGTACATAGTTTTCTATAAAATATTATAAAATTGCATGAACTGAGATTTAACGTAATTATTTATTATATAAATATATATACAGAAACTCTCAAATTGCAATAACTTCTTTACTAGTTAATTTTTTTAATGTTAGAGATATATATAAACCCATTTGTAGTTTTTTATAAAAGTTAAAAATAAAAATATTTATTCAGGAATATTAATATTTGTACAAATTATATAATATTTTTGATGAACGTTTTTGAAGGTTTATAAATTTAAATGTCATTTAAATAAAATGTGCAATGGCTTTATTTTTCATAATGTTTTATATTGAATTTTAAAATGCAAAATAATTGCAATAAGTGTTGTAACCATTAAAAAATATTTGAAAATGTGTGATGTCTTTATTTTTAGTTTTAAAAATTAAATTCTGTTATCTTTATAAAATGAAAGAAATATCTTACGTTGAGAAGCAATTTTTTTCAATTCGTTTTTCTTGGGCCATTAATTATTAATCAAAAAGAACGAAAGCACGCATGTGGAAAATTAATGAGCAAATTTGTATAACAATGTGCTATCTTTTTTGCTCTCAATGTATTACATCCGATACGTCCATACTTCCTCTTCTATGTTCAGCACTTTTCATTATAGGCCAATGAAAAAGTATCACGGTATAGTACATGATATAAAAATACATACACTTCACTTTAACATGCAACGTTTGCGATTCATTAATCACGGGATATAAAAGTAGATGATTGAAAATCATAGTCTCAGAAGATTAAAATAAATAGTGCTTTAAGAACCGGAAAACTATAAATGTTTAATTCAAATTTACTTGTCAGAAAAATAACTACTTAAGGATAAAAAAGACATTTCGAGAATTAAAATCTTCATTATAAGACTTTCTTTGTTAATCCTAAATTACAAATTTCGGCTCTTTTTAAAATGAATTTTTTTATAATTTTTTTTAAAAAACTAAACTGATAAAAAATTATTTATTTTTGTCATTTGAAGACTACATTTTTAAATTAACACTGAAAATATTCTTTAACTAGAAAAAGTAGTATTAGCATGCAAGATGAATGTATTAGTATCTAAATATTTTCGGCAAGTTAAGATAAATATCTTGCATTCTATAAAAATAAAGTTTTTAACATGCTTGACATTTCAAAATTTAAAGAATGAAGCTGTAAAAAAGCGAAATATAGTACAATTAGATTTTATTATATTATAAAAGAAAATATACAAATTTTCAGTGGAGAGTCACATATTAAAAATAACTAGCTACTATTTAAAACAAAAGATTAGCTTCATTTAGATATTTTATAAGTTAATTTGAGATTAATATTATTTTAATATTTTCTGGATTGGTGTATTTCTGTATTTTGAATTTAATTGATTCTTGTAATAAAACTATAAAACTTTATAAAGTACCCCTCTAAAGTTAATGAACTGATTTATTTATACTAAATTTTATTTATAGTGTGAAAAAAATTGTTACTGTTTAGATACTCTTTAAAGGAAAATAATAAAACTTAATAAAAATAGACATTGTAAAAAGGAATGGAATGGAATTTTAAAATTTTGCAGCATTTCTGAAAGAGCCACAGTAATTTATTCTCAACACTTGAAACACGTATTTAATCCTAAAAACTATCCTTTTATATGTAAAAGCAAAAAACAGGAGCACCAGTTTAAAAAAAAGTTATCCATATAATTTGATATTATTTAATTACTAGAACACCCACACCAGTTGCTAGAACCACTCGTAAACTAAAAAAGTGAATGGCATATAAGATCAATTAGCTTGAAATACAGAACTATAAAACTGAAATGAATTAACTAGTACAAGGATGCTTTTGAATCATTTCAAATTAAAATAAGTGAAAATAAAGAAATTACTTGAGTTGTATTTGTAAAAACCTTCCCTTAGAAATCAATGGCCAAATTAGTGAAATTTCTTTCTCATTGACTGTAAAATGGCAAATTCAGCATAACACGACCTTTCTGAAATGTAGTCCTTAATTTTGTAGCCTGCTACTGAAATGGTGGGTTAAATTCAGTTGAGTGACTACCCATATTTTGTTCACATTTATTCCCAGCTATATACTCAAGGCCCTCACTGAGCCAAAGATGTGCAAGCGACCACAATATTGCCTCTATGTCTTCTAAAATGAAAAAGATTTCACATTTGCTCAAAACGTTAGTTTTACAGCCGTCGTATGCATGTTCCAAATGAGTGTGTGTTATATAATAAGAAAGCAGGAACACCTGTTTAAAAATATCCATCTAATTTGCCATTATTTTATTACTAGAATACCCACACTAACTGTTAGAAACACTCCAAAACTAAAACCGTGAATATATTATAAGATAAATTTGCTTGAAATACAGAAATCTGAAACTGAAATTAATTAACTAGCACAAGTAAGCTTTTGAAACATTGCACATTAAAATAAGTGAAAATAAAGAAATTATTTGGATTGAATTTGTAAAAACTTCCCCTTAGAAATCAATGGGCAAATAAGGGAAGTTTCTATGACATTGACTGGAAAATGAGAAAATCAACAGAACACTACCTTTCTGAAATGCAGTCCGTAAGTTTGTAGCCTGCTACTGAAATGGTATGTTAAATTCAGTTGAGTGTGTATCCATATTTTGTTCCATTTATTCTCAGATTAATACCCAAGGCCGTAATTGAGCTAAAGAAGTTCAAGGGACCATAGATTGCTACTATGTGTTCTAGAATGACAGAGATTTCACATTTGCTCAAAATGTTAGTTTTTCAGCAGTAGTATGCATGTTCCAAATGAGTATGCGTTCTACGCTAATTTGTCCGAAAAATTCAAAGAAAATCTAGCACAATGTACTTATATTTTATCCCTAAAAACACAAACTTGTGGGACCCTAGTATTCTTATCTTAATCCTTCTTCATGACTGACTGCCTTATCAGACGAGTTTACTTTGAGCTGACGATATCTGTCTCATTACTCCTTGTGTAGCAAAAATATAATTTGTAGCACTCTAAAAGAAACGAAATGTATATTTCCAAGAAACCAAACTACTTACCAAAACATTGAAGAAGTTAATTAGATTGAATTTTAGCATTAGTATAAATAGTACTATCTATTGATCAGATATATGGAAAGTTTATACTGAAGGGCAATTTCGTCTTAATAGCACACTAAAAATAAATAAAAACTTAACTTTTTTTCTTTATATACTTTTCTATAAGTAATCGTAAATTCTAGCTCCCTTAAGTACTATAATAAATAATGTAATATAATAATAAATATGTTATATAATAACCGTTATTGTAATATATATCTCAAGTAAGACTAGTCCTTTTTTATTAAAGCTCTGTATTACCTTCATTTTATTTTCCTTTCAGCAACTTAACCTTTTCAGCCCGATGATCAATTTTATTGAAAGAGGAAACTAGAAGAAATCGATTTCTGGACTCGGAATTTCATAATTTTTCAAGGAAAGAAGTATGAAAGAATGAATGATCGTTAAATTTACCGCTTGAGCAGTCAATCCTCTATTAAAACCAGCGCACAAAATGATAAATGTACCGAATGTTTGCAATGAACTTTGAAGCTCTGTGTATGATATACGAGCGTCTTTCGTTGTGTAAGCAAAGAAGAGAGAGCTCCGTTTGAGAGCATTCCATTGTACACGTTATAGTGACCCGTAAGGGATTTATTACTCAGTAAATGGGGAAATAAATATATTTACATAACACATAAGTTTCTCGGAGAGTTTATTTTTCAGTTCTTAGAGCTAAAGAATGGGGATATATTAATAACATGTGCTTTGATATCTTTATTGTATATATAAATATTAAGTTTCATTTCATCAAGTTTGAAATCCAAAATAATCCAGTCGAATGGGTGATTGAAAAGTAAGTTTTTTCACTAATAATTATGCTATATATAGTAGAGTTTTTCATAATAATGTTGAAATGATTCAAACTATCATTACATCGAATATCATTTCATGGATCGTATAATCGGCTACGAAGATTTACTACCAATTTAATTCAATTGATTATGAGTGTGAAAATTAAAATTTATAGACAGATAATAAGGCTATACAGCGCATGTTTTATGTAATTATAATGATAAGATTCAAGGATGTTAGGTATCATTACAACGATTACCATTTCATGGATCATATAATTGGCTACTAAGATTTACTACCAATATAATTTACTTCATAAAGAATATGAAAATCAGGATTTATAGAGAAATAATTATGCTACATAGATCAGGTTTTTACATAATTATAATGATATGATTCAACGATGCTAGTTATCATTACATCGATTATAATTTCATGGATCATATAATTGTCTACTAAGATTTATTACCAATATAATTCACTTGATTAAGAATTTGAAACTCAGGATTTATAGAGAAATAATTATGCTACATGGAGGAGGTTTTTACATAATTATAATGATATGATTCAAGGATGCTAGGTATCATTACATCGGTTATCATTTCATGGATTCATATAATCGGCTACGAAGATTTACTACCAATATAATTTAATTGATTAAGAAAGTGAAAATTAAGATTTATAGACAGATAATTATGCTACATAGAGCAGATTTTTACATAGTTATAATGATAAGGTGCAAGGATTCTAGGTATGACAACGATTATCATTTCATGGATCATATAATAGGCTACAAAGATTTACTACTAATATAATTTACTTGATTAAGAGTTTGAAAATTAAGATTTATAGACAGATAATTATGCTACATAGAGCAGGTTTTAACATAATTATAATGATATGTTCAAGGATGCTGAACATAGACTATTACTACTAATTAAATTAAAAATTTAGTTCTCTGTAGATTTAAATAATTTAACTGACCAAAAACTTATAACAGTGAGTCAGTCTTTAGACTGACCTCTATCATAATTTACTATTTTAAATATACAGTTACTTTTACAGTTTTTTAATAAATAGTTACTTTTATATACAGTTTCTTCAATATATTTTCCCCTTTAGTTTTATAAAATATATGCCCTTTACAAAAACATAAAATTTCATGTTGATTTTTTGAAGGCTAAATTTTATTTATTTCTGGTTTCTTAAGAATATACTTCCAAAACCTAATTAGTTTGCTCTCTTTTAGAAATTATTAATCATATAATAGCTTAATAATAATAACAATACATTTGTTTTTATTAGATTAATATGAGAAAGATTAAACCAGGTAAAATAGACTCCACCGCACTATACGATTTGACTATTGCTAGAGGTAATATGTAGCTTCACTTCAGCGAGGAACCACGAGGTCTAAAGTCTGACTAACCTTCAAGTAGGTCTTCATAATTTAGAATCAGGGACCAAGTAGAAGATTCCCACTTCTTGAATTCGCCTAACACCTTCAGATATATAGCATGAGAAATATAAACCATACAATTCCTTACTAATAATAACAATGCATTTATTGTTATTATTTTAATATAGGAATGATTAAAATAGGTCAAATAGACTCCACTATACGATTTGAGCATTACTAAAGGGTAATATGTAATTTCCCTTTAACGATGAATCATGAGGGCTAAAGACTGAATAACCTTCAAGTGGGTCTTCGTAATTTAGAATCAATGACCAAGTAGAAGACTCCCCTTTCTTGAATTCGCTTGACACCTTCAGATATATAGCTTGAGAAATATAAACCATACAATTACTTACTAATAATAACAATGTATTTGTTGTTATTATTTTAGTATAGGAATGATTAAACCATATCAAATAGACTCCGCCACACTATAAGATTTGAACATTGCTGAAGGGTAATATGTAGTTTCACTTCAGCGAGGAACTACGAAGGTTAAAGACTGCTAACCTTCAAGTGGGTATTCGTAATTTAGAATCAGGGACCAAGTAGAAGGCTCTAGCCCCTTGAATTGGCCTAACACCTTCAGATATATAGCTTGAGAAACTGAGGGATATTCTGACCACGAACCTATTTTATGTGGCCCAGGTGCTGTTAACAAAAAAGCGAATATATAATGCCGTTTGTAATTGCTGTGTTATAGATTCACGTTTTATAGATTTATCGTGGTAACTCAATTAGTAGAGGCTGAACTTAATCACACATATATTTATTTACGAGAACGACATTCTTACACAGTTACCACAAACACGGCGGCATTGAACAGTATACAGTGAGTCTGTCGTATTGCCACACAGCTTTTGCTAAACTTATAGAAATTTTAATGTTCGGCTAAGTAGCCGCCACAGATTATTAATTTAGCAAACACTCTATTTATAAGAGTATTACTAAAATTTTATATCAGTTCAGAATTATTTAAAATAGCCTGATTCTAAATTAGTATTAATCACAGATTACTCTTATGACCTTATAAAATCAGTAAAATGTTATGATAATTTACCAGTAACTAAAACTTTGCCATTCGCAATGATATCTACTTTATAATGCAGCTAAATATGTACTGACTCTAACAAAAAGGCAAATTCATTTTCTAGTGTCCTAGATAGATGTAGTGGATTATGGAAGGGTTATTTAGCCTTTTGAGTGTTTCTCTCATGAAAATGTAAAGATTTTGATGCAAAGTTATGGCCAATTAGTCAATATACCAACCCATTATTACATGTGATATTTAGCGTTTCAATGCAAATCTGTTTGTGGAGTTAGGGCAAATACATAAATACACAAATTGTACCAGTGGAAAGTATCTGTTTGATAATTCATAAAAAGGGAAGTAAAAGTGATTTTTTTGATACATATCACATAATATTATTTTCAGTTATATTGGCTTTTTTTGTAATTTCACTGCTTCTAGATATTTTATGTCTTGTATTTACAGAGCTAAATTAATTTAGAAGTTTGAAAAATTTGAACTATACCATTTAAGAATAAGCATTGTTTGGTAACCTGTTACCATCAGCTAAATATGCTACCATCAATAAGCATTAACTTACACGTTATCACTCACATGCAGATCAGATCTGTATTATGACGATCTTACATCAGCACTGGTTCCAAATGAAATACCGACCCTTGTATACTGTGATAGATAGATAGAATTGATTAGCATACAGCACGTCATATGACGTAGTCATTAAAATTTTTAATTTTCCAGCAATGTAATGCCCTATGAGACAAGTAAAAAAATGGTTTGAATTATCGGGTCCACACTCAATAATTTGTTTATCTTTACTGATAGCATATTAGTTGCCAACCTTAATTTATCTTGTCATATTACGTGATAGGATGGAAAGCTGTGGTTTTAATATTGACAGTGCATATTTTGCGGTATATATGAATGATGTCCAAAATTGAGCGAATCGATTGCAAACCATGTGGTTATGTATAAAAAAGACATAAACGAACAAATTTATTTATTTTCAAAGATATATAACCTAAATGCAAGATATTTATTAGTCTGCTACAAATAGACTCTTCGCCTTTTATGAAAAGAATTTCTGTTAATACCGGTTATAAAATTTTCATTGCAACAAAAAATAATCGATGATTAAATTTAAAATTATCACATATGTACCTGATGTATTATTTAAGCCAAATATAAATGAAAATTACTTATGTAAAATCTAAGCTCCGTGATTAAACATATAAAAATAATGCAGACGATATTTAAATAGTTTAAAATAAGATATGATAAAATGAGATGGTTAAAAGAATACGTGATAATTCTAGAAAAATGTTATTTTTATCTATTTATAATGTGATAAATTGATGAATTTAATCATCGCTTGCTCTTAGCTAGGTAAAAATTAAGGTTTGAAATAATGGGTTTAAACCATCGAAAAGGGGGGAAGGGGTGAATTTGGAACGTTTTTGAAGTTTCTTTGAATTTTACTAATTCTAACTCATCAAGAATTCAATATGGATGTCTTTATTCATTCCAGATCCACAGCTTCATTAATTCGTTGACAGACGGACAGATAACTTAGGATATTATTATATAGGGGGTATTGAAAAATACTGGATGATCCTTTGAGAAAATGATTTTTTGCAAAATTAAGGGTAGCTTATTCAAAATTTCATTCAACATTTAGGGTTGCAAAAAGAAAACTGATTCTTAGAGTTACACATTCCAGAATATATAATTAACACTAATTACGACTAATGTACTGTTAAATTATAAAATTCGATAAAAATACTTATACTGGAAGGAATCAACATAAAACTTTGTTTTAGGACATATTTACAGCTATTTTACAGTGTTATTGCACCTAGAACTTTCATACTAGGTATTTGTATAACAATAATTAAATTTACTATTTTCAGAATTTTAAATAGTTTATGTAAGATATCATAATAATACGTAAGAATAATTTCGTAAAAAATATTTTCAATAATTACGTTTTATGTTTGAATCTTTTGTATGTGTATTTTAAAAAAAATATATAAAATCTTTACTTTCTAAATGGCTCAATTCGTTTTCTATTTTGTCTAAAATTCAATATTAATATGGTTAACGTTTATTTGTTGTGAACTTACATAAGAGCAAAAATGTTAAAAACGCATTAAAAACGTATTAAAGCGAATCTCAACTTAAATATATACAAATGTCTATTGACAATAATCTCTGCATTGAGAATCATATAAAAAGTAATAGGATCAGTGAAAGTCAATGAACTCAATCTGCAAACAAGTATACGAAAATATATGCAAGAATTATTTATGAGACTGATTCCATTTACAATTTATGAGAATGTAATGTTTCTCGAAAATCCCAATAGGATATCAACAAAAATTGTATGTAAATTGTAATGACTTCATATACTATTCATTAAATCAATATTTTCAACACAAAATTTACTTTAGTTACTAAAAGAATTCTTAAGTTTTGTTTATCCTATACTCGAAATATTTTTAATTCTACAAATTCTAACTGCATTTTTAATAAATCAATAGAGAAGTATATTACTAACATAAAAATCACCATCCAAAATCTTGAGAATAACAGTTTTTTTTGTACATTCAAATATCTGAAAGTAATTTGACCTTTTGCCAAATCTTCTATGGTAAGAATGAGTACTGCACTCTCTAGAATTTTGATTTACTTTCAGTATTATCTACTCCGAAGATTCATTATTTTTGAGTGTATTTTTCAGAATTATAAAAGAAGATAGTTTTTAATCATTATATGTTTTAAGATTCTGTTCATGAAACTTACAACATTATATTTTTTACGTTCTTCAAATAATCATCTACAAAACGGAATATTCTAATTATATAAGAATATATTATTCTAATTATATAAGAGATTCATAATTACTATTTGAAGTAAATACTTTGTTGGCTGGGACACCTTTTAAGATATGAAGATTCTAACCCAACTAAACTAGTGACCTTTTCAAAATTTGAATTCACGCGAAAAAGAGGAAAACCCACCACCAGGTGGATAGATTCTGAGGAAAGGGATTTAAGAGAACTGGGAGTCAATCATTGGCGATCTTTGATAGAATCAGGTGGAGGAAGTTTGACACGCCTTAACCTGTGACAGGCTGTAGTGCTGAAAAAGAAGAAGTAAAATAAATACTTTGTAATTAAACATCTGCATGGCTGCAAGTGATGTTCTGCGAAGCACAATGAACAGGGTTTAGTATACTTTTGGTTTTCAGAGCTGAAATATGGGGGTCTGCTACGCGAGAGCTAATGAGACTGGGTCCATCTGCTTGAAGCCAATTCCGAACATCTACGAACAGTCATGCGGTCATCAGGACTCGAATTCGTGAACTACTATACGGGCGTTCCACCCATAAAGTCTATTTGACTTTGAAATATCTCGGTTTTAACATATCCAAAAGTAGAATCTGCCCTTTGTTGTTGATGTTGTGGCTTATCTATCCGGCTGTCTGAGAAAGTCAGACAAGAAACATCACACTACTGACCCTAAGCAAGGGAAGAACTAGAAGGGGGACGAATACATGTCCTCTCTGGTAAGTCTCAAATAGTCCAGGATGTGTTCAGCAGAAGATTGCTGAGCTTTTCATTTTTAGTAGACTGCAAACATCTTTCTCTCTTCGAAATCGAGAGACACTTGGAATGACCACGCGCCCTTCTAAACTCAGTCTAAACTAAGTTTAGACGGAGCCAGTGTAACTCAGTCTTTGTTTGCACTTAGTTGGGACAACTAAGTGCAAACAATGAGTGACAGAGCAGTTTGACCTCTAGCTTTTTGGCTCAGATCCCCATAATAACATAGGCTGCATCTCACATTATTGTCATGGATTTACCCTATTATTTACTACCCTTGAGTAAACATACACTTGAAAAATATTCACGTTATTACAAAGTTTAATAAAAACTTTATTTATGAAAATACAGTTTAGTAAACAAATTTTAATCTTTATCTGCTTAAATATTCTGTTTGGAACTCATTGAATATTTTAGCAAATGATACTGAACATTTCTCATAGATTTGCTTTCAAATTTTTCAACTAGAAAAAAACTCTGATGAAAAATTCTTGTTTAGACTGTAATTGTAAACCTTATTGTAAGTTTTATTCTAAATAATTTTAAAATATATTTATATCGCACATATATGCAAAACACAATACAATATATAGGATTCAATTGAACTTTTGTAATATAACTAATAAATATTTGTTTATATCATGTCTCTCGAGAATTGAATAGAATTCAGAGTATTCATAAATTTCTTTATTTTTCAAAGTAATACAAGATTCTTCGTAGTTTCAAGACATTTTAGTGCTTATTTCTGTACATCATTCAAAGAATTAAAGAAAAAATGACTTTGTCACATGACTGTCTCTTTGATACCTAATGAAATTTTATATGTTTGACAGACAAGGCAGTCAAGTAATATTTGAAAATATTAATATATAGGACAAAAAATGATTATTTTTAATATATACTAATATAAATATTAGGCAATGAGCATTGTTTTACAAAATACTTTTTAGAAAATATATATACATATATATATATATATATATATATATATATATATATATATATATATATATATATATATATATATATACATATATATATATATATATATATATATATATATATATATATATATATATATATATATATATATATATATATATATATATATATATATATATATATATATATATATATATATATATATATATATATATATATATATATATATATATATATATATATATATATATATATATATATATATATATATATACATTCATGTATACATACACACATATATATACATATATACATACATACTTATATACATACCTACATACATACATACATATACATATATATATATATATATACATATATATACATATATATATATACATACATATATACACACACATACATGTACACACACACACACACATACACACATACATACATATATAGATACATACATACATACATATATATATGCATATATATATATATATATATATAGATATATATATATATATATATATATATATATATATACATATTAAGGGTATGTGTCTGTAACACGGCAAAAACCTATATTATTATGCATTTTATATGCATATGTGATTGGGCGAAATGACTAGGAAGGAGGCATTTTACTTTGGCATTAGAAAAAAGAAAGGTACTTGCCTTTTCATGTGTAATTGTTTTTCATTTTTACACCATATTTTCAAGATTTATCTAGATTATTTTTACATTAAATGAAGGTGAATTTCATCAGTTTACTTTTTTTTGTCATGTAGATGTACGGTCCAAAAATGTGTTCTAAAACGCGATCAATAGATGTAATGCAAGGCAATCACTTAAAACGCACTTCTCAACTGATTGCCGGTTATTAATGTGTCACAAACATCAGAAAATGTACCATTCTCCCATTTCAATCGATAGATATTCTCCGGGAATAAGGACTAGCTTTCGTGAGCGTTAGATTAACGATATGCACACAAAACCTAGTGTTTGTGAATACTATCATTCCAGGTACATCTGATGAATACTTAATTACACTTATATACATGGATTTCCTGAAAAAAGTATTTAGTTAATGCGTTTGCTTAAAGATATGTCTATGATTTGAAAAGTTTTTTATGACCATTTATCTTCCATGAAGGTAATGAATTTCAGTAAAATGAAAATCAATATTATTTTTACATTTGGTATTTTGTAAAAATAATAGGAAAAACGAATCACAAATTGTATTTAAACATTTAAATAAAATAAAATATCAAATGCTGATTAATACATAAATACTTTGGAATAGATTTATCGGATCTAGTTCATTTTTTATATTATTTATTTGTTAATTCCTCATAGTTTATTCTTCGAGCCTAAAAGTTAATGTAAACTTAAATTTATTCTTAATGTTTTATATAAGTGACATTATACATAATTACATATAATATCGTTTGCGTGACAGTATAATTCTTTTATACAAATAATAACTTCCGTACGCACATTTTCTACCTTTAAGATTAAAGTTAATTTGGGGAGAAGTTTCAAAATACGTGAGCACGGAATCACTAGCTAATTGAAATCTTCCTATTCAACTGTAATTACTACTGCAAAATAATGTTACTAAAACATATTGCATTTTAAAAAAAGTTTTACAAATTTAAAATAAAATGTTACAGTTTATCAATATCTTAAAAGTACACATATGTACATTTAATGTAAAGGTTCCTATGTACATTTTTAATGATATATATATTGGTGGGTTTATGGATGTTGTGTACATTTAAAATTTCTTGCTTTTTATTGGGAATGGTTGCATCACCTTTGGAGGTTAGATCTTCTCAGACTTGGCCAGCCTCTAACAGAATTATGTTTGGAATCTTGGAGAAGGTTGCAAAAAAAGATCAAATTTAAGTCTCCCCTTGACATTTAATGTATTCGTTAGGAGTTAGATTTGTAAGTTTTGGTAAAGAAATCCTTGCCTTTGCCGAATGAGTTGTGCATTCAAAAATATAAATATTTTTCTCTATTATGTGATGTTTGAATCATTTTCATTTCCGAAAAATTAAGATATTTGCCGATTTCGAAGAATGAGGAGAGGGAGATTAGAGTACTGCTCTTATGTTCCAATGTCAGCACCTTTAAATAACACTATTGCTATGGATATTTGTAATCGTGTCGTACTGTCACTTAGACAAAAAAGATTTAGCCCTCGTTGGGAAAAAGGTTCAAAGTTCTTCAAATTATGCCCTCCAAAAATACAATCTTTGTACACCTACAAGCATTATGCCTTCATATTCCTTCAAATGTATTTGGTAAGTGTTTTATTTGAAACTGTGCTAATAAAAGAAATTTGTAAAAACATTTTTATTAATGATCTGCAGTAAACTTATTGCTGGAATTTGTAGCTAAGTACCCCATGTACAGCTCTTGGGATTTTCATCTTAAACATTATGAATTAGATTAATAAATTGCAGGAGAAAAGGAGGGGGAAATTAGAGTACTGCTCTTATGTTCCAATGTCAGCACCTTTAAATCCCACTATTGGTATGGATATTCGTAATCGTGTCGTACTGTCATTTAGCAGCAGATTTAGCCCTCGTTGAGAAAAAGGAGGGCTTCAAATTATGCTTCCCAAAAATACAATTTTTGTACGTCTACAATCATTATGCCTTCATATTCCTTCAAATGTATTTGGTAAGTGTTTCATTTTAAACTGTGCTAATAAAAGAAATTTGTAAAAACATTTTTATTAATGATCTGCAGTAAACGTATAGCTGAAATTTGTAGCTGAGTACCTCATGTACAGCTATTGGGATTTCCATCTTAAACATTATGAATTAGATTAATAAATTGAAATTCTAAGTAAAATGATTTTCTTCTTTTCGGTGAGATATTTTTAACTATGTTTTGTTAATAAAATTATTTTAAAGAGTTCCAACAACAAACTGTAACTACTCCTTACAGAAAAATTAAGTTATTGCAAAATATAGTGTTTCTGAAAGCAAAGATAGCGGTAAACTGTTTTGTTGGATATTATGGATCTGATACCCCATTAACAAGAGCAAATAGCCAAAAGTTAAACAAGACAATTGTGAAGTATTGTATATATATCATTATTATTCATTTTATCCTAAATGCTTTTAAAGGAATAAGGACTAGCTTTCGTGAGCGTTAGATTAACGATATGCACACAAAACCTAGTGTTTGTGAATACTATCATTCCAGGTACATCTGATGAATACTTAATTACACTTATATACATGGATTTCCTGAAAAAAAGTATTTAGTTAATGCTTTTGCTTAAAGATATATTTATGATTTGAAAAGTTTTTTATGACCATTTATCTTGCATGAAGGTAATGAAAGTCAGTAAAATGAAAATCAAAATTATTTTTACATTTAGCATTTTATAAAAATAATCTGAAAAACGAACCACAAATTGTATTTAAGCATTTAAATAAAATAAAGTTCAAAGGCTGATTATTACATAACTACTTTGGAATAGATTTATCGGATCTAGTTCATTTTTTATATTATTTATATGTTAATACCTCATAGTTTATTCTTCGAGCCTAAAAGTTAATGTAAACTTAAATTTATTCTTAATGTTTTATATAAGTGACGTTATACATAATTACATATAATATCGTTTGCGTGACAGTATAATTCTTTTATACAATTAATAATTTCCGTACGCACATTTTCTACCTTTAAGATTAAAGTTAATTTGGGGAGAAGTTTCAAAATACGTGAGCACGGAATCACTAGTTAATTATAATTTTCATATTCAACTGTAATTAATACTGCAAAACAATGTATTAAAACATATTGCATTTTAAAAACGTTTTACAATTTTAAAAAAAGTACATATATGTACATTTAATGTAAAGATCCCTATGTACATTTTTAATGATATACATATTGGTGGGTTGTTTGGTGTTGTGTACATTTAAAATTTCTTGCTTTTTATGGGGGAGGGTTGCATTGCCTCTATAGGTTAGATTCTCCCAGGCTTGGCCAGAAACTAACAGAATTATGTTTGGAAACATGGAGCAGGTTGCAAAAAAGAACAAATTTTACGTCTCCCCACTGCCATTAATGTATGCGCTACGAGTTAGATTTGTAAGTTTTGGTAAAGAAATCCTTGCCTTTGCCGAATGAGTTGTGCATTCAAAAATATAAATATGTTTCTCTATTATGGGATGTTTGAATCATTTTCATTTCCGAAAAATTAAGATATTTACCGATTTCGAAGAATGAGGAGAGGGAGATTAGAGTACTGCTCTTATGTTCCAATGTCAGCACCTTTAAATCACACTATTGGTATGGGTATTCGTAATCGTGTCGTACTGTCATTTAGACAAAAAAGATTTAGCCCTCGTTGGGCAAAAGGTTCAAAGTTCTTCAAATTATGCCCTCCAAAAATACAATCTTTGTACGCCTACAAGCATTATGCCTTCATATTCCTTCAAATGTATTTGGTAAGCGTTTCATTTGAAACTGTGCTAATAAAAGAAATTTGTAAAAACATTTTTATTAATGATCTGCAGTAAACTTATAGCTGAAATTTGTGGCTGAGTACCTCATATACAGCTATTGGGATTTCCATCTTAAAGAGTATGAATTAGATTAATAAATTGAAGGAGAAAAGGAGGGGGAGATTAGAGTACTGCTCTTATGTTCCAATGACAGCACCTTTAAATCACACTATTGGTATGGATATTCGTAATCGTGTCGTACTGTCATTTAGCAGAATATTTAGCCCTCCTTGAGCAAAAGGTACAGAGTGCTACAAATTATGCACCCAAAAAATCCCCTTTTTGTACGTCTACTATCATTATGCCTTCATATTCCTTCAAATGTATTTGGTAAGTGTTTCATTTGAAACTGTGCTAATGAAAGAAATCTGTAAAAACATTTTTATTAATGATCTGCAGTAAACTTATAGCTGAAATTTGTAGCTGAGTACCTCATGTACAGCTATTGGGATTTCCATCTTAAACATTATGAATTAGATTAATAAATTTCAGAAGAAAAGGGGGGGGGAGATTAGAGTACTGCTCTTATGTTCCAATGTCAGCACCTTTAAATCACACTATTGGTTTTTATATTCGTAATCGTGTTGTACTGTCATTTAGCAGAAGATTTAGTCCTCGTTGAGCAAAAGGTACAGAGTGCTTCAAATTATGCACTCAAATACATTTTTTGTACAATCATTATGCCTTCATATTCCTTCAAATGTTTTTGGTAAGCGTTTCATTTGAAACTATGCTACTGAAAGAAATTTGTAAAAACATTTTTATTAATGATCTGCAGTAAACTTATTGCTGGAATTTGTAGCTAAGTACCCCATGTACAGCTCTTGGGATTTTCATCTTAAACATTATGAATTAGATTAATAAATTGAAATTCTAGGGGGAAATAAGAGTTACTGTTTTTTCCAATGTCACTCCTTTTAAATCGGTATATATTATTCAACTATGTTCTGTTATTTAGGCAGATAAGATTATGCCCTCGATTTGAGCAGGAGTGCTCCAAATACTGCACAAAATATACAATTTTTTGTACAATCATTATGTAAATCTACTTTTTTGCCTTTCATTTGAAACTGTTCTACTTACTGAAAGAAAATTTGTAAAAACATTTTTACCCATTGCAGAAAAATTAAGTTTTATACCTCATGTACAGCAATTGCAAAATATAGTGTTTCTGAAAGCAAAGATTGCGGTAAACTGTTTTGTTGGAGATTACGGATCTGATACCCCATTAAGAAGAGCAAATAGCCAAAAGTTAAACAAGACAATTGTGAAGTATTGTATATATATATCATTATTATTCATTTCATCCTAAATGCTTTTAAACACTCTAAAAGAGCTCTCTATCTTAAATCAGTCGTGATACATAACATAAAGTAGTTCTGCATTTTGTGTAAATCTAAAACTTGAAAACTTAAACTCAACGATGCAGAACCTGTCTGAACCATAACCAGTTATGAATCGAAAAGTACTAAAGTAATACAAATTTAATCAATGTAACACAGAAGAATGATAATCACGTGATTTTGTTACAACGAGATTAAAGATAGTTCAGCAAATTTTAGAGGCAATAATATATATATATATATATATATATATAT
>CM063511.1:130531208-130571208 GCA_032207245.1 Pardosa pseudoannulata
CCAGAAATATGGCACTTATATATATTTAAAAATTTATTAATAATAGTTATATTTTTGTAGCAATAAATATATTATCTTTAAGACAGTACAGGGGTATCCAACAATGCGTAAAAAAAGAAATTTATAAGGTTCAAAGACTCATTAATTAAGGTTGAACTAATTGGTATAATTTAGAAGTAGAAGAACCCGTCTGAAAATGTTGAACGTTTTTCCGTCCATCCAACATACTGCTTGGTCACATCACGTGTTTCTTTGAAAAAAATGTTGTTTTTCTCTTGCTTCTTGTGTGAAATTTAGTTCAACTTTTTCTACGTATATCTTTATTCAGAAGGCAGTAAATAATCTGCAAGAAACGCTCAAAATTTAGGAACTATATTATAAATTGAAAATTATCCAAGGACAAAAACAATATCCATTTTTTCTTCCAATATAGAATACACTAAAACCTAATATCATATTGTATAGTATTTTAAGTTTTCAAATGTAATATAATCCATTTAATTTTCTTTTAATGATTCTTATTAGATTATGTGTGCCGTTTTATTGGAAAGTAATCATACGGTATAGGTTTCTGCCTTTCTTTGCGTGCTCCACTCCAAAGCAGTAAGATTCTATGATACAGTCAGGATATTATCTCGATTTTGACTTTCATTTTATTAGGGTCGATGAAAACATCATAAAAATGTGCTCAAAGACTAAACAGAGGACACAAAAAACAGACATTTCCGTGCATGACTTTCCTCCTCTTCCCCGGGAGTCGTACTGATAACCTAATGTAATCCAATGTGCTTAGACTCAAGCACAATTTACCTCTGGACATTGATATACCCATTTATAAATTGAAGCGCTATAATTCAACCCCTAAGCGAGCAAATGTGTATGCAGACACTAAGAAAATATAAAATGCTAGTAATTTGTCATAGAAAGGAACGTCTTCGAATCACCTGTAAACAGATTGTCTGAGAATTTTTCCTCTTATGGCAACTTCAGTTCTGAACCAGAACTGTGATACAAAAGTATGTGTAATGTAAAGTACACTTGAATTAAGCTATTAAATATTTTTCAAATATGCAAAAATACTTGTTACAATTTAAACAACTGTTGGTAAAAGTTAAAAAGAATATTCGAAATGTTTTTATTTTATTCACTATACTATATTAATCATCTAATTCAAATGCAATTCGAATATAAAATCACCTGTAGCATTCTCGTATGCATTTAAATTCAATTAGTGTATGGTATTTTCTAATGAATTCTAAAACACTTTTCATTTTGGATATATTTTTACATTATCATTTTATATTAGGAACACAGTAATTCGTTATCTTTTTATTAATAAATGTAACTAAAACTCAATAAATTGCTAGAAAAGCGCCAATATATATTTATATAGCACAAATGCACACTCTAACACACATATACACACACATACACACATTATATATATAATATAGGTGAAATTCATCAATAAAAAACCAAGACACATTTTCTGGAGACGATTTATAAATCAATACAACAGGTGAAAAATTTCGGTAACATCGTATACCCACACTTTAAGTAGGGATTTTACTGGTTAAAAGACTACTAATAATAACTAAACACATCTGATCATGTGATAAAAAATACCCATGTCTAAATAGAAGGCGTTTACTATTAGTTCAAGAAGTACAGACAGAGACTGGATTAAATCTATAGCATGCCTGGAGTTAAAAATCAGAATTACCGTGCAAACGCCAATAGCGTAATTTATGAATAGAAATTATTAAATTAATATTAAAATATTTAAATATGGGATGTTAGTATTACGCACACACACATATATACACACACACACACACACATATATATATATATATACATATATATATATATATATATATATATATATATATATATATATATATATATATATATATATATATATATATATATATATATATATATATATATATATATATATATACATATATATATATATATATATATATATATATATATATATATATATATATATATATATATATATATATATATATATATATATATATATATATATATATATATATATATATATATATATACGTGTGTGTATGTGTGTGTGTGTGTGTGTTTCTGTATAAATGATATATGATTGACATACTTATATTATCCAAACAAATTGAAGCAGGTTTTAAAATTTAAATTTTATCTTTATTGCGCTAGACATACATTTGATTTTATATGATATTTTATATGAAACTTTGTATCTAATGATAGTTCATGTTCCAACTTTAAATAAATTTATCATTTTTTAAAAATTTTTTCAACAAGATTAAGTGATATTTTTCTGTGAAAAGCACTTAATTTTTGTTTAATAATTTTTCAAATTTAATGAGGATGATATAAATGTAACTCCTAAAACATAGTTCTGTGAAGTCATATATATCTGTAAATTTATTTGATACAAATATTGAAAATGATATTAAAATTTGGATATTTTAGGAAATTTCTTTTTATATATAGAATTTTTATAACAAAAATTAAACATAAATGGAAACTAATAATGTATTCCTTACTAAACGAATATTTTTAAACCTTAAACATTTTCTAATAATAAAGATTAAATTTTGTACCAGTTGTAAATTAGTAAAATTCTTTATTCGAATTATATTGAATTGGACAATGTATAGATATAGTTTAAAAGCTATTAAAATATAATTTAAAAACTTATTCTGAAATCCATTTATTAATAATAAGATAGGAACAACAATCCATGATTATTATCTATTTGTTTTTCAAGCAATTTAAGCGAGAATTGGTAATTTTAAATATCTTCTCAAAAAAACTTAAAATATTTTAATTCATTCCATTGTTATAATTTTTCAGAGTATTTCATAGAAACGTAAAAGTTACTTAGTTACACAATGAGAAACGTTTGAGAAAAAAGTTTTTATTTAAAAAATCATTTTTTATAAAAAAAATCACTTAAAGTTAGTGAAGAATAAAATACATTATTTCAAAATTCGCTGCCTTCATTCGAAAAGATATTTGAAGGAAAATACGTCAAATTAACTTTTTTTCAAATCGTGAACTTCGGCTCTTAAAGGTAACTGAAAAAAAAGGCAGATATCATAAAAAAATGACAGGGAAAAAAGTACAAGAAATTCACATAGTTCTGATTTTCTTAAGCACCCACTTTCCCTTTTTTATTACACCGGAGAAAAAAAACATTCAGGCAAATGATAGGGTTACACTTAATTCATTACTTCTCGATGATGCAAATTACATACCTTGGCTGCGGTAAAAAATAAAGACTTTTTTCCAACTTACATCGTTTCCAAGGTAACCACTGTAAAATCATGACAGATTTAAGAAATTTAAATTCTTATAATTTTTTTTTCAAAACCTTGCACGGGTAAAAAAATGCACATTTCGTTGTAATCATCAGACCAGGCATAAAAAAGTCATTCTTGATTCGAAAGGAGTACTTTAAATTTCAAGGTACTCGTTTGATTTATAATGCATGACGTTCATATAAATTATCGTTCTTAAATGAGAATAACCAGAAAATTTTTAATTTTATTATTATTATTCTATCAGGATAATAAATGTTCTAAAATCTTATTTTTTAGAGATAGATAAGTTTTATACAATTATATGGTTACCTTATTAATATTTCCCACCCCTTAATATAATTGGAGATATCGATTAAACTTTTGTTTATATGAAGTTATAAAGATATCTTTAGTAAAGGAAATTTTTAAAAAGAAGAGTTTATGAGTTTTTAGCAAGATATTAATTAAACTTTTGTTTATATGATGTTATAAAGATATCTTTAGTAAAGGAAGTTAAAAAAAATATTTTATGAGTTTTTAGCAAGTTTCTATTTCGATACACTAGCATGTGAAGTAAACATGCTTGTAAACTTTTTGAATAACATGCTTGTAAACTTTTAGAATGAAAAAATATATTTTTTTTTTACAACATGTATACTTTTAAAGTCTTTTTCTCTACATTTTCTCATAAAGATTGCTCAGTTCTCTATTTTTCAATATTTTCATACCCATATATTTTTATTATTGAAAGTAAAGTTCATGATATTATTGTAACACATATAAATAGAAAACTGTTTATTTTTTTCTTAATTTAAAGTAATACTATAGGTGCTTGTGTAAATTTCTCTATGTTTTATAATTTATTTATAGATTTTAAATATTATGTAAGAAGTTAAGCATGTGTTTTATAAATAATATTTTGTTCTACTCAGTTTCAGTGAAACTTATTTTTATTTGAAACTTAATTTGTATTTTCTTGTAGAAAGACTTATAAAATATTATTATAATCATTAATATATAAAATATTAATGTATTATTAGAATATATTTTGCAGCTGAAATTTAATCTTGCAAAAAAAAAAGAAAAAGAAATAAAACTTCTTTAATAATTTTAATCAATCTTTATTTAATCAATGAAATTTTTTTATCAATCTATGTATATAAGAAAATTAAAGAACTATTATTAACATATGTTTCTTGTAATTTTAAATAAATTGTTTTGCTGATCAATTTCGGTAAAAATTTGATTTTAATTTAAATGCTTGTTATAGAGTTTGATACTGAAATTGTACGTTGTACAAAAATATAAATTATTTAAAGGAATTTATATTGTAGTTTCTATTATTCACACTATAATAATTAATAAAATTAAATATTAATAAAGGGTAATCATGCTCAAACTGTTCTTAAATATACTTTTCAGTTACAAATAAGTGTTAAACAATTATCTGATTTACAATGTTAGATATTATGAAATAATATATTCCCATACACATGAAATATTTTTTACAGAATTTAAATTCTTTAATTACTCTGGTTGTTAATAAAATCTCGAGATTTAGTTAAATGGTGAAATTTATTTCTATTTTTCTATAAAAATAAGTTTTATACAATTATATGGTTCCTATATTAATATTTTAAACCCCGTAATGTAATTGAAGATCAATAAGTAATGTATATTGATTAAACTTTTGTTTATATGAAGTTATAAAGTATATCTTTAGTAAAGTTCATTTTTTAAAACAATAGTTTATGAGTTTTTAGCAAGTTTCTATTTCGGAACAATACCATGTTAAGCTACATTGAATAAACTGCTTATAAATTTTTACAATGAAAAAATATGCAATGTTTCTTTTTGAAAACATGTATATTTTTAAAGACTTTTTCTTTACATTTCCTTATAAAGATTGTTCAATTCTCAATTTCTATATCTAGATTTTTTTATTATGAGGTAAAGTTTATGATATTATTGTAACATATATAAATAGAAAACTATTTAATATTTTCTTAATTTTAAGTAATACTATACCAAAAATGCAACAAAAACTTGTTTGGTACTAAAATCGTGTCGTTACTAAAATCCCGAGATCTAGTTAAATGGGGAAATTTATTTCTATTTTCCTATAAAAGTAAGTTTTATACAATTATATGGTTCCTATATTAATATTTCAACCCCCTAATTTAATTGAAGATCAATAAGTAATGTATATTGATTAAACTTTTGTTTATATGAAGTTATAAAGTATATCTTTAGTAAAGGAAATTTTTAAAAAGAATAAGTTATGACTTTTTAGCAAGTTTCTATTTCGGAACACTAACATGTTAAACTACATTGAATAAAATGCTTCTTAATTTGTACCGTAACAAAAACATGCAATGTTTCTTTTTGAAAACATGTATATTTTTAAAGATTTTTCTTATATATATTGTTCCATTGTCTATTTTTCAATATTTAAATATCTAGATTTTTTTTTTATTATTGAAAGTAAAGTGTATGATATTATTGCAATATATATAAATAGAAAACTATTTAATATTTTCTTGATTTTTGTAATACTATATGAAAAATGCAACAAAAATAGACTTGGTATGAATTTTTCTAAGCTTTATAATTTATTTATAGATTGTAATTATAATATAAGAAGTCAAGTATGAATTTTATTAATAAAAATTTTTGCTACTCAGTAGAATTTAAATTCTTTCATAACTTTGGATGTTACTAAAATCCCGAGATCTAGTTAAATGGTGAAATTTATTTCTATTTTTCTGTAAAAAAATACCTTTTGAAATATTATTAATTTGTACGTATACTTTATACGTGTGGTACTATTTGATTTATTGTTTTCTGAAAGGCTTTCTTTTTATGAGTAATAAGAATTTTCGACAGTAAAAGTATATTTCTAATCTTTAAAATCGCCATTAATCTTTTGAAACCTAATTTTTGCGCAATATATTTTTCGCAATAAAATTCCTGCTTTAACCAACTGTTACTATTCTTTAAAATTTTGTCATAACCAACTGTTACGGTCTTTTGAAATTTTGCTGGAAATGTGTATGATCATTAAATTGTTAAGTTAGCTTTTAAGAAAAAACGAATTTTGTTTTGCAATCGCTTTAATCTTGAGGTAAAATTAGTTGACATATTTCTGCAGCAGATGTTAACTCTTATTAATATTAGTAAAACACATAGTAGTAATATAGTAATATTAGTAAAACTCAAAATTTTTTGTGGATCTAATTCTAAAGCACCTATCTTTCTTCTGTGCCATAGATCTCCATGGGCTTGTTGAAACTATTATTCTAAGGCGGGACAACAAACTGCATCTTTCTATATGATATCTAAGCGTTCTAATTGTCATTAAAATACGTAGATGATATCTAAAACCAGTGTCTTAAGATCTAATATATGTATTGAACGTATTGTACTTATTTTAAACTTATTTTGCGCAATATATTTTTCGCAATAAAATTCCTGCTTTAACTAACTGTTACTATTCTTCAAAATTTTGTCATAACCAACTATTACGGTCTTTTGAAATTTCACCGGAAATGTGTCTGATCTTTAAGTTGTTAATTCAGCTTTTAAGAAAAAACAAATTTTGTTTTGCAACAGCTTTATCTTAAAGTAAAATTAGCTGATATATTTCTGCCTCAGTTGCTAAATCTTATTAATATTAATAAAACTCATAGTAGTAATATATAGTATATATTAATAAAACTGAAAAGTTTTTTGTGGATATAATTCGAAATCACCTGTCTTTCTTCTATACTATATATCTCCGTGGGCTTGTTGAAACTATTATTACTAAGGCTTGACAACAAACTGCATCTTTCTATATGGTATCCAAGCTTCCAAATTGCCTTTCAAATAGGTAGATTATATATAAAACCATTGTCTTAAGGTGCAATATACATATTGATATTTTAACTTTTTCTAGCTTTCTTTAGTTTATCATTCTTTGATGTATTATTTTGATCCTACTACAGCCTCCACTCTATAATTTATATCTTGTATTAGAATCTAGTCATTAATAAGTCATTATTAGTTATTCATACTCCCTTATCCATCAATTTATCTAAATGCTTCATGTAGCTTATATATGTATCAAACTTCCTTAACTGTGAAAACTCAATTTGGGTTGGAGTGTTATTATTATTATTATTATTATTATTATTTTGCTACGAAAGTTCAAATAAGACCAAGACATACAGTTTAAATCATTATCTCAGTAGCTATTAATATCCATACTTATACAGGGATTTCAATCCTCAAACTTCAATACTCAACCGGTGTGTTACCTATTTTGCCACCAATTGGTGTTTCTTTGTTAGAGATTATACGGAAATATATGGGGGCACTTAAATAAATAACTTTCTATATGTACCTACTGAGAAGAAAATTATATTTATACCTAAAGATAATAGTATAAAAATTAAACTGACCCATTTGAATTTAGGTGCTTAGAAAACTTATTTTAGATTTAAGTTATGGACATACACATTAAATAACGATTAATGCATAATTTAGTAACGATAACACATGTGTAGTAAAATAGACTACAACTGAGTACATTACTTATCACAAGCTAATTGTTATTACTTAGTAGTGAATAATACTATTTGTTTGTAGGAAAATCACAAATTAAATCAAGCATATTCCTCTGAATAACAATTTTCTTTAATTTTTTTTTACATATGTTATGTTTATATGTAAATTAAATTAAATATACTCATATGTTTACTTAAATTTCCAAAATTTAAAAACATTTATCTTGAAAATGTAAGTAAAATATTTTTTAAATAAAATAAATTTATAAATTATAGTGAAAACTTTCAAAATAACTCGTTATATCTTAACTCATGCCATTTTTACTCTCAAAGAAGATATTGCTTTCAGATATTAATATAAATATACAAAGATTTTATTTAAGTGAGCATTTACACTTAATGTTTTATGTTTTACAATATGAAAAATATTAGTTAAATTATTAATTATTCATAAATTTATATACATATGCATACATGTATAAAAGTAGAACACGCATCCACACACATACACACACGTTTCATTGTTGCAAATAGGTATGTAAACACTAATATTCACCATGTAAATTTATATTTAGATCACGGATTATAAATATAAAATTTGATTCACAGTATCAGTGCTTTAATATTATCCAAGCGTCTCACCACACGTGCTTTAATAAAGTAAGATTAATTAAATATTTAAAGAAAAATGTGGATTGGCTGTGAAATGAAGCTTTGGGACAAATTCAATTGCGAGTTACTTCATCACTAGTGGAAAGAAAACTCCAGACGGTTGGCCAAAACTACATTTGAGTTCTAATAGCCCGGAAAATCTAAGTAACCTCGGCTGCAAAGGTTTTGGAAAGATTTCAAAAAAAACATTGTTACTTATTTTTGAATACCAGCAAGATAGGACATCATCGTTTTGTAATAAGTTTCTTTCAGGATGTCAGTAAATAGTACTGCATTCTAATATTAAAAATAGAATTAAAAAGTATAAGATATTTAATAATTTTATAATATAAACAATCAAGGTTTAAATTATTTATTTCGATACCAACTCTAAACTCAAGTTTTATTATTTTATTAATGGGCATGATAAATTTGACAATTAAAACAATAAAAAACAATACAATTGACAATAAAAACTTGACAATAGCAAATTAGTAGTGTTGTTTAAAGCTAAAGGAAATGATTGGTGTTGGTGTTATGATACTGATAACTTCGTGTTATGATACTGATTGTAGATAAGTTCATTTCCATTCAAAGCAATGATATAATTTATCCCTCTGTCAAAGTGCCGAAACAAGCTAATAAAACAGTGAGATTTCAATAGATTTTTGGGATATTTTATTGTTTTTTGGATGTAAGATTGACTGCATTAATTTATTTTGCATTTTCATTGTTTTATATATAATTCTAAATTTTAGAGAACAATTCAAAAAGTTGGGAATAGATTATTTAAAGTCTATTGTATTATATAGTTAAAAATATTTCTTTCAACGGAACAAGAAGATAAATCTAGTATTTAACTATTGAATTGCTACATAAAAATAAAATATTAACATGTGGATGAGGAGTTCATAATTAAGTAAACCATGTTTTGATACACACAAAATAAATCTTAACTCACTAAAGATAGGTAATTGAAAAGTTTATTCATTTCTAGAAACATTTTGTCAATAATTTAAACTATCAAAAATGTTTCAGCATTTTGGCTTTAAAGAGTAGAAAAAATAATATTTTTATTAAATACATTTTTCTAATTTAATATGTCTTGGATAAATCAAAATTATATTTGCCTTATGTTACTTTTTAAAATGTGAAGTTTTATAACAGAGGTCTCATGAATCCACTCAGATATGTTGTAGTTTATACCCCACTGTGAGACATAATATTTTTCAAGAACCGACTGATATATTTAATGACGCTATTCAACAACTCACTTTTAGTAATTATATTTATTATGTATGACATATTTGCATTTTAAACATATTTAGGGTACCGTGCCTTCTTAAGATTAGAAAAAAAATTCTAAATATTTTTATCCTAATTTAATATGCATTTAGTAATCTTAAAGCTATAAAACAGATGGCTGATAAAAAAAAACTTAGATATGTATTGGTTTATAACTCTTAGCTCACTGAAGATAGATAATTGAAAATTTTATTCATTTGTTGAAAATATGTGATCAATAATTTAAAATATCAAATATATTTTAGTATTTTGACTATAAAGAGTAGAAAAAAGTAATATTTTTTAAATACATATTTCTAATTTAATATTCCTTGGATAAACGAAAGTTATATTTGACTTATGTTACTTTTCTAAAATATGAAGTTTTAAAACAGAGGGCTGATGAATCCACTCAGATTCGTTTTAGTTTATACACACTGTGAGACATATATATTTTTCAAGAAACGAATGATATACTTTCATGATGCTATACAACAACTTTTAGTAATTATATTTATTATGTATCACATGTTTATATTTTAATAATATTTGGGGTACCGTCTCTTCTTAAGATTAGAAAAAAATTCTAAATTTTCATTTCCTATTTTTATATGCATTTAGTAATCTTAAAAAAAACTTTAAAACAGAAGGTCGATGAAGCAACTCAGATATGTATTGGTTTATACCACATTTGCAGACTATCATACGCTATTCTTCCTGAACTGATTGATATAACATATGAGTTTTGTAACTTTACCTACCGGTAACACAATTTTGTTAAGTGGATGGTAACAATGGAATTAGTATATGTGATATGTGCAGTATAAAAATATGATAAGTCTAAAGGGTTTCGTTAAAACAGCATTGCTGTGAGCAACATTTTCTGCATCTAACCACACAATCACCTTGCTTACATTCGATCTGCCGCCTTTAACACACAACACGTGCGTCAGTAAAAATATATTTGCATAAACACTTTTTCATTTTGATACGTTTCAAATCTAATTAAACCGAATGCACATTTGGATGGAAAGAATAAAATAAAAATAGGGTCAGACACTTCATATTGCTAAGAAGTTTATTAAACAATTTATTTTTAACCGTTTCCGGCCAATGTTCCGATAATGGAACATGATTTTAAAATAAAAAATTCATATGCAAAAGATATTTTCAATATTGCTTTTACACGCAGTTGAACATGATATCATAAAGTATTTTTTACATTAAGATTTATTTTGTTTACACAAATATTTATTTTTTACAGCTTTTTTAATTTTACTATTTTTTGTCAATGTTACTCTCAATTACAATGAAATTTACCAAATTTGCAGTTTAAATTTAAAAAACGTAATACTTTAAAATATATTAGAAAACATATCCTAAAGGAATACAACAAAATCAAAATTTTATTTTTTATTTTAAGGGTAAATTTTATGTTTGTACTTCTTTGTTCCATTATTGGAACATTGGCGTTTCAAGGGTTCATTTTTCATTTATGTTCAAAGCATTGTATGATATTTCAAACATTATTTTCTGTTGCATTCAGATAAGAATAGCAACTTTTCTAAAGAAAATAAATAAAGGTGCAAATGGAATTTGCATTCCTTCGAAAGGATTATAATATTGGCCCTTGACATTGATGTTCACTTTAATTCATAACAATAGAATTAAGTTTTTTCTGATAAGGTAGCTAATAAGGTAGCTTTCTGATAAGGAACATATGTGCTGGGGAGAGGGCTTTCACCTGTGCCTTTGGAGGCAAGTGCAATATCGCATAAAAGGTGTGTTATTGCATATGTGTCCTGCAATAGTTATCAGTCCCCTTTGAGATAGAGCTCTTCTTATTTGTATGCAGGATGACTGTGAAAAAGGAGCATGTGTGATTTCTATGTGCTTCATTTATAGAGTTTTCATAAATTTAACACCATGTGTGAAAGGTGCCGTATATAATACAAGATTCTGTGGCCTTTCTAGAAACTCCTTCGGATTCTGATTTGAGACATGTAGATATTTACCAGCTAGAATCCGATGAACCTGGGGGTATCATCAATGAATAAGATATTCATGAAAATAATTTAGATGCTGTTACACCATTCAATGTGTTTAATGGTCCACGTTATTTTGAAATAAAGATATAAGTACTCCAGATGAAGACAAATTTAAGAAGCCGTCTCCAAGGGCCAAGAAGAAACAAAAACTAAAAACCCTGTAGTAAAATGGAAAAAAGTGGAATTTGATAATCCAACAGAATTGGAAAATCCAGTACCAAGGTTGCATAAATCGTATAGTGTCATAATATTTATAAATTTTTCATTATGTCATAAAATAAATAAATAAAACAGTTAATATTAAGACGGTGTTATAATTATTAGAGTTTCTATTAAATATTTTCTTGAGCTTTTTAAAATATGCAAAAATAATCATGTAACACGCCAATGTTCCTATAATGTAACCCGCCTAAAACACCCTCAAAATGTTTTTTCTTTTCTTTAAATGAATATCTTGTTAACGTAGGGTTGGTTAGGGGCCAACTACCAATAAATTTGAAGAAACCGTCACTACAGAATTGTCAGCGAAACTCCACCATCAGAGTTTCGCAGACAAGTTCAAACCGCTTGTTATTCTTTTCATGTGTTTGCTGAATGTAAAATCCAACCAGCAACAACGGCCATATTTAACGAATTAACAAATAAATTCCACCACAATTTCATACTACAAAACAATTGGGCAGTAGCTGCCTAACATTCTATCTAAAAGGTCAAATTCCTCCCATTCCAATAAGTATATTTATGTACTAAATTGGCTGTTTATCATTTTTCTTTTCTTTAAATGAATATCTTTTCGTCAATTGGATTGGGAGATAATACCAAAAATTTGAAGAAACCGTCACTACAGAATTGTCATTCCAGCGGAATAAAAAATACCGATCCATCAGATTGGTAATCAAATGAACCTTTTTCTAGATTTTTCATCTGTTTTGAGAGCATCAATGGGAATTTTTTATGCCATGTTCACTGATAGTTCCAATAGATTTTGTATTTCTATTCTTAAGGTCATTCATCAAACCATAAGTAGTAAAATTTATCAAAAATATTTCTACTTGCAGAGGGTTTGAAACAACAGTCAGGAGGTTATTTATGTATCGAGTACCAAGAGGAGCTATTTCATTTGACTGCTTTCCTACATAAATTTCCATTTTATATGGATAACTATTATTAAAGCAAATCATCCAGATTTTGAATACAAATCGAATTGATTTTCCACGAAGAAACATTTTAGAGGAATGATATCCATAATATGGATTCATTCATTGATTCATCAAGCAATGCTCTACGTAGAGGAGATTATTTCGTTGATGTACAGCGGAAAGAGTCCATTGTTCCCTATTGGGAACATCAATAATTAATAAATAATTCTAGATACGTTTATCCTTATTAATGTCGAATTTCATATATTTTTATAAATTAAAGTTGTTTTAAGTGTTCCAATCGGATTTTAGAAGCATTTTTTTTTTTTATATTTATGAGATTTTTTAATTTGTGCTCTATAGAAAATGATGAAAAGAGTCATTTTTATGATTTTTTTATACGTTTTCTGTTAATCATAGATATATAGCTTCCATTTTAAAAAATCAAGTAGACGTTTTGCTACATTTGCTAATTTGTTTGGATCAATATTGATGAAATTTTAATAATTTTATAAATATTATGTTCCGTATTGGGAACAGTAGACTGTAAAAGGTTTTAACTCAGCATTTTTAATAACAAATATTGTTATGTATCATTATTATTATTATTGACTCATTTGAACATGCATTTAAGTAAAACTAAAATATTTAAAATTACACGTGTGGACTTATATTCGGTTTGATAGTAAAGATGGCTATATGTAAAGTTATTTTCTACAGTTGATAAAAAATTTATACGAAATGTCACATATATATTGTTAATACGATGTTCCTATAAATTACAGGAAGAAATGTAAATCATGTGGGAGAAGCTGTTGATTTATGTTAAAAAACAAGTTCTTTACACTTTTATTCAGGTATATCCGCCGAGCATAAATAAGGATAACATCAAGTGCTAAACCCGGATGGGGTAACTAAGCTTTTCACACTTTTTTTTTGCCTCATTTTTGGAGACCGTGCGAGGAAAATGTTATAGCACAGGCACAGTGTATCACGGAATCTAGGACGTGACATGTTAACCGAACGTGAAACAGACCGTGTTTGCATTTCATAAGACCCACAATTTTTCATTTTGTCACGAAGAATGTTTGAATAACAAAGCGTGTTTTAAAAGAATATTGTTAGCGATTTTCTCTCCTTCCTTACCGCCTTATGACTCGGTTCATGTGGAGAGAGTATGAAAGTGACATAATAAACTTATTTCGCATATTGCCTTTCGAAACTATCAATTTATTTTCGAAAGATTCTCTAGGAAAAATATCCCGTCGGCAATTTATGCGGGAATTCCTGAATTTTAATGTTGTGTGTTACAGGCATAGATTTAAACCGAAAAGCTTAAATTTGGATACTCTACAAAGATAGTAAAACGGTTTTAGCTCAAAACTTTTTTCAATTATATTAATTTTGTTCCTTTATATGTTACAATTTTAAAAATAACTATTCAAATTAATAATTTTTAAAAAAATTCTAAAGTGATATAATAGCATTTATTTTTTTAATTCTTAATTATACAGTAAACATTGGTATAGTTTTGTATTCTACAATGCAATTTATAATATATTTAAAAAATAAAGTCTATTTAAACCGTTAAATTAAATAAATTCAAAAAATTTAAAATTTAAAATTTTTTAAATTATTCTATGTTTTATATTTATTAATATTTATACATATTATATTAATATTTATAAAAGCTTCCTATGCAAGTTTAAGCATACAATTTTTTATACCTCTAAAACTAAATTTTTAAAATATTATTATTCACCTTTAAAATAAAATATGAAAAAAATAACTGACATTTTTTCAATATATATGTAAATAAATAATTTAATTATACAGTAAACATTGGTATACTTTTGTATTTTACAATGCAACCTAAAATATATTCAAAAAGATAAATTCAAATTAAACTGTTAAATAAATTAAAATTCAAAATTTTAAAGTTTTCGAGTTCGAAAATTCTTTATATGTTTTATATTTATTAATATCTATGCATAATTTAATATTTACCGAAACTTATTACGCAAGATTAAATGTAGACATTTTTATATCTTTGAAATTGAATTTTTTAAATATTTTTACTCACCTTTAGAGTAAAACAATAAAATTTTATATATTTCACAATATATATGTATATAAAGAATAAAACCTAATTGATAGTTTCATATATAGTATTGATATACTATATAAAAAAATTAACACTTGTACTTTTTATATGAGAAAATCACTTAATACTTTTCATCCATAAAATTTAAAACAAATAACAAGTAAAATGCAATTTGAAATTTTCTTTTGCTACAGAATATCCCTAGAAAGTAGATAAAATACGTAAATAGCTTATGAAATACTAAAGAATGAAATTTCAAAATTTATCTGTACTTTTAAAAAGCATATATTAATAGTTTAAAGTATTAAAATTTAAATATTTTGACTATATTTGATTAGAAAATATTAGTAAATTATATTAGTGTTTTTTCATTAAATTATATTTGCATTATATTACATTTATTAAAAAAGAAGCTGATATAGCTAGATAGAGAAAGAATATTGATATAATCTCTCAGAACGCTTTTGGATAAAACCATTTTGTAATACTTAAATGAACCATTTCATATAACTTACTATTAATTATATAACTATTACATATAACACTATTTAAATATATATTTATTTGCATTCTTATGCATTATAATATTTAAACTCAATACAGCACTACAACAGAATTAAATATAATAAATCAGTCCAAAAACCCTATCTGAAATTAGCACAGAAAAAAAAATTAAAAATAATTTTTCTATGAGAAATGACGTAGAACAACTTACATTTCGATGAAAAGTATTTTAATTTAACTTCTAATTCTTTAAAATATTCAATAATAAAGAATTATCAAAAATAAATTAATGTTTAGAAATCTTGTAAATCCAACCAGAAATATCACACTACTTCGTTCGCAACTTATAATTTTACACATACCTAATTTCTTTCAGGAAATATAATAGGATATTTCTTATATATATATATATATATATATATATATATATATATATATATATATATATATATATATATATATATATATATATATATATATATATATATATATATATATATATATATATATATATATATATATATATATATATATATATATATATATATATATATATATATATATATATATTATATATATATATATATATATATATATATATATATATATATATATATATATATATATATATATATATATATATATATATATATATATATATATATATATATATATATATATATATATATATATATATATATATATATATATATATATATATATATATATATATATATATATATATATATATATATATATATATATATATATATATATATATATGCTTACACAAATGTAGTTATACATGAAATTATGTGCATATAATTGAGAATTTGATATAAAAAACATTTTAATAAAGAATCTAATAGTTTTAAATATTCAAAACTTAATCAAATTCATTATTATCTAAAATATTTAAATCATTGCCAAGAAACCTATTAAATCTAACCATAAATATAATATACATTCTTTAATAACCAATACTTTTAAACTTACCAAACTTCTTAAATAAGTAACTTCTTAAATATTATTGAAATTTATGATTAATACTGTTATCTAACACTTCACTTTCTTATTTCCATTCTTCTTTTTAACAATATTTTTTCATATATATATATATATATATATATATATATATATATATATATATATATATATATATATATATATATATATATATATATATATATATATATATATATATATATATATATATATATATATATATATATATATATATATATATATATATATATATATATAAGCATATATATAAAGCAGTTATGCATGAAATTGTGTGTACAAAGTGCTCAACATATTTGATATCGTATTGGATTTAATTGGCACCGTTACCAGCACAAAAAAAAATTATATCTGTTTCAAATTTTGCAATTTTTTTAGGATTTAATTAACATATATTAGAATATTTGCAAATTAAGTTTTCTGTTTAACACAAAAATAATAAATTTATTCTTTATAATCATACAAACTTCGTGTTAAATATACAAAAATATATTTAGGTGTTTAAAAAATCAGTATGTAGGTATATAAATATATATAAAAATAACTCAATTTTACTTTATTGATAAGCATGTAAATATATTCTCTTTATTTATTTAAGAAAAATTTAAAACTTCACCCGATCTTAATAGGAATTTTCTGTCATATTTTATCTTAATATTTCGAAACAGTGGGTATGTTTTTACGAAAAATTTTCGCAAATTGGATTATATCTGCTATAAAAAAGTACGCAGTGTCTTAAATTCTATCAGTAAAATCAACAAAATGTTTTAAGAAATCATGTTTTGAAAGATTTAAATTCTGTCACCAGACATAATTTAATAAATTTTGTATTGCATACTGGATTTAGGATTAAAGTAGAATAAAACAACATACTTTTATTTTACTTTATATTTTGGAATATTCGTACTGAATTTGCATTTCAAAATTCTAAAAAATAAAAAGAGGTAACTGAGCAATAAAATTAGATTTTTATTTAAAAATCCTAATACTAAAATAATGATTCCAATAAATTGAATAAATGAGTAAAATTCCAAGAAATGTAATACGAAAAAAAATTGTGAAACCCTTTAGATTTGAAGTAAACATCTATTTATTTATCTTTCAATTAATCAATTTCAAAGTTTTTTTTATGATATAAGAAAAATTTGTTAAAATTTTAAATTAAAATATTAAATTAAAATATTAATTTTAAAACTGTTACTTATTTATCTTAAATACAGCTTGATGAAAAATGTTCCAAATGCATGTTTTTAATGATATTTTATATCGTTTTTCATGCCCACAAGACTGAATTCATCTTTACAAGTTAAAAGGTTACATACCACAAAGAAACTTAACATTGGAATTTTTAAATATCAGTTTGAACATTATGCTAGTTTAAGACTAGTTATTGAATACTTTAGTCATAAAGTCTACATTTACATACGTGTTTATGTATGCACCTAAAATAATTGAAAGCGATTGGCTGTACAATGTAGGAATTTATACACATTAAAATTTCTGTAACACCTATTTTTGCCTCGTAGATTTTAATAACTATGCTGACTGTATGTAATAAAGAGTCAATATAACTAGAATAAAATCTGTCTTTATACAATAATACAACAAAAAATATCAATGTGTTTATTTGCAACTGAAGCACTGCTTTTTAAATCCATTTTTAGAAATAAAAAAATTTAATATATTATATGTAGAGAATAAATTTGAAGTTTTCCTCTTATTTTGCTTACTGATAAGAAGTAAACAACTATTGTAATTGCTAAATCTTCAATTTATAACAAAATAACTATAAAATGAGAAACACAATATAACGAATATTAATGCTGCAAGTCAGTAGTATTTGGAGACCACTCAGATACATCATTACTTTGAGTAGTAAATTCATTTTGAACCTATAAGAGAATCTACATTGCAGAACCTTTAAGAGAATCTACATCTGAGGCTTAAAGCGTCCTACATTGACGTGCATGAAACATGAGGAAAGTGGTGGATGATGACAAAGTTCTTCTTCAACGTTAGTTTTAAGAAAGTTGTAAACAGGAAGGAGAATATGTGTAAAGGCAGTTCATCTTGGCTTTGTAATCATTTGAAATATCTAATTAGTTTTGATATACCAAGAACCATTCCTATACAAAAATATATTTTACGACATGTTTTCAGCATTTCTCCTGACACATTGAGGTCAGTTATAGAACAGGCTATGTAACGATTTCAAATGTTACATGAAATTGATGACAGTCATGCTCAACATGTACAGTGGCAATTTTTCAACGTGAGAAATCTTCTCCAAATGTATAATTCATTAAAAAAAACACTATCTAGCGGTGAAACTTATGAACATATTTATATTAACTTACACAAATTCCATCCTTTTATTATGTCCAACTCAACATTTCATAACTTTCTGAACATTAGTTTTGACTGTATACGTCTTTAAAGTAAAAGTAAAATGATGACTTGAACATATCTTGTTATAGTAAAATGATAGCCATCTTGTTGGACACGTCATGGTATAGTAAATATTTTTAACTATAGTAAATATTTTCGAAATGTTTTTTCCATCAAATATCACCCTCTGGTATTTTTATTTGAAAACTTTTTTTATGCGCTCAAACAAATTCTCATCATTTCATTATGTCCTGCACAACATTTCATAACTTTCTGAACTCTAGATTCGATTGTATACATTTTTAAATTAAAAGTGAAATGATAGCCATGTTCTTCAACACGTTTTGGTATAGTAATTATTTTAAATGTAGCAAATATTTGGTAAATGCTTCTTCCATCAAAAATCACCCTCTGGTGGTTATATTTTGAAACCTTTTTCGTTCTCTTAATTGAATTTTGATCTTTTCATTATGTCCTACACAACATCTTATAACTTTCTGAACATTAGATTCAACTGTATACGTCTTTAAATGAAAAGTGAAATGATAGCCGTCTTGTTCAAGACATTTTTGTATAGTAAATTGTTTACTGTAGTAAATGTTTCCTAATTACTTCTTCTATCAAAACTTACTCTCTAGTGGTTAGATTTTGAAACCTTTTTATTCAATCAAACAAATTCCCACCCATTCATTATGCCCTACAGAACATTTCATAAATTTCTGAACACTAGTTTTGACAGTATACGTCTTTAAAGTAAAAGTAAAATGATGACTTGAACACATCTTGTTATAGTAAAATTATAGCCATCTTGTTAAACACGTCATGGTATTGTAAATATTTTTAACTATAGAAAATATTTTCGAAATGTTTTTCCACCAAAAATTACCTTCTGGTATTTTTTATTTGAAAATTTTTTGTATACGCTCAAACAAATTCCCATCATTTCATTGTGTCCTACACAACATTTCATAACTTTCTGAACACTAGATTCGACTGTATACTTCTTTAAATTAAAAGTGAAATGATAGACGTCTTGTTGAATACGTCTTGGTAGAGTAATTTTTTTAAATGTAGCAAATATTTGGTAAATGCTTCTTCCATCAAAAATCACCCTCTGGTGGTTATATTTTGAAACCTTTTTTATTATCTGAATCAAATGCCTATCTTTTCATTATGTCCTACACAACATTTCATAACTTTCTGAACATTAGTTTTGACTGTATACGTCTTTAAAGTAAAAGTAAAATGATGACTTGAACACTTCTTGTTATAATAAAATTATAGCCATCTTGTTAAACACGTCATGGTATAGTAAATATTTTTAGCTATAGTAAATATTTTCGAAATGTTTTTCCATCAAAAATCACCCTCTGGTATTTTTTATTTGAAAAATTTTGTATACGCTCAAACAAATTTCCATCATTTCATTGTGTTCTACACAACATTTCATAACTTTCTGAACACTAGATTCGACAGTATAGTTCTTTAAATTAAAAGTGAAATGATAGCCATCTTGATGATCACGTCTTGGTATAGTAATTTTTTTAAATGTAGCAAATATTTGGTAAATGCTTCTTCCATCAAAAATCACCCTATGATGGTTATATTTTGAAACCTTTTTTATTCCCTCAATCAAATTCCGATCTTTTGATTATGTCCTACACAACATCTCATAACTTTCTGAATATTGGATTCGACTGTATACGTCTTTAAATGAAGAGTGAAATGATAGCAGTCTTGTTCATCACGTTTTTGTGTAGTAAATCTTTTACTGCAGTAAATGTTTCCTAAGTGCTTCTTCTATGAAAAAAACCCTCTAGTGGTTAGATTTTAGTGGTTTAACTATCTTAAATGTTTGCTAAATGTTTTTATGCTTCAAAAATCACACTCTAATAGTTATATATTGAATCCTTTTTTATTCGTGAAACAAATTCCCATACTATCATCATGTCCTACATATCATTTCATAACTTTCTGTACATTAGATTCTATTGTATATGTCCTCAAATTAAAAGTGAAATGATAGCAGGCTTCCTGATCAGGTCTTATTATAGTAAATTTTTTAACTGTATTAAATGCTTGCTAAATGCTTCTTCCATCAAAAATCGACCTCTGTTGGTTATATTTCGAAACTTTTTTATTAGCTCAAATTACCATCCTTTGATTATGTCCCACACAAAATTTCATAACTTTCTGAACATTAGTTTCCACTGTATACTTATTTAAATTAAAAGAAAAATTTTGGCCTACTTGTGAAACAAGTCTTGTTATAGTGAATTGTTTAACTACAGTAAATGACTCAGCGACTCAGTGAAAATGGTACACAGAACTTCCTGGGCCTAGCCTTCTAGTTCTGACCTACGTAGGAGATTACACAAACAACTAAACATTACAATTTGACTACGAATGGGGCAAATGAATAAAATAGGCAATGGATGGTTGAGTTTTGTCAGGAAAAAGTAAAGACTGTAATTATAGTAAATGTTTGCTAAATGATTTTTACATCAAATATCACCCTCTGGTGCTGATATTTTGAAACTCTCTCAAAATATTTCTATTCTTCCATTAGGTACTACAGAATTTTTCATAATTTTCTGAAAAACAGTTTCGAATGTATACATGTTGAAAGAAGTTGAATTAAATTATGGGCAGGCTGCATTAATAAAACGCATGATTGTGTCATGATTATGATATGAACTATTAAACCAAAATTGTACTGAATTACTGTTCTCTCTTGATTTCAATAAATTGAACTACTGTGGGAAATATCTTATGCTTATGCAAGATCTTAATGGAAAACTTCATTCTGAAGTCGTTCGGCTTGTTCATCACCAACATTATGCACCTTCATCCCGCAATATTCATACTTAGTATGGAAATATAGACTTCCCACACAAAATTTTAAGGTATTCTTGAACATTTTTTTATTATAGTAAAATATTTAAATTTAAAATTCAAAAAATTCATTGCCTAAAAAATATGAATACAAGTCATAAAATATTACTTTAAATAACATCACTATTAGTGGTTTATGTACTCGATTATTAGTGATATTTTCCACAGAATCACCTAACACGCTATTTGAAAAACTACGATAAGTCGAAAAATAAAATACTGTAATTCTTAAATAAAATATTATAGTAAAAAAATTAGTCAAATTTACTCTAGCAACAATTTTTAAAAAAAAATCCAACAAATATTCTAATTGATAAATAAAAGAACAAAAAAAGTTCTATTTTTCCATTTATAATTTTTCTGTTTTGAAAGTTAATAAATTTTCATATTTCATCAGTTCCTTAGATGTAGAATTCTATTATTAAATTAAATTATTTTTTGTAACGCATATGCAATGATAATTATGAATATAACATTAAAACTGTAAATTACTTAACTTTTTTCAATTTTTACTACTGTGGTCTATCTTATGCTTATGACCAACAAAACTTTTGGTCCTGTTGTTTTCATGTAAACATATTCATACTTATTGCAGTAAAGAGGTAATACATATTAAAAAACTAACTCATTGTCAAGATATTGGTAATTTTAGATCTAGAAACAATTATGTAAGAAGGGTTTTTCTAGTGAAATATCGTTCGAATGTGCCCATCACAAATATCTAAATCATACTTAGATCATTTTCAATGTCACTTAACCTTTCTCTAGTTGTTTAGAAATACAGTGATATTTCTACCAGGCATGCAAAGGAATATTCTTGGGCATTTTATGCATCTTTTTGCAATCTACAATTAGTTGTCATTAATGTTAAACTAATTAAAATATAAAGAAATTAGTTCAACAACTTAATAGTTTCGATTTGGAGTGCTACGGTCTACTTTTTTCAACACAAGGGCTGATGAAACCGGGATGTATTGCTGATTCCAACCAGCTACGAACTTTAAAACTACACTGGGACTAACTTCCTTATATAAATATTAAATATAGGTAATAAATAAGCCTAAGTTATAATTATGAAATATAAAAGTATAATTTCAGTCATATATATGTATATCTATATATGCAACAATATTTTATTAAACAAAATATCCAACTTAATTGTAATTATGTTCGAGAATAAATATTTGGAGATATTGTAAATAAAATGACATCTTTTGACAAAAAGAATTTAGTTTTTTCTTTTAATCTTGGTAAATGTTGGGGTTTACAAAAATGCCGAATTCAGTTCTACTTAACTTCATTATTCTTATATCTACGTTCCTTACTTAGTTTCTATTATTAAACTCACCACATGTTATACACTCAACACCTCTGCTTGCCAGGCTTACTTGTGCCCCTATGACTTAATATAATTGAATATAAAACGTTTAGTAGCAGAACAGTAACGATGTATTGTTTAGACACTTTTGATTAAAATTTTTACTGCTTTCTTCAAAGGCCAAACAACTGACTTTTAACCAATGTGAATATAACTGTATGTTTGTAGTAGATAAAAAATGACATATGTATACACACACACACACACACACACACACACACACACATATATATATATATATATATATATATATATATATATATATATATATATATATATATATATATATATATATATATATATTCTTTTATATAAATATATATATTTATAATATATTATATATTTATATATATATAAAAAATATACATATATATAATATATATATTATATATATAATATATATTATATATATATTTATATATATATTTTATTTAAATATATATAAATATTAAAATAATATTTTAAAATATAAAATGTATTTTTATATGTAAAAAAAGAATTGTATAAAAAAAAAAACTTTTTTTAAATATATAAAATATATCTATTATATATAAAATATATATATTATATTGTCTGTGTGTATAGAATGAAGAAATTCAGTAAAATAATCGCAGTTTTTTACTTTTTATTAAAAAATTTGAGGAAAATTTAGCTCTTATTAATTAACTATATTTCTGTAGAGCACATTCTTTAGCCACATGGATAAAAATTATTTCGTTTAGCAGCACGTGTCTTCCCAAGTATTTAATATATTTATTTAAATTTTTAGAGCGATATTTCTAAAATAAAATGTAAATTTTTTACATGTGTTTAAAAAAGTACACGTATTGAGTGAAAATAAAACAAATAGTCGTATCCTAGACTTTTTTTTAAATGATGGATACAGAAATTGCATATACTATTATTCAAATTTACTGAAACATACAGATACTTTGAAGCTTTTTCTAGTAGAGAATGAAGAAATTTCTACCAAGTATACTTTAACTATTCGTTGATCTCGTAAAAGCACCAATGACTTATTTCTATTAAAAAATTTGAGGAAAAACATTTAGCTCTTATTAAATTATACAAACGTTTCATTCAGTAGTTTGTTGGAAAATCGAAAAAAGTTCAAAAATAGCAAGGGATCCAATATGTAAATACTCAATAAAATTTTTTGTTTATAAATTATATATTTATTTAATTTTTAGAGCGATATTTCTAAAATAAAATGTAAATTTTTTTAATGTGTTTAAAAAAATACACTATTAAAAATGAACAAATAGTCGTATAGTTTTTTTAGAATATGGATAAAATTGCAAATATATTATTAAAAATTTATAACATAAGATACTTTGAATTTTTCTAGTAAAAACATTTTAAAGTATATTTAACTATTCGTGATTGTAAAAGCAAATACTTATTTCTATTAAAAATTTAGAAAAACATTAGCTTTTATTAAATTAAAAATATTTCATTAAGTATTTGTTTAAAAATCGAAAAAGAAGTTCAAAAATAGCAAGGGATCGCAATAATGTGTCAATACTCTGTATGTTCTACCAAATTACAAGATATTAATATAAATAATATGGTAAATTATATACTTTAATGACACATAAGAAAACTTAATCTTAAAATGATTATTAAACGTCTAAAAGATGTTCTTACATCTAAAAAAATATTCAAGTTTATGTTCCTAAATTTAAGGAATGACTTTACTGAATTTTATAATTAGAAAATTCGTATAGTTTATACTCATATCTTTGTGGTTTTTGAAATGCATATTGCAAATACCTTAATTTTTTGAATAATTTATCTTAGCACTTTAATTTAATTAGTAATATATTGTAGTATTTTGTAATATGTCTTAAAGTATTTTCGTTAAAGTGCTATATATTTAAAAGTATAATTTCGTGAAATTTCTTAAAAGAGTAATTAATGCAATGAGACACATTTTTAAATGTATTAATCAGGAAGGAGAAAACATCTAAATGCAAAAAAAAAAATCTGCTATTTAAAAACGGTTATTTAATAAGGAAAAATAGATTAATTAAAGATTGTGATTTAAAAGTAAGGATAAAGCAGACAATTCTTATAGTTTATACTCATATCTTTGCAGGTTTTTGAAATACATGTTGATAAATACCTTAATTGTTTGAATAATTTACCTTAGATAATTTTATTTAATTAATAATTTATTGTATGCAGTATGATTTATTATATTATAGTTTTAGTAAGTATTCTGTAATGTCTTAAAGTATTTTCATTAAAGTGCTATGTATTTAAAAGTATAATTCTATGAAATTTTTTAAAAGAACAATTAATGCAACGAGGCACATTTTTAAATGTATTTATCAGGAAGGAGAAAAAATCTAAATTTAAAAAAAAAATTTAAATCTTCTATTTAAAAACGGTTGCTTAATAAGAAAAATAGATTAATTAAAGATTGTGATTTAAACGTAAACATACAGCAGTAAGCATAAAATGTGTCAAAATTCACTTTAGTTTGTATTTTGTAATATGTCTTTCAATTTTCATTAAAGTGCTGTATATTTAAAAATAGAGTGTTTGTGATATTTCTTAAAAGAATAATTAATGCAATGAGGCACATTTTAAATGTATTAATCAGGAAGCAGAAAACATCTATACGTAAAAAAAAACATAGAAAAAATTCTGCTGTTTAAAATCGGTTGTTTTTAATAAGGAAAAACTAATTAATTAAAGATTGTGATTTAAAAGTAAGGATAAAGCAGTTAGCATAAAAGAAATCATAAAACTTGTTTGAATCAAAATTTATTTATTAGTTAGTTAGTATGATTTATTATATTATAGTTTTAGTAAGTATTCTGTAATGTCTTAAAGTATTTTCATTAAAGTGCTATGTATTTAAAAGTATAATTCTATGAAATTTTTTAAAAGAACAATTAATGCAACGAGGCACATTTTTAAATGTATTAATCAAGAAGGAGAAAACATCTAAATGCAAAAAGTATATAAAAAATCTTCTATTTAAAAACGGTTGTTTAATAAGGAAAAATAGATTAATTAAAGATTGTGATTTAAAAGTAAAGATACAGCAGTTGGCATAAAATGTTTCAAAATTTGTTTTAGTTAGTATTTTGTAATATGTATTTTAATTTTCATTAAAGTGCTGTATATTTAAAAGTATAATTCTGTGAAATTTCTTAAAAGAACAATTAATGCAACGAGGCACATTTTTAAATGGATTAATCAGGAAGGAGAAAACATCTAAATGCAAAAAAAAAATATAAAAAATCTTCTATTTAAAAACGGTTGTTTAATAAGGAAAAATAGATTAATTAAAGATTGTGATTTAAAAGTAAAGATACAGCAGTTGGCATAAAATGTTTCAAAATTTGTTTTAGTTAGTATTTTGTAATATGTCTTTCAATTTTCATTAAAGTGCTATATATTTAAAAGTATAATTCTATGAAATTTCTTAAAAGGACAATTAATGCAACGAGGCACATTTTTAAATGTATTAATCAGGAAGGAGAAAACATCTAAATGCAAAAAAAAAATATAAAAAATCTTCTATTTAAAAACGGTTGTTTAATAAGGAAAAATAGATTAATTAAAGATTGTAATTTAAAAGTAAGGATAAAGCAGTTAGCATAAAATGCTTCAAAATTTACTTTAGTTAGTATTTTTTAATATGTATTTTAATTTTCATTAAAGTGCTATATATTTAAATGTATAATTCTATGAAATATCTTAAAAGAATAATTAATGCAATGAGGCACATTTTTAAATGTGTTCATCAGGAAGGAGAAAACATCTAAATGCAAAAAAAAAATATAAAAAATCTTCTATTTAAAAACGGTTGTTTAATAAGGAAAAATAGATTAATTAAAGATTGTGATTTAAAAGTAAGGATAAAGCAGTTATCATAAAATGTATCAAAATTTACTTTAGTTGATATTTTTTAATATGTATTTCAATTTTCATTAAAGTGCTATATATTTAAATGTATAATTCTATGAAATATCTTAAAAGAATAATTAATGCAATGAGGCACATTTTTAAATGTGTTCATCAGGAAGGAGAAAACATCTAGATATATTAAAAAATATTTTAAAAAATCTGCTATTTAAAAACTGTTGTTTAATAAGGAAAAATAGATTAATTAAAGATTGTGATTTAAAAGTAAGGATAAAGCAGTTATCATAAAATGTATCAAAATTTACTTTAGTTGATATTTTTTAATATGTATTTCAATTTTCATTAAAGTGCTATATATTTAAATGTATAATTCTATGAAATATCTTAAAAGAATAATTAATGCAATGAGGCACATTTTTAAATGTGTTCATCAGGAAGGAGAAAACATCTAGATATATTAAAAAATATTTTAAAAAATCTGCTATTTAAAAACTGTTGTTTAATAAGGAAAAATAGATTAATTAAAGATTGTGATTTAAAAGTAAGGATAAAGCAGTTATCATAAAATGTATCAAAATTTACTTTAGTTGATATTTTTTAATATGTATTTCAATTTTCATTAAAGTGCTATATATTTAAAAGTATAATTCTATGAAATTTCTTAAAAGAACAATTAATGCAACGAGGCACATTTTTAAATGTGTTCATCAGGAAGGAGAAAAACATCTAGATATATTAAAAAATATTTTAAAAAATCTTCTATTTAAAAACGGTTGTTTAATAAGGAAAAATAGATTAATTAAAGATTGTGATTTAAAAGTAAAGATACAGCAGTTGGCATAAAATGTTTCAAAATTTGTTTTAGTTAGTATTTTTTAATATGTATTTTAATTTTCATTAAAGTGCTGTATATTTAAAAGTATAATTCTATGAAATTTCTTAAAAGAATAATTAATGCAATGAGGCACATTTTTAAATGTGTTAATCAGGAAGGAGAAAACATCTAGATGTATTAAAAAGTATTTAAAAAAATATGGTATTTAAAAACTGTTGTTTAATGAGGAAAAATATATTAATTAAAGATTGTGATTTAAAAGTAAGGATAAAGCAGTTAGCATAAAATGCTTCAAAATTTACTTTAGTTAGTATTTTTTAATATGTATTTTAATTTTCATTAAAGTGCTGTATATTTAAATGTATAATTCTATGAAATATCTTAAAAGAATAATTAATGCAATGAGGCACATTTTTAAATGTGTTCATCAGGAAGGAGAAAACATCTAGATATATTAAAAAATATTTTAAAAAATCTGCTATTTAAAAACTGTTGTTTAATAAGGAAAAATAGATTAATTAAAGATTGTGATTTAAAAGTAAGGATAAAGCAGTTAGCATAAAATGCTTCAAAATTTACTCTTCGTCCAAGTAAACAAACCATTTCGTACAGAGAAAAACAAAGTGCATCCTTATCTCCACATTACCAGAGATATTTTATGACACTTTTTACAGTCTTTGTTTTCACAGCTGCGAAGTATGTTGATTTATTGTTTACATAAAAGGAGTGTAAAAAGACAAGTATTTTGTTAAAGCCCTAAATTGTCAGACAACGTTGTTTTTTTACTTCATTGTTTCTCCAAGATAACATTACAAAAATGTAATAACATTTCACTTTAATTAAAAATATTTTCCTAAGAGAAATACAGGAAAACAAATTGATTATATTCTTTTAAATGAGCAAAGAGATATTTTGTAAAATCTTCCCTTTTAACGGTTGGAATGAGCAGCAAGCATTAAATTTATAAACATACTTTTTTATGTTTTAATAATTTTAACGAATGTTGAAGAAAGAGACAATGAATAAACATGAGGTGTTTTCCCCTATTTCATTAAAATAAATGATATTTTAATGTAAGGAGGCAGCTAAAACAAAAGAACATTTAACAAATAGAGAGAGCTAAAACAAAAGAACATTTATTAAATTGAGAAACAAATGATAAGCATATACATTTAATACAATCATGTAAATAGTTGTTTTTAGATAGATATATACATACATTAAATATTCAAAACTTTTTCTGTATAGATCAACTCGTTTGTTTGTGTGCTTTTCAGCATTAGAATTTAGTAAATTTTAAAATTTTAGTTTACATCAAAACATGTTTTTACTAGTAAAAATTCCATGCATTGCTACTAAATTCAAACAATTTAAAAATTAATATAGAGATTAGCATGAATTCATGTCTTATTTAAATTTTAACTTACGTTCTACTAATAGAAAGATTTGCATTATTAATTCCATAAAATTTTTCATTAAAATGAATGTTGAAATCTAAAAGAATATTTCTATTCAAAATAATTTTTCCGCTTTTATTGTCGTGCAATTTCTATAAAAGTCAAAGATCAAATGTTTCCTAAATAATAATATTTTCATCTACGGTTTTTACTTGTTTTAAATGATAAAATAGATCTGAGATATATTTGGACTAAAGGCTGTTTAATTGCAATTAATGTTCCCTTATAAAAACAAGTTTCATTGAGGGAAATTGTTTGGGATAACAAGTAACTTGCTATAAATCGAAAGTCGCATTCCAAGGTAGATTTTTTTTGTTGCCTATCCACACTATTTTACTTTATTACTTCTTTACTGCTGTTATTTTTTTCATGAAAAAAAAAAACTATTTCGTGACATTCTCCAGTAACTTCTATTGGCTGTAGTTGATCTATCTGAGTTTAAATATGCCTTTCCGAGATAAATACAGTGCAGGTGAATTTATTTCCAGTAATATATAATTTTATTTGAAATATTAAAAACCTTGTGTTAGCAATCTGTGATTAACTAGAAGTTGTTTACAGCCTTTAAAATGGATATCAATATATTTAATTCATATATACATATAATCTAGATTCTACAAGATTTGAATAATGTATTAATAACATACTATGTTCGTGTTTTATAAACAATTTTTAACTCAAATTTATTTTAAAGGAATTACCAGAGGTGTTTGAGCTGTGAAACGATACTTTAGTATAGGCACAATTTTGTGTGTGTGTGTGTGTGTGTGTATATATATATATATATATATATATATATATATATATACTTGCAAAGACTTAAATGTACCAATACTCTTTTAAATTAGTATATGTAGGGGGCGTTCACAAATGATTTTACTTTAGGTTTGGTTTAGTTTGGTTTGGAGTGCTACGGTCTACTTTTTACAACACGGATTTTATTTTAGGAGAGGACGTGATATTGTCACAGATTGTGACAAGGTGGAGAGCGGGTAACACGAACTGTGACATCAAATGTTTCGGTTAAATGAAAAGAGTTTAAAATCTGCCTTTTGAATTTTGAAGTTATTTCATAGCTACCAAAATCTGAAGACATTTTCTTAACTGGGTTGAAAGCAGCTTTCATGTGATTTATTTTTCACATACTTTTCTTTCAGTGTTAAAAAAATTGTATTCAGAATATGGTAGTAGGAGAAATTATTTACTTAAGAAAACCTTAGCATTTCCTACCCTAGAAATGTCCAACATAAATAAATCCCCACATGTGAGTAAATAGTATAAATAGAAGTGACACAAACTGGTTTATCTTATTTTTTTCTATAGAGTAGAACAAGATATGTTTTTCAAAGGCAATTTGAAATGGATGACCAGTAACCATCCTGCAGAAATCAAAATATTTTTTTTCTATTTTGAGTGTAAACAATGCACCTTTCTCTCTTCTCTCCCACATATATCATTCTGACTAGGGAGGTATGTTGCAATCATTCTTGAATATTCAAGTGGCTGTAATTTTGTCTTTAATTGACTAGATTTCTTGGCGAGGTTATTTAACAAAACGGAAGTAATTGCAATGATATAAAAATATTAATAATGGATAAAAAACCAAAAACTTTATTTCTCATTGATGACTCCCTCATATATCATTGTGACAAGGGGTGCACATGACGCAATCTTCAGTTTTCAAGAATCTGCACAAATTTTGTCTTTTTTTTTTTTGGCTAGTTTTTTAAACAAAAACTGAAGTAATTACAAAAATATAAAAATATTAATAAAATATATAAAATATAAAAACTGAATATTTCACTGATGACTTTTTTCCCATGAAAACAGAATGCTTTGTGGAGCGAAAAAATAATAGTTAATAAATAGAATAAAATACAATGCAAAAACAGACAAGGCAGATAAATCGGCAGAGACATCGATCTCAAAACTTGAAGGTTGTAAGCTTGTTTCTAGTGCTGGATAAAGGTCCACCTTGTTCATTACTAGGGGCTTTAGATCGTAAAATAGAATTATGCTCTCGACGTCCTCCATGTTCTGATATGGTATCACTGAGGTGGTAGACAAATCTTATGAAAATTTTTCTTGATCTCTGTTTCTAAATTACGAAGACTCAATTGGAGAATTTTAACAAAAAAAACCAATAACTCTTATTAAAAATATTTAAAACATTTTAAATCCTTACATACATAATGCATTTAAAAACATGTAGGTAATAGCTATTAATTTCCTCATGTTTTTAGAATAGTGTAGTCCAGTCAAACGAAACGTATGTAACCATTACACGTCGCATTTAATTTATGCAGTAATAAATGACAACGAAATAGGTGATATACTTGCAAATATCATTTTTGTGAAACTCTTATAATGTTTTTATCTTTTTACCAATATTTTCATTATATAGAAATAATAAAAGAATTATTAAATCATTTATTTAGAATTTGGCATAAAATGTTGCTCTTTATAATATTTTGTTTACACAGAAGTGCATTAAATTGTAATTTCAGTCTTGATGTTGTTGTTAGTTATACCTCTGGTGTAGGATACCCTACGCGAGGTCCAAAACGCTCCAATGCACCAGATATCTATAGATCAGATCCGGCTCATCCTGCAGCTGCCTCCAGATGGCACCAAGACAATTAAAAAGGTGAGCAGGACTAGTAGAAAGTTGACAGGAACAAGGAGAGAAAATTCTCTCCTCATTCAAGTACCAAAAACATTTTAACACACTGTGTACAGGTACATTTTACAGAAGAATTGTACCTGGAGCGGTCATTTTGCAGTCGTAAATTTAGTTAATCAGTTAAATCTCAGCAGATTTAAAATTATTTAATTTTTTAACCAACTTTCCGTATTTTATATTGAAATATATAAACAAATATATATATATATATAATATAATATATATATATAAATAATAAATATATATAATATATAAATAATATATATATATATATATATATAATATATATATATATATATATATATATGTATATATATATATATATAATATATATATATCTATATATATATATATATATATATATATATATATATATATATATTATATATATATATATATATATATATATATATATATATATATATATATATATATATATATATATATGTATATATATATATATATATATATATATATATATATATATATATATATATATATATATATATATATATATATATATATATATATTTATATATATATATATATATATATATATATATATATATATATATATATATATATATATATATATATATATATATATATATATATATATATATATATATATATATATATATATATATATATATATATATATATATATATATATATATATATATATATATATATATATATATATATATATATATATATATATATATATATATATATATATATAATATATATATATAATATCATTTTCGCATTTATAAATAAAAAGTTAATTTTAAATCTAAATTGATATTTTTAATCAACCTTCCCATTCTGTGGTTCCTTATCGACTGATGTAAAAACTAGTTTTCATTTGTCTACATTTTTCCCGAATCTGTGTAGTAGACAAGAACATTCGGCTTTATTTTCTTGTATATACCGTTATTTGTGTACCCAGAAACAAACCATGTTGTTACACTAGCTCGTAATAGTATGTGACCCGCTCTCAAGTATCAATCGTCAGAAAACGTACTAGTAGGTATCCTTCGCTCAAAAAATCAGTCGTCAAAAACCGTACTAGTAAGTGCCCCGCATATAGAGTGTTAAATGGCCACTTCTAAATTTCGCCATAGACGATTGAAGAGACAGGGTACTACCGCATGACAGAGACAGTCTTAATGTTACATTGTTTAATTAACTACTACTTAGTGAGGTTCAAATAAAAACTTATCAAAATAGAAGGTTTTATGTAAGTTAATGGCATTAAAATGAATTTTAATGAAATATAAATGTATCAAGATGTAAAATACTAACATAGCATCAAGACAATTCTATTAATATTCAAGTTGTCTTAATCTATATAATAAAATATTAATTAATACAAGGACTCACTTTTATTTAATGCCACAAGAGAAAATATCTGAAGCCACGTGAGGTTTCAATTCCACAAGTTTCATACTTAGAGCTTTAACGATTATCATATGACAGTGTATTAAAATAAGTTTTTATATTTCTATTTTAAATATTTTATATTCTAACACTTACCTAAAAAAATACAGCTATAGCACACCTTTATCTACTAAAAATATGTATTTCCTTCTGAGAATTGTAATATAAACGTCGGTTTTTTATCACTAATTTCTGTGAGAATTAAAAACATTCTTTACATATAAAATTTATTATTTATAGTTGCGACAAATGCAAATATAAAATTTTATACAAGTTTAGTAAGGAACTTTTCGTAAAATGTTATTTTCGTAAGATTTTTTTAAGTAAGATTTATTTTTTTCTGTTTGTATAATATTTCAAATAACTTGCTATCTTTCCAAAATACTGAATACATTTACATATATATTATCACGAAAAACTAAAAAGAACCTTATTTTTTATAAACTCTACTTTAAATAAATATTTATGAAAAAGGCTTTCAAGTTATGATTGATATTATCATTTATAAACAAACCAAATAAAATTGAATTTTTTTTTTTCAAAAACTTTAGACTCTTAGGTTTATGTCATATTTAAGTTTTATTTTTAAGGAGGCAGTTTAGAAATGATTGAGTTACACTAAAAATATAAAATACATGTTTGTCTTTAGAAAGTCAAGCTAGGCATAAGTTTCAAAATCAGTAAATATTTTTTAAATCGAATGATTATTTTACTTAAGTAAAATGTGTACTTTCTGTATATCTTCATTATAAAACTAAAATATCTTCTTTAGTTAGATTTGGTAAATAAAATAATTATATGTTATATATTCTTCTACCTCTGTATCACATTTTTAGATATTAGCTATTGCATTTATCCAATACCTAGGTATCAATAAACATTTATAAAAGGGATTACATTTTTAAAGATATTAAGGCATTCCTATGAAACTATTTCGATAAGTTTGATCAAATTTTTAAAATTTGAATAGTACCGTTGAGAATTCACAGCAATAAGTGAAACTATAGTTGAAAACATCTTTAATACTCATGCAATATCATAATGCTTAACTACATTCTTAAATCATAAACATGGTCATCACTATTATTACATACGCTGAGCACGTAAAATGCGAAACGTTACTGCAGTAAAGGAGCAAATACCTATTCGTAAACCAACTCATTGTTCGAGGTAAACAACTGAGTCAAGATATCAGCAATTTTATTTCTCGAAACAATAACTTTCGAAGGATTTCTCGAGTGAAACATCGTTTCAATGCTCCCTTCTGGGACAATTAAGATAGAGTGCATTTTGAACTTTTCAATGCAACTTTTGTGTGGTTGATTAGAAATATACTGACTTTAGCTTGCAATAGGAATTGGAGGCAATTCAAGAACAATTTTGTCATATAAACTAAAACTCAAAAATGTAAACACCTACTTACATATATCTTACAACTTCTAAAATTTCTATTCTATGTTAATTAGATATATTCTCAAAAATCGAACTAATTTTTTGGTAAATTTATAAAATAGCTTCCTTTTATTTTAAAATTGCCTGATAAAAACTGCGTATATTTATTAATCTATTTATTTTTTTCTATTATCACACAAACACACATGAATATGTGCACGTAGAGAGTAAAAAGAACTGCTTACAATTTTAAAATTATAATAAATATTAATAATAAAATTTTTATTTTCTGTAATTATTGCTTAATATTATGAAGCAGAACTTCTTTGAAACAATGATATTATTGTTCAAATGAAATACAAAAGCTTTACAAGATTAATATACTGACTAATATATGTGATGGTTCACAATTTTTGTCATAATAATACTTACTATATGTATATGTATATGTATATGTATATATATATATATATATATATATATATATATATATATATATATATATATATATATATATATATATATATATGAAGTGTCCTTTTATAGAATTATGAAAAGGATTTTAGAAAGTCTCATTCTGGAACACAGGCTAAAAAATTCCTTTTTTAAGCATATTTATCGAGTTAAATATATTTAAAATAAACTTCACTATTCTATATTTATCTTTTTCTTTCTAGTTAAGAGGAATTTTAAATAATATAAACTTTAGTAATGCTCAAATTTACATTTCCGTAATGTTAGAAGAGTAGTAATAATAAAAAAGGAAAGATATTAAAGCATTCCTAGAAAAAGGTATCAGATACATTTTACTGTATAATTAAAATTTAAGGATACCAGTTCTGGATTCTCAGCTATAAATGGAACTATTGTTGAAAATAACTTTAATATTCCTGCGAAATTATAAGGTAAAACTACATTCTTAAGTCATCAACTTCGTCATCACCATCATTATGCACTTCGAGCAAGTTAAATGCGAAACGAATTTGCAGTAATGGTGCAAATACATATTCTCAAAGTAACTCGTTGGAGGTAAACAACTGCGTCAAGATATCAGCAATTTTATCTCCGAAACAATGCCACTCGTAAGATTTCTTGAGTGAAATACCGTTTGAATTCTCCCTCCTGGGGCACTTAAGATACACGGTGTGCTGAATTGCATTTTCAACTTATCAGTATCATTTGTGTGGTCGTTTACTAATTTACTGACACTTTTGTAGTGTGCAAAAAAGGAATTTGAGGTATATAAATTTTCACGTAGATTTTACAATAGATAAACAATCACTGTTAATTACATTCACTGAAAAAAATTTAAAGACACTTTCGGTAAATACCAAAATAACCTCAAAAATTTTTTTTATTTGATTACTTCATAAATAACAACACATGTCTATCAATCCAGTTGTTACTTTCTCTGTTAACCCCCCCCCCACACAAATATATATATATATATATATATATATATATATATAGTATATATATATAAGTTAGAAAGACACTACGTTAAATTTACAGTAAATATTATTCTAATAAATTTGTTATTTATGAAACATAGTGCTTAAAATTACGTTACACAGGATATCTTTGAAACAATATCATTATTGTTCAACTGTATTTTAATACACTTTAGAAGATTAATATACTGACTGATAACTATAACGTTACACCCTTTTTGGTTTAAAATACATTTTAAAATAAATAATGTACACATTATTATTATTATTATTATTATTATTATTATTATTATTATTATTATTATTATTATTATTATTATTATTATTATTATTATTATTATTATTATTATTATTATTATTATTATCATATTATTATTATTATTGTGTAAATTCTACTTTTAAGAGGGTATAATGAAATTCCAATTATATTAGTACATAATATATTAAAATGGTCTTATATAAAATTTACAATATCGCCTCTCGAGATCTCATTCTGCAACACAGGACTAAAAAAAATTGCCATTTTATACATTTGTCAACTTACAATATAATTAAGATACATAACATTATTTAATGTTTACCTTTTTTTCCAAGCATTATATATAATATAAAAAGTTTGCAAAGGCTCAAATTTGAATATCCGCAATGTTAAAACAATTTTACGTGTAAAACGGAATGGTATTGGCAATCCTATACAAATGTTCAAATATGTTTTATCGAATAACTAAAATTCTCGAAACAATGATCTAAATTCATAGAAATAAATGAAACTGTTGATGAAAAATATCTTTAATACCAATGCAATGTCATATTATATAACTAACGTCTTAAGTCATCAACTTGGTCATCACGACCATTACGCACCTTCGGCACGTAAAATTTTGAACGTAACTACAGTAAAGGCGATAATACGTATTAGCAAACCAACTCATTGGTGAAGGAAAACAACTGCTTCAAGATATTAGTAATTTTATCTCAAGAAACAATGCCCCTAGTAGGATTTCTTGAGTGAAATACCGTTTCCATCCTAACTTCTGGGACATTTAAGATACATAGAGTATTGAAAAGCATTTTCAACTGTATAACATTTCAGCACAACATTTTTGTGGTTTATAAATTTGCTGATACTTTGTCACGTGCAAAAGAGGAATTTTAGGCAATTTCAGAACAGTTTTTGTCACATAAATACACACTCAAATGCTTAAATATTCCTCTAGGTTTTACAATAGCTGGGTTTTTCCTCTTAATTAAATTCATTCTAAAAAATTAATGGACATTTTCAGTAAATACGTAAAATCTGCAATTTTATTAGTTTATTTGCATTTATCATAAATAACAAGACATAGCTATCGACGTTCCTCTCTGTGTTAAAAACACAAGAATACATTTCTGCACATAGAAGCTAGAAGAGAATACGTTCATTTTTAAATTTACGGCAAATTCTATACAAAAAAAAATACAAATTATTTACAAGACATATCTCTTAAACTTATGTAACAGAACGTCTTTGGAACAGTATTATTATCGTTCAGTGGTATTTTAACACTTTTTAGCAGATTTATATACTGGCTGATAACTAGAATGTTGCACTATTTTTGGTTTGAAATATATTTTAAAATAAATAATTTACTCATTGTTATTATGAAAATTGAGAAAAGTCTAAAATTAATAATGTAAAATAAAATTATATTATATTAGTTCATAATATATAAACTAGAGTGACCTTATATAGAATTTAAAATACCGCCTCTCGTGATCTCAATCTGAATCATAAGCCAAAAATATACCCATTTTATATATATATATGTCAAATTACATTGTAATTAAAAGACAACATTATTTAATATTGATATTTTTTCCGAGTGAAAAGAATTATATATTTATTATACCTTTACCAATCCTAAAATTTGCATATCAATAATGTTAAAACAATTATATGTGTAAAACGGTACGATATTATGGTAATCATATACAAAGGTTCAAATACGTTTAATCGAATAACTAAAACTCACGAAACAATGCTTAAAATTCATATAAATAAATGGAATTTCAGATAAAAAATATCTTTAATGCCAATGCAGTGTCATAACATAAAACGAAAGTCTGAAGTCATCAACTTGGTCATCACCACCATTATGCACCTTCATAACGTAAAATGACAAACGTTACTGCAGTAAAAGCACGAATACGTATTTGCAAACCAACTCTTTGCTGAAGTCAAACAACTGTGTCAAGATATCAGTAATTTTATCTCCGGAAACAATGCCTCTACTAGGATTTCCTGAGTGAAATACCGTTTGAATTCTCCCTTCTGAGGCATTTAAGATACTTAGATTGTTGAAGACCATCTTCAAATCTTCAGTATAAAATTTTTGTGGTTGTTTATAAATTTACTGACACTTTTTCGCATGCAAAAAAAGGATTTTTAGACAATTTCAGGACATTTTTTGTCACCTAAAAGCAAACTCAGCTATGTAAATATTCACATAGGTTTTACAATAGCACGAGTTTTTCCGTTAATAAAATTCATTCTAAAAATTAAAGGACATTTTCAGTAAATACTTAAAATCTGGAATTTTAGTTTTTTATTTGGATTCCTCATCAATAGAAAGGCATATCTACCAATCTAGTTGTTTCTCTAAAACACACATACACACATATATATCTGTACATGAAAGTAAGAAGACAGTACGTTCATTGTTAAATTTACAGTAGATATTATTCTAATAAATTTATTAATTGCAAAATATATAGCTGAAACGTATGTAAAAGGACCTTTAAACAATAATCTTCAAAACAATATTATTAGTGTTCAATGTTATTATAAATACTTTAGAATATTAATATACTGAAATATAACTATAATATATTTTATTATTGATATGAAATATAATATAATAAATAAAATACTTAAAATAAATAATCTAAACATTATTATTATTACACAATGATAAAACAACGTATTTATAAAACGAAACGTTAATTAAATTCATTCAAAAAAAATGACATTTTCAGTAAATACTTAAAATCTGGAATTTTCGTTTTTTTATTTACATTCCTCATAAATAAAAAGGCATATCTACCAATCTAGTTGTTTTTCTCTCTGTTTAAACACACAGACACACACACACACACACACACACACACACACACACACATATATATATATATATATATATATATATATATATATATACATATATATATATATATATATATATATATATATATATATATATATATATATATATATATATATATATATATATATATATATATATATATATATATATATATATATATATATATATATATATATATATGTACATAGAAGATAAGGACACTAAGTTCATTTTCAAATTTATAGTAAATATTATTCTAATAAATTTAATAATTATAAAAAATCGCTTAAACTTATATAACAGGACAACTTTATAATAATTTTATTATTACTCAATTGTATTTTAAACACTGTAGAAGAATAATATACTTAATGATAACTATAATGTTGCACTATTGTTAATAGGAAACATATTTTAAAATAAATAAGTATGAATTATTATTATTATTATTATTATTGCG